>JAWNLI010000374.1:40000-540000 GCA_035042405.1 Drosophila demipolita | reverse complement strand
CAACATGCGTACATAACATAACGGTAACATAACATATATGCTTTTGTGTATGTATTTGATATTGATTATAACCCCGAGCATCGTACATTATGTATTCACATAAATTTTAAGACTCAAGTCGAGGTTTCACTTGCAACATTCAAATATAAATAGACACTAAATTTTGTACGATTCGCATTTGAATTGCAACAATTTGTGCAGCTGTTCTACGACTGTTATATGACTTGCATAACACTGGAAGATTAATATAATGTATATCAATATGTTGTATTCTGCTCTAAAATATTGTTACAAATAATTTACTTCGCAAAATAAAACTATTGGCTTATACTATTTTAAGAGCTGTTTACCCCTTATTATACAAATGTCGAAGCAGAGTTTTATAACTGTAATCAACAGAAAAACTTTCATATTTGTGTATATGCAATGATTTACATCTATTCAACGTCTGTTATACTGCAGGGTACTTGTACAGCAAACCTATCACAGTTAAATTCATAATACACAATTGTTATATAACTGTTTCACATATGTGCAATGCTGTTATATAACTGTTATATAATGCCTATGAACTTGTAAATATCAGAATGTTATCAGAATTCTGCACACTCGACAAAGCTTCCCAATTAAATCGCTCGATTTCGCTCTATCATTCGCACGCCCGTTTTCCCTTTCCCTCTCGCCCTCGCTCTCGCACTCCCTCTCGCTCTCTCGCTCTGTAATTCTTTGTCTCGCTTTTTACTCAATCTCCAACCACTCGCAATGCAAAAGTAATGTACAATGCTCTCTTTCGTCTGACTTAACGTATAACAATTACCACAATTACAAATAATTCATCAAATGCCGCTCGCTGTGCCTATGCCACATGCCACATGCCACAATATTTTCGTATCCGTATGTTGAGTGTGTATGACAGTCAAAGTTAGAAAGGATTCAAGCAGTAGCAGTAGCAAGCCCACTGGCACGGTGGATGGCACGGTAACTGGTTCTGGTTCAGGTCCTGGTCCTGGTCCAAGTCCTGCGGCCGGTTCTAGTTCTGTTGCCGTTGCCGTTTCCGGTTCCGGTTATATAAGCAGCAGCTGCAGCAGCAGCAACCTGGTGCCAGCCGCCAGGATCAGCAGTAGCGCAGCCAAGAAAAAACGATTTGTTGTTGAAACTATTACCACTATGACCACAGTGACCGAGCGACGCATCATTCGCGAATCGCACGACGATATTGTTTCAGCAGTCGGCGCACAACCTGCAACTGCAACTGCAACTGGCTCCGCAACTGCTGCCGAGATGATGCCACCAGCGCTGCCAGCCAAGGCAGCGGCAGTTGCTGCCGCCGCCGCTGCGGCCGCTGTCGCCACGGAGCAATACGATGAGCAGAAGCCACCGCCCATACCGCCCAAGGAGCTGACAACGACCACACAGATCAGCGGCATATTGAAAGGCGGCAAACTATGGAAACAGGACTCCATTTCGCAGGTGCGTTGCAGCAGCTCTTTCTAAATATCTCTGACGAAATGCTCAAAGAAAAGTTCAGTCTAAAATGTGTAAAAAGAAATTTTATTGTTGATTCAAAAGAGCCACGAAAAAATTCTTGCACTGAATCCATTTATTCTAGATTAAAGAATGATGAACTTTTTTTATTGAGCTTTAATAGTTTGAAACTTTGATTTTCCAAACTTGTTTTGAATTTGAATTTTTTTGGAACTCTCGCAGCAATGTTTTTGAACTCTAATAAAAAATATTAAAAATTAATTATTTGCATTAACAGCAATCGGATGATCAGAACAACACCACCTCAGAGGATGAGAGCGGTGCCATGAAGCGTTCGGTGCGCTTTGTGACCGAGGATCAGGTGAATGCCGGCACAGACGGCGATGGCCAGTCGCTGTCCGGCGAGATGGACGACAGCGAGAATCAAATTAATGAGCTGATTCCGATCAAGAAGCATTCGACGCTTTTTAACAATGCGTTGCGTCCCAATTCGGCAGTCCGTCAACTCTTCCCCAGCGTCTCGGCGCAACAGGCACCCGTTCTCACCTCGGAGGCGTTGCGGGCTTTTGATGAATCGAAGCGTGCCGGTTGTCTCGTCACCCATTTGCCTGGCAGCTGTGGAGACTCGGACACCTTGCGACGCAGCATGGAGCGCAACATACTCAGGCGTTCCCTCATCAAGTAAGTTGAGCTGCAAACTAGGGACGACCCCTGGCATTTCATCTTGGAATGTATCTTTACTCCAAGCAACCCAACCAACGAAATCCTTCAACCAATATTGATTCAGATCAATTGATAATTTTGAACTAATTTTGATTTTGTTTTTGTGTTTTGTGTTTTGTGTTTTGCAGAAAAAAGGCCGTAAAGTCTGATATATCGCTGGAGGAGCGCATCAAGCAGCTCACCTGCGACATTGACGAGGACCTCGCCGAGGAGCTGTCGCTGGGACGTATCGTTGGTGATTCTGATCAGGATCAGGATCAGGCCAGCGAACGCGATTGCTCCGAGCTGGCGCAGCGCGATAGTCCTGCCGGCGAGGAGAATCCCAATACGCTGGCACCCAAATTTATGAATGGCGAGAAGAGCTTCTCGCCGAGCAGCTCCGTCTCCAGCTCTTCGAGCGGCTCGTCGGCCTACAAGAAAATCGCCGATATCTTCAGTCGCGACAAAAAGCAGGAGAAGATTATGGAGCTCGAGGAGAATCCCATTGTCATCGTACCGCAGGTGAGCTCATATCTATTGTATTACTTATAAGAAAACAACAATAAAAATAAAAATATTGTTAAGTTGAAAAATACAATAACTTGGTCTGGTCTGGTTTGAAATATTTATATATATATATATATATATAACTGTTTTGTTTTGGCTTTTCAGGAGTGCCGCTGTCCCGCCGCACCGGATTTGGGCATGGGCATACAGGTGCCAGTGGTACATACGCAAATTCATCGAACACCGCCGCGCCAGAACGAACCGAAGCGTCAGTTCCTCTCGACGCTGGCACCACTCACCGCCTGCGTCGCTGGCAACAAGGATGATTTGTCCTCATATTATACGCTGGCCGCCGCCGCTGCCGCTCATCAGCATGGACACGGGACGCATGCGCATCATGCGCATCATTATGCATCTGCAGCTGCTGCTGCTGGCGCCGACTTAAATATGAGTCAGTTGCTGGGTGCGGCAGCGGGTGAGGGAGGAACCGCCGCACAGCAGGCAGCTGTGGCAGCAATGGCCCAGGGCCTGGCCTTAGGTGGTGTAGGTGGTGGAGGCGACGAGGCGCGCAAAGTGGCACCGGATGTGATTGCCGGGACGCCCGGTCAGGAGACGACGCAACAGGACGAACTGGCGGCCTTCGCCCAGGCGGAGGCGAAGCGTACGGAGCAGCTTAAAAAACGCTATACGGGCATCGAGAGCGCCAGTCAGGCGAGCAGCGATGATGACGAACAGAATGATTATGGTTTCAATAAGCGTCCATCTGTGCGTGGAATCAAGCCCAAGTTTAGCTCAACCAATGAGATTCTGGCACAGATGCAGGAGCAGCTTACACAACAGATACCCACAACGGTGATCAGCAGTCAACCGGTGCCGCAGGCCATTAAATGCTACACCAAGCAGCTCACCCAGAATCCCTCGCCACAAAACTTGCCACAACAGCAGCAGCACCAACAACATCAACATCAACAGCAAATGCAACAGCAGCAGGCGCAAGCACAATTGCAGCAGCAAATGGCAGCTGCACTGCAGGCAAACACAATTGCCCAGCAGAAGACGGAACAGCGCACGTGGAGCTTCTATAGCGAGAGCGGGGAGCAGCAGCGTTTCCCCATGGATGCAACAGCTGCGGCAGCGATACAGCAGACCTACTATCAAACGTTGCCGGCGGGCGCCATGTTCCGCCAAACGATGATCCAGCAGCAGCAGGGCGGCGGCACCTCGGCCGAGGAGGCATCGCTGCTCTATGCCGCCGCCGCTGCCCAGAATTGCCAGAGTGTGGCGGCCAACGCGACGGCAACGGCGAATGCCATCGAGCAAAGCAAGCACAGCAGCAGCTATAGTAGCCACTTTGCCAGGAGTCCAACAAGGCGGCCAGAGTCGCCGCCGCCCTTGCGCAACTATCATCAGACCATGGTCCTCATACCCTACAATGCGGAGACCTATTCACAATTCGCCACCAGCAGCAGCGTCGATCCAAAACTTGCTCACATGCAGCGCCAGAATATTTTGGAGTATCAGCAGGTAAGCAGTTTGCCAGTTTTGGCCAAATTTCAGGCTAGGAATGTATATTGTAAAAGGGATGCAGTGCATCCAATAGCAGCGACACTTAATTGGATTATTACCAAAACAAAAAAAAATTTTACTTGGCGAACATATTAGAAAAAATTAATTTATTTGGTTAGTCTTTAACACAAAATTTCAGTTGTTCAAATTGCGACGCAAATTAACTTTCATTGAAAGTTCGAAATATAATATACATTTTTTAAGCTCTTTAAGATTTGCTTAATTACTTAAGTAACTAAACAATAAATAAATTTAGAAATATATTTAATTATAATTTTGAATGCTTGCTTTTTGGCTTTGTAGGTGACTCAGCAAACGATTCGCGTGCCGATTGGATATGCTCTGCCTGGCATGCAGTTGCATGTGGTAAGTGGACGTGGTCATGCCGCCCACTATGGAGAACATCCGCACACAGCCGCCCAGCAGCAGCAGCACCAGCAGCAGCACCAGCAACACCAAAATCAGCAACAACCACAACAACGTCTGTTGTCGCAACACTACCAATACGGGGCAGAAGGCGGTATGCCGGGCTTTAGTGAGAGGGGCGTGCCTGAGGGCGCAGCAGCTGTCTCGCATAGCGATTGCAATGCAATGGTCTCACCTAGCAACATCGCCCAACAACAGCAGCAGCAACAACAACAGCAGCAGCAACAACAACAGCAACAGCAACAACAACAGCAGCAACAGCAACAGGCTGGAGCAGCTGCTGCTGTTGCGGCTCAAGGATCCGTTTATTATGCAATGAACGTATGACCCGGGCTGGAATAGTCGCTGCCAGCGGCGGTCATTGTCGAGCGCCGCCAGTGTCAACGCGTCGAGTTGTCAGCGACTTCAGTGCATTTGGGCGGCGGTGGCGCCATCGGCAACAGATGAGCGAAACTTCAAGCCACGCCCCTAAAACTCATAAGCCAAAAACCACCCAGCCCAAAGTATACCCTCAGAGAAAAATCCTGCTCTAATTTCAAGTACGGCCGGGTTAGAATTCCTATCGTTTTGTTCTTGAATTTTGAATACAAATTTTGTTTCTAAATATTCTTAAGAAAAAAAAGTATAAATTGAATTGACTTTTGGATATGAACAAAATAACTTAAGTCAAGCACTAAAATACCCTTTTCAATATATGTTTGTGTGTTTAAAACGACTAAATAGTTGCAGCTCAAAATTTAAGTACTTAAATTCTCGGTTCAATCTGATTTGATAGTATTTTTATCGATATCAGGATTAAGTGAAGAAGTTAAGTACTTCTTAAAGTAAGAACTAAATATCTTATTCCAAATAATCAAATTAAGCTTAAGTTATTACATAAAAAAAGGTAATACACTTTGAAATTTTGGGAGTATAACAAAAAAACGTCCTTGAAATAAGAGTTGACAACCTTTGTACTTGAGTTGAGTAGTAAATTCTAATGGTTTTTTTCTGAGTGTACGGATGAAAAATGAAAAATGTGTTTGCATCAAATTGAGTTAAAAATTGAAACCAATTTCGCGTTGATTCTAGCGAGTGTTTAAGTTGCTTTGTCTCTCTCTTACTTTTACAATCCTCTATCTCGATCTCGATCTTTTTTCGTATATGTGTGTGCATGTGTGTGTGTTTGTATGTGTGGGTTTGCTTATTGCCTCTTGAAATCTATCTACCAGGCCTATTTGCAACAGTATTTGTGCATGAACAGTTCAACTTAAACAAATTGCAAGCAACTACACATAAAATAAAACAATAAAAATTTAAATTGATAAACCACTCAAAAGAAGTGAACAAAAATTAAATATTAAATTCAATTCAAAAACTGAGAGAATTTACGTTAAATGTTACTTTTAAGTTTATTTTAAAATGCATCAACCAAACGTGAGAAGAAGTAATTAAGAATATGAATTTATTTATTACATGCTGGGTGCTAGAAATGTAACAAAAATAAAACACAAAAAAATGAAACATATTTAACAATTAACAATACCAAAATAATTAATTTGTTTACTTTTGATCGCTTAGTTTATTCGCATTACGAACGTGTTTGCTCAATGAAAAGAATTGCATTTGATTTAAAGTAAAAATATATATGAATTATATTATATTACATTATTATATATATAAATAATATATATATATATACATCATCTATATATGCATCATATATGTATATAACATATATGTATGCATATGTATTGGAATGTAGTGCAATTTGCTGCTATAGCGGTCTCCCTTACACGCATTTGGCACAAACCTAGAACAAAAATCAAAACCAAAAACTCAAAAATGTTTGTCATAAGTGAACCAAAACAAAACTACAAAAACTAAATGTATTTTTTCTCGCCTTACTTAATACCATATTTGAAAACGAAAGAAAAATATTTTATAACTAGCGAGTATTCTTAAGTGTTTAGATATTATTTAATGATATTATTATATTTTAAATATATATACTCTTTTTTTAATTAAGTTTTTTTATTACTGTATAATAAATATGCAATATACTTTTAATGCCCCTGCAGAGGGTATTTTTTTTTTAATTTTTGTATAATTTATATGTCAAGAATAATCTGTCTGCTTCTATGCGATATTAACTTTCAGTTATTGAATTATATAGTGTAAACTAAAATGTGTAACAGAAACAACGAAAAACCGAGTGTTCTTAAGATAAAAATATATGTGTTGAAGAAGCCAGAGATGATCAATATAGCTACATAAGTTACTTTTACTTCTTATTTTATCGCTTATCGTTTCAAGTCTGCAAGGGTGTTCAAAATTCGGCTTGCCGAATACAGCGCTTCAATATATGAGTTAAAGTAACTGATTTGTTAATTAAATACGACTTTAAATCGCTACATTTATAGTATGCCAATATACTTGGGTGGTATTTTTTCGGTACCAGAGCCCAGCTTCAATGTATGTATGTGCATATTACATGTTTTGTGAGCTGCAGTTTGTTTGGGTTTCATGAATACGTATGTGTGTGCATGTGCATGTTTATGTATCTACTGCATATGTATATCTATCGTATCTATTGTATCATCCGTAAATCATCTAATATCTAAGTGACAGTGCCAAAAGTTGCACGCAAAAAAACTTGTTAAAAAACTTGAACATGAAACAGGCAAATAAAGAAATATAAAATCATATAAAAACTATATATGTATATACATATATATATATATATATATATATATATATATATAAATTGCAATTGAAAAGTATATACAATACCTCACACACACTCACATATATATATATATATATATATATATATATATATATATATACTATATGATATTCGCAAATTAATTAATATAATACGCAGAAGCAAGGACGAGTCAAATCCAATTACAATTGTTTTTTTTATCACACATTGAGTTGATATATACTCAGTTTATACATATGTATAAATACACATATTATGAAATGAAATAATAAGAACAAGAAACACATAGAAGTGAGCCGACTTAGAAATCGATGCAAATACATATAATACGTATATAGTTCTAAAGTTTTTAGAGAAAGTGCGGAACAGAACTTAGTTTCATAAAAATAATCATGAATACTACTTATACTTAAATATGTGTGCATAAAGTATAGCTATAGCTATACATACCTATGTGTGTATGTACGGGTTTTAAATTGAATAAAATAAACCAAAGCATATTTTTGGGCGCATGACAAAATATGAAAAAAAAATCGCAATAATTTATTTTAATTAGCCCAGCCCAGAAAATACAAAAAGTTATATTACTGAATTGACAAAGCCGAGCGATTTGCTTAGAAATGTATATATATATACATATATACATATATATATATATATATATGATATTTATATAATACGTAAATGAAAAATATATGAGAAAAAAAGAACAGAAAAAAGCATAACAATTTCAAAATGAAAAAAATCAACACTTTCAAAATTTGTGTTTTCACTCTTCTGAATGATAAATATCAGTTACAACTAATTTTTTGTATGCAAATGTAGTTGAAAAATTATATAAATTATGTGTATGTATATTTATAAAAACAAATATACGTATGTATATTTATATAAACAAAAATATATACTATTATATTAAACGGTTATGATGATTTTTTTGTGGCATGCAAAATAGAAAACAAGCAAGAACAAAAACAAAAAGAAGAACAAACAAAAAATGTAGACAACAAAAGGAAAGCACACACAAAAATGTGAAAATATGTATTCATTTAAGAAATAAGCAACAAAAAAATCTATATATATAGTATATACAATTATGGGAAAAAGAAAAACATACTATAGATCAAACAACAAGAAGAACAGCAAGGTGGCCGAAGCCGAAGGAAACGGTAACATTAAATCAACAAGTTATATAACAAATAAAAAAATATGACTGAGCCAATGACTCAAAAATAAATTTTAAACGAAAAACAATTATATGAAAAAGCTAAAAAAAATAGTTGTTTTTTATAATATTAGAATTATTTAAATTTACTATCTATCGACAAGGAGAGGGGGCCGTGATTTATGCTGATCTTATGTGGTGATTGGGGGACCATAACAAGCCCTTCGTCCAACGGCAATTGAAGTAGTGACACCGCCGCATAGAGATATGAAACCAAGTCAAGACTGCCAATCTTTACACACAAGCAATTTAAACTTTCAATAAATTATGTAAACTGGCATGGCTAGATTAATGTAAATGCTGGTCAAGAATGATCATGATGCTCTTTTGTGCGTCCCAGAATAGGGTATTTTAACAAAATCTCTTAATGAAGCGAGAGAGACATAGAGAGATAGATAAAGAGAGGGAGAAGAAGAGCGAGAGCGAGAGAGAGAGAGAGAGAGAGAGAGAGAAAGAGAAAGAGAGAGTTGGGTACTGTGCAATCACTTGGAACTGTCTACTATTCGACTTTGGGCCCGTGGATTTTGTTTTGTTTTTTGTGATTTGTGATTTAGTTCGACGCTTCACTTGATTCGAGTCACATCAAATTTGTATACCGCTTGCAAATCAAATTCAAATCATGAGCTGTCCCTATGCTGGCAACAGGTAAGCATCCCAAGCAGGCCTACACAAGCTATACTGGCAACATCACTTCCAACCACAGCTATGAAAACGATGACGCCGCCGTTCCACTGTCCAACGAAGTGGGCAAAATATATGGCGAATATTTGATGCTGGACAAACTGCTCGGTGCACAATGTATGCTCTCCAAGGAGGACAAGAGACCGGTGCATGATGAGCATCTGTTTATCATAACGCACCAGGGTATGTTAAACCCACATCTATCTATCTTACACCCCGACCAACGTGTCTCTCTATTTGCAGCCTATGAACTGTGGTTTAAACAAATCATCTTTGAATTCGACTCGATACGCGACATGCTCAATGCGGAGGTCATCGATGAGACAAAAACACTGGAAATTGTCAAGCGATTAAATCGGGTTGTTCTCATTCTTAAGGTAAGTCCAAGCCCAACAATACTCAAGATGCTCAATAGCATTGCATAATATTCTTATGTTGCAATATTATTCAAGCTCAAGATGGAAATATGCATTTCAGTCATGCTTTAATAGTACTAGGAAAGTCAGAGACTTTGTAAGAGATAACGTTTTAAATGATTACTTGCAAAATGTTTTCACTATTATGCTAATCACTATTCTATTTCAATCTAACAACATTTTAATCCGTCTGAATAAATGCCCTTTTTACGACATTATATCAATTTTAACAGCAAGCTTTTATTTATTAAGAATTTAAATATTTCTTTTTAACCTAATGACTGGTTCTATTTTTGATTTTCTATTGATATTAATTATTATTTTGTATTTTATTACTTCTAAATACAACATTGGAGACTTTCAATAATATAAAAATTAAAGTTATAAAGTCATTTTAATATGCAAAGAGGCTCAAAATGTATTATTCAATCTTTGTAATCTTCTAAACCTATATTTATGCTTGGCACAGTTACTTCTAGATCAGGTGCCCATATTGGAGACAATGACGCCACTAGATTTCATGGACTTTCGCATGTATCTGGCGCCCGCCTCCGGTTTTCAATCGATGCAGTTTCGATTGATTGAGAATAAGCTGGGAGTGCTCACCGAACAGCGGGTGAAGTACAATCAGAAGTACACGGAAGTGTTTGGGAATGATGAAAACGCGCTGAATGCGATACGCAGCTCCGAGGATGATCCCTCACTGCTGGAGCTGGTGCAGCGTTGGCTGGAGCGCACACCCGGCCTGGAAGCGGATGGATTCAATTTCTGGGAGAAATTCCAGCACAGTGTCGAACAGTTTCTCGCTGCGCAGGTGCAGAGTGCTCTGTTGGAGCCGGTGGAGCAGGCCAAGAACTATCGACTGATGGACATTGAGAAGCGTCGCGAAGTCTATCGCTCCATCTTCGATCCGGCGCTGCATGAGGCGCTGGTGAAGCGGGGCGATCGCCGATTTAGTCATGGCGCTCTCCAGGGCGCTATTATGATTACATTTTACCGCGACGAGCCTCGCTTCAGTCAACCCCATCAGCTATTGACCCTGCTCATGGACATTGACTCACTGATCACCAAGTGGCGGTGTAAGTAGAGTGGCACTTCCCATTCCATCTGAGTTCATTGCCTCATTCAATTCACTTTTATCTGTTAGACAACCATGTCATCATGGTGCAACGCATGATTGGATCACAGCAGCTAGGCACTGGTGGCTCATCCGGCTATCAATATCTACGCTCTACACTCAGGTAAACCGCTTTTACTTTTTCTCTCCGTCTCTCTCTCTCTCTCTGTTTCTCTCATACACCAGTTACCCGAGTTTAAGATTAATCACTGATCTTAACGTTTTCAGCGATCGGTATAAAGTATTCCTCGATCTGTTCAATCTTTCCACGTTTCTGATACCTCGTGAAGCCATTCCGCCCCTGGATGAAAGCATACGCCAGAAACTAATTCACTAACAAGTTTATTTATACTAAATTTTGATATATATGAAAAGATAAATTGCCTTAAGACTTAACAGATAAACGTTTTCTCAAATAAAGCCCGTTATGAACTCCATGTGGAATGTATTCATTTAACACTTCGCTTTAAAAAAATGTAAGCTTTAAAACAACACACTGCTTTTAATACAGACTATAAATCAAATTGTTCTTTATTAGCATTTTTCCAGTACAAAGATGAATTAATATATGAATTTAAAATATTTTAATATTCAGTAATTTATTGTTAAGCAAAAAAATAAAAATACATTACTAAATCTATAGTAATGACCTTTAAGCCATTTCCTAATTATTATAAGCTTAAATGAATATCAAAAATATATGAGAATGCAAGTTATAAGGTAATTAGGGGACAGGTATCTCTAGCAAATTAAAATATAATTAGTGCTATTCATCAATAACGTATATAGCAGTGTCTCTTTATTAATATTGGTTCTTACTATTTGATGTACATATAAAACCGAATAGTATTATACACTAAATAATTAATTTTGCCTCTTGCTGAAAAGCTTTAGTGTAAGCTACAAACACTCAACTGAATAATTTATTTGAATCAAGATTTCCGAAAATACTCACATATACTCTACTGAAAAATAGCAAAAAAATAGCCAAAGAACCCAAAACACTGACTAAAAGCTATAATTTTATTTTAATTTCTGTAGAGCAATGAGTTATTTAATAATATTTTTTTTTTTATTAATATTATTTATCTTTATAAATCACTGAAAAATATATAAAAATTAAATTAGTAATAAATATATAGCAAATCATGCACTTCACCGCATATTTGAGAGCATAACAGCAAACATCAACAAAGTAAAAATTATTTTTTAAAAACTGTTAAAATATCGGCACAAATAAGTGAGTGAACTGCAAAATATTTAGAAATAAAATATATGTACAAATTTCTTTGCTTAATTACTCAATTATATAGAAAGCTGTATTATCTCTTTTAATGTGTACATAAAAGATAGGTAGGTATGTACTAAATTAAGAATTTCTTATGTACATTATCGACAATATATACACAAACACTGAATGTGCAACCTTTCCCAATGACCTTTTTGTGTATTAAATTGATAAGCGTTCCACAGTTTCAAGTTTTCAGTTTTAATATTTTTGATAGAAATTAGCTCAATGCAAACAACATCTACGACAAGACTCATCTAACTACAACAACAAGTGCAATTTATAATTGTTCAGTACTCGAATCGACAAATTCAGCGGAATTTAGGTCGCCCAATCCCCCAGATATTCCCATAGATGAGATGTAGAGTGAAAGAGATGCAAATAGTAAGCTCTTAGCAAAAAAAAACCTACAAAAAACATAATCAAAAACTACGTTTTGTAGCATTTTATGTAAGTCAAATCAAACGCAATCAAATCAAATGCAGAAAATTATATTTTTGTTTTCCTTCAACTTGTTTGTGTGAATATTATTTTTCCGGTTGCAATTAAAGCGCATAAGTACCAATCGTACAATCGTGAACATCTGTACATTATATAGCAGTTATGTTATTCAGTTACAGCCCACAACCCTCAACAGCTGGAAAAACTCAAATGAATTTAGGTAACCAGCAACTAAAGAAACAGTCAACGGTAATGGCTTCTCAATGCGCTACAATTATGTTGTGTATATAAGACGAAACTCCTTAAGTCGCCTTCAGGAGTATTTGCCAAACTAGTAAGGTTATTTACATCAAATTGCAATAAAAACGTATGTCTTACTTAAGCTACATTTTATTTTCTAGCAAAAGGGCTTGCTCTTATTACTTGATATTCTGGTTTTCATTTTTAGCTTTGCAACTTGTTTAATATCTTAAAATAGACCACACAGACGCTAATGAAATTCACTAACTTTTTAATAATCATCTGACTTGGAATATGGCAAAATATATATTGAAGAGGTTGAATAAACTTATCTCAGCATTAAAATTTCTTATATTACTATTAACGTTTTGTAAATGTTTTCAGAAATATATAAGTGATTATATATTGAAAATGTTATGTAACGTGAATGATTTTTTATTGATTTGTAAAAGCTTAAATACACTTAAATACTGAATAAGAATAAGAGTGAGAAGGCACCACAGCACAGTCCAACAAATATCCAGAGCTGAAATGCCCGATGGGCAACAAAGTAGCGCAACAATGACGATCGACGATCGGCCGCCCAACCAACACTAAATGCGACTAAATCTGCTCATTAATAAAAATGAAAACAAAAATAAAAACTACAGACAAGAAACGCAAAGATGAGGCGGATGAAGCTCGGCAACTGTAGAACCGTCTCAGGTCTCAGGTCTCTCAGTCGTGCGCTGAATCTCCGACAAGTTGGTTGTGTGCCGTTCAAGTTAAACAAAAACAAATACAAAAAAGTGTTAATCAAAAAGAAATCGTAAGAAAAATAGCAACAAAATGCGGTGCTTGGCATTGAGCGCGTTGCTTGTTTGCATTATTGTTATTGCTGGGCAAAGCCAACTTGCAGGTAGGCAAAACCAACTTTTTTACCTGTTACAAATTGTAGAGATCTTTACCTACCTGCTTAACAGCTGGCTATAGGAGCGAAATTGAGATAACTCCCGAGCCCGATGTAGAGACAACGACCAAAAAATCCGGGTGGTTTGGTGGCTTCAAAAAGTTTTTTGGCAGCAGCAGCAAAGAGGCTGAGTCTACAACAACGACACCCACGACTACTACAACAAAAACTATTACACCCAAACCAGTGATGCCGGCAATTGCACAAAAGCCACCGCCATTGATTATTTCACATGCACCACTGATGCCACTGGGACCGCGTCCCGATACGCCCAGCTCCTCACCCTTTGGCGGATCGGGCTTAGCTTCGCATGGCCCACAATGGCCAGCAGCACCAGCTGCAGCCGCAGCAGCAGCGCCCGGAGGTCCTGGTAATCATCAGACAAATAATGTTGCTACCTCAACGTCAACGGCAACTTCAACATGGCAGCAGGGTCCACAACAGGGTGGTGTCTCCACCGCCCCCAATTTGCCGCCAGGGTTTGCTCCTTATCGACCGCAGAAGCCTCAGCCCAGCGGCTTTGATTTAAGCTACTCAGGCGGTGGCGCAAACACCAACAATGGACCACCACCCAATTCTGGCTTGGCGCCCATGACAAGTAGTACCACTAGCACAACTACCACAACTACCACCACGCAGCGACCACGCATCGATATGCAACCGGGTGGCATTGATTTGCGCTTTGGCAGCAGCACAACGACAACATCGACAGTAAAGCCGCATTCGCCGCAAAACAAGGATCAGTTCCCCACGCTGCCCGTGCCGCGTCGTCCTTCAATTGCAGAGGATTATCCGCTGCTACCGACTCCCAAATCACCAGGTGCAACCGGCATACCCACATCCCGCACACCCACATCGCCATCAGCGTGGCAGGTACCGCTGCCAACGCCAGTTGTCAAACCAGCAGCAGCAACTACACCTGCTGCCACTACGGGCGGCTCATCGGGTGGTTCATCAAGTGGTTCATCGGGGGTCTCATTTGTGCCCCACACTGGTGGCTTGACTTCAACCACATTGCGCCCAGGCTTTGGTTCGTCGGGCAACTCTCTGGCCAGTGATGACGAGATACGCCAGCTAACCGAACAGCTCTACACGAAGGAGACCAACAGTCAGCTAAGCCTGATCAATGTGAACCTCCAAGGACGCACTCGATCAATTGATAGCGCCGATGAAGCGCCACAGCCGTAAGTACAATAAAAAATAAAAACTGCTAGAAAAAACCTAGCTAACTAGCACGTTTTACACCGATTTATATATATTACAGAACTTTGAAAATATGTCGAAATATATACCTATCCAAAAAATGATTTGCCATAAATCACATCAGTTTCATAAATCACATTTTCTAATTACTTAAGCGAAGTTATATATCCAAAACGATCTTTATACGATTATACATAGGTTACATATAACAACATTAGACTTAAACTATCCACTAGACTTTCGTGTTTCTTGGTGTTGATCCTGAATGCTAAACAATGATTTCCAATGACAGATTGCTGGCTGTGGATGCGAAGGCCTTAGAACCGTTGACGATTGCGAAGATGCGATTGCTGTTCAACAACTACGATCAGGATACACTGGTCAATGAGCATGTGACGGCCAGTGAGCGTAAGGAGGAGAATGATTTCCTGGATGCCGTAATGGCTACGAGTGTTATGCGGCAGGCAATGTTGTTCCTGCAACAGAAAGGCCTTGTTTCGCCCGATCCGAAGACGCATCGAGATCTGGTCAAGGAACTATGGTTTACACAATATTCACGCGGCCAGGGCAAGATTGGCAGCTCTGGTTTCGAGCATGTATTCGTCCATGAGGTGAAGAACGGCACCATCATTGGTTTCCATAACTGGGTCTATGTCAACGAGGAGGAGAAGGCTGGTCGCTTTGACTACAAGGGCTACATGAAGGAACAAGACATTGGCACGGTAAATAGCTAGCAAGCTTAAATCAAATAAAATCAAAACTATCTTATACACCTTGCAGAAGGGCAAAGTGGTCAAGGTTCGTTTCAGCCATGAGGGCTTGAATAAACCAGTGGATACGATGTTTATCGGCACCTCACCGGAATTGGAGCTGGCGCTATACACCGTCTGCTTCCAGCTGCGACCCGATCGCACCTGTTCCGTTTCTCTGGGTAACACCAAGTTTGGCATTGTCACCTATTCGTGGCGCTACAGGGGCAAGAGCCTCATTGGTAGCGCATATCCTGAGATTTGAGCTTCGCACACCCATAGAAAGCTCGCCTTACATATGGTTTTTATTTTAACTCAATATCTCCATTTACGAATTTTTTTCTTTTGTGTACAATAAATAAATACATATTTTAAAATTGAGTTGTTGCTTGCATTGAATAGTGGAATTCGATAACAATTAATCGATAGTTTGCTATACAACAGTCAAAGATGAATGATTTAAGAAATATCGCACCTGCATTTTCGATAGTATGCCACATTAACACATTGCTTCAAAGTTGTACAAATTATATGATTTTAGACGACAAGCCAGTATTTTTCACATTAGTGAAGATTATTTTACTTATCGATTAACTACTGGAAAATAATTTTTAGAAATGTATCGGTAAGTAGATCATCACTAATATCCCATCCCTAAATATTAGTCTTTCCATAGTTTTTGTCACCATTATGCGTTGTCCTCTAAAACAAAAAAAAAAAATCTGAAAATTGTTTGAATATTTTGGAAAAAAAACAGAGCAGCTAAACAAAAGCTATTAATTTGAAAGAGACTCGCAAACAAAATGGATTTCGGTGCCTTGTTGCATTATGCAAAAAAAAAAAACGATGCCGCATCTAAAGACGAGGTTGGTTGACATTTTAATCACTGCTGCATGTTTTTGTTGGCCACTGGACAACAAGTTGTGGATGGATAGTAAACAAAATCGAGTTGCTACCATATGGGAAGCAATAGAATTGAAAAACTAGAAGATCGCCAATTGGGTCAGACAGTGAGCGGTGGCTGATGCGGTTCCACTGCTTGGTATTTTGGGCGGATAATGTTGTCAATGTCAACAAGTGTTATTATTATTATTTATTTGGGGTTTTGTGCACTGCGACCTGATTGATCTATTGTGCCCCCTTCCGAGCTTATAGCTCCTCCATCAACCCCAGTTCCTAAACGAATGTCAGGATCTTTGATGGGTCGAGGGCTGCTATGTCTTTGACATTCATAACATGCATCCCTAGGATACTGCTTCTTCTCCTGGCAAGGGCGATGCATTTTGTTAGGATGTGAGTTGAAGACTCCTCCTCGATCTCACAAAACCTACATTGACTGCTGCTACAGATACCCATTTTGGACAGGTGGCTTTTTAGTCTACAATGTCCTGTCAGTAGACCACAAGTATCCTTAGCCTATTCCTGCCCATGGGTATTCTTTGCTTAAATCGTTTCTGATTATAGCCGCTTAAAAGACATTTGGCCTGTCGGAGTCCCGGTGCTTCCTTCCAGCTCTGCAGTCTCATTTGTCTTTCTTCATTCCTGAGTTGCAGCCGTATTGTGTGTGCCAACAAGTGTTAAACTTTGTTCTCCTTTGGATTCAGGGAAAATACTACAGCACCAAGTATGCGCCGCCGAAAAAGGAAACCAAGGAGAGCAAACAACTATCTAACAACATACAAAAATTCCTCAAGAATCGGGAGGCTAATGAGCTGGAGCGCAAGCGAGCGGAGCGCGAGAAACTCAACAATCTGCTGGCGATGCGGGATGAGAAGTCCAAGAACAAGATTCGTAAAATGTTAAAAGTAACAAAATCGGCGAATAAATCGGTGCTGGAGGATGCTAAGAGTGCGGATAATACGGTGCTGGATGGCAGTGAACAGCCGGATGGCGATGACTATGGCTATGTGTCGACTGAGGCGAATGCCTTGTATCAAAAATACATTGAGAAGGTCAAGGATGTGAAGGAGGACAAGTGCTTTGCGCCCAGCCGACCGCAATCAGTGCGCGATCTATCCAGCACCAAAGAGCGCGTCAAGGCGGCCATCACGCGCGAAAGGGAAGAAGCCAGATCCCACACGCGGCAGCGCATCAGTCATGCATCAACCTCAGGCACAGGCAAAGATAGGGAGGCGCAAGTGGCTCGCGCCTACAACACAACACCGTCGAAAACTCTGTACGATCCGGTTGCGGAGCGACGTGAAGAGGAGCGCAAACGACGCGAGGAGGAACAAAAGAAGATAAAAGCCAAGCGGGCTACGCAGCCGCCACCGATGGATTTCCAAGCCCTATTACGTCTAGCCGAGAAGAAGCAACACGAACCGCTGGCCATGCCAGTCACTGAGAAGAAAAAGGAGCCGGAACGTTTGATGTCGGCTCGCGAGAAGAAAGAAGAGGAGGAGAGCAAGCGCTGGAAAGAGCAGCGCGCTCAACGAGATCGCCAGCGTGAAATTGATACAAAGTCCAAAGTGGAGGCGCCACGCATTGACCCTGTTGGACGCATACCCAAGCTGAATAAGGCAAAAGCAGTCGTCAGAACACCAGCCGCAGCTTCAGTCTCAGCTCCATCCTCAGCTTTAGCCTCAACTCCTGCTGCGCTGCTCAGTCAAGCCAAATCGAAGCCAATAAGTGATAACCTCAAACGACCAGTGTCCAGTTTACAGCCGAGCACCTGCTCAAGCACCAAACAGCGTGCATTACCAGCAAAGTCGGCTACCAGCCAGACAGCGTTCAAACGGCCGCCAGTTGACAGGAGCAGCAGCAGCTCATCAAAATCGACGGCAGCAGCTTCATCTGGCGCGGCCACCTCCAAAGCAGCAGCACAACGTAATCCCTATGAGGCTGCCAATAGAGAAGGCGGCACACGTAGTTTTCCACCACGTGAAGTATCCAAGGTGCGTTCATTTCCACCTGAGGATGTGCAGCGTAACCGTAAAACGCATCCAAGCGAGGCGCGTGCCCGTAGAGGAGGCAGTGGTGTGCAGCCGGGAGGAGGACGTAAGTCGATTGATCTGGCCAGCAAACGTGAGTTGCGTCTCAAGATTTTGGCTGCCATTAATTTATTACTTTACATTTTCTTTGTAAGACTGATAATTGAATTTCTAACAATTTTACTGTTTATTTTGTAACTCCTAACAACAAAATATTTTTTATGAACACAAATATAATTAATTATAATTAAATTTCTGTACTTGATGCTATGGTAATCAATTCTAATATTCATTTTACTTGCGCTTATTAAATAATTAAGTTGCAAATAATTTAAGTGCACTAATTGAATGTTCCTTAATTTGTACTAACGGAGTCATCTAATTTTATGCAATTATTATGAATCAAGATTTCCAAATGTATTGTCAGGACGCATTTATGACGATGATTCCGAGTATGACTCTGAGTTGGACGACTTCATCGATGATGGAGACTGCGAGGAGGATATTTCTTCACATATACGCGACATATTTGGCTATGATAAGCGACGGTATCTAGATCTCGACGACGGCGATTCTGATATGGAATCCAGTTTCGCTCAAACGCAACGGGAAGAGTATATAAGTAAAAAAATAGGTAAGCCTCTAAAATAATCCACCTTTCAATTTGCCAGAAATCTAATCTGGACCCTCTTTTGTAGGTATACAAGAGGATTTGGAGGATATGCGCATGGAGGCGTTGCATAAAAAGCGCAAAATGTTTAAAAAGCGATCAGCCAGAATCGGCGACTAAACCAATAGCTTAACCCAACTATCGTTATTATCTACACATCTCCGATTTTTTTACGCAGCGACAAATGCTTTTTATCGTTCTTTTACTTTCAGAAAGAAGCTGAGAAATCTGAATTAATTCCAAGCTTAGACAAAGTGTTTATATATGTGGCGTTGCTATTTGTTAGTTTGTTACTTACTAGAGTAGTGTTTTTTTAATACTTTGATACCTAAGTACCTTTTATACTTTGATACCATATCACATCATAATATATCTGTCCGTTTGTCTGTCTGTTTGTCTGCCTGCCTGTCCGTCTGTCTGTTGGTATGTTTAAACGAAACTTAACATCCTTAGAAAGAGGATAGATACTGGTCCGTACCCGCGTTAGACAAAGTGTAAAAATTGGACTGCTACTAGTCCACTAGAAAATCGATCAAAATCATTAAAGCCACATATCTGCCACAATTTAAATACTACAGTCACAAAATTTAGTTGATAGGTTCTTCTCCATCTCGGCATTTGAAAGTATGTTACTTAATTAAATAACTCCCTAAACAGATACACCATCAAAATTTCTTTTTCACCCCACGCCCAATCTGAAAATTCACAATAGTCTATATTTACCGCAATGTAAAGGGCAACTTGTACAGTATTTCTTGGCTACACCCGCCCAGATATTAGCTGGTATTACCTATGGTGTCAAAGTATTTCGCTGTCGGTTACATTCGACAAAGTTCTCTCTTGTTTTTACTTATTTTTGATACTTTAATTCGTTTCCAGGATTTTTTAAAATATCAAGTCTATATATGGTATAAGCATATTAAAATTTTTGTTACCCGTTTGAAATTTCCGAACGATTAATAAAATTCCAATCTAAACTGTGTTAAGATGATAGAACCGTGTCGAATTTGGCATATAGATGCAATTATTTTCTAAACTGTTTCTATTTCGAAAATAAAAATTGTCCCCTATTTTTGGTGCTTCACGAAATGTCAATAACATATGTTATATTACTATGTATATATATAATTGCATATGCAATTATGAAAATTGATCAATTCAATATGTCAAGGGCGATCTTGAATTATACTATCGACTCTTAATGACCTCTTCTTGCTATCATATATATCGAATCTGCAAATACGGCGGGGATAATACTACAAAACTAAATTTAAGAAGAGTCAAGAGATTTAATTTCAAAATCTTCTTACATGTAAAGAAAACAATTTTTTTTGTAAATCAGAAGATCGGTATTATTTATTTTGTTATGGATGATGTTCTTATCATCCGTGCACTACAAGTGAAATTTATAATCAGACGATTTGACATAGATAAAATTACGGAATCTTCCATAAAGGTATAAGTTTTGAACAACGATCTTAAAGATAATAATTTATAGATTTTTTGCATATAACTATATTGGGAACAACTTCAGTTAGTCGTCGGTTAGCTCTACGACAACGGCGCTACCGATGCGTCGATGGTCGCAGACAGGTTGTGGCTCTGTATCCATATACCCAATGGCCGTTAGAGCCGAGTATGCCCTGTTCTTCGGCAGAAATTCGACTTTGTGGCCGACGCTCTCCAGATGATTAATCGTATGGTTTGGCACCTCCGGCTCCGAATCGACATACATAGGGGCCAACTGATGATGCAACCGCCCACTGTTGACAGCTTCCTGAATGGGTTCGCGAAGCACGAAATACCGTAGAATGGATTGTGCCACGGATGTGGTGATGCGTGAGCCACCAGCACCGCCGATAACTAAGGCCACATTGCCTGCATCATCGAGAATGATACTCGGACACGTCGATGACATCGGACGCTTGCCGGGCCGAATGTAATTAGCCGGACTGGCCGGTATGCCATAAGTATTAACCTTTCCCGGCGTGGAGAAATCATCCATCTGATCGTTCAATATGATGCCAGTCCGGCGAGATCTTACCTTCGCCCCAAGATGCCCATTGATGGTGCTGGTCACCGAAATGGCATCACCATTGGGCGCCAGCACCGATATATGAGCCGTGCCATGATCCTCTACATTGCTGAAATTTGCGCCATAATACGACATATCCTCGAACGTGCGATCATCCAGTATAAGTTTACGTATCTCAGCCGCAAAATCTGGATCAATCAAATTCTCATAGGTTTCCATCACCGATGGCTCATAGTGCATGTCACCCAAATTGGTCCGATGTCCATACGCATGCTTAAACGTCTCCATCAGTCGATGATAATACTTATCCCTGCTGCTCGTATATAAGGGCTCCATGACGTTCAGCATAAATGTCAGCACAGCTCCACTGCTCGGTAACGGCGATGTGTACAGAGTGTGTCCATTATCAAATCGAGCTCGCAGCGGACGCTCCCAACGCACACTTCAATCAAAGAGAGGCACAGCGACAAAAAAAAGAGACAGAGAGATAAAGTGAGAATGTGAAAAGGAGAGTAGTAAAACCATTTAGTTATGCTAATCAAGATGCGATGCAAGAGAGGAAAGTTGTGAAACCTCTAAAAGTATATCACTTCACGCGATGCAAAGAAAGGACTTATTCAAAACATAATAATAAAGTATTTATTCTTTTATCGGAAAATATTGTTGATGTTTTTTTTTCTTTCCAAATATTTGATTTTAGTCCTAACGAAGATCAAGATAAAGTTTGACGAAAGTTAATGGTAATACGTTTTTGCTAACTTACTCGTAATCCTTTAGATCCTGTTCGGTCACAATGCCACCCATCGACTGAATATCCTGGACGAGCTTGCGGCCAATTCGTCCACCCCGATAGATGACCTCCGGCCCCTCGCTGGCGACAATCTCTAGAGTATCTGCTAGGACGCGACGGAACATTATCTCGCCCTGCTTGTAAGGATTGTTTGTGGCGGGATTTATGAATATCTCCGACATGGTGTCTTCATTGCGTATCACCTCCTCGTTGCTGGCCAGAACATTAGCTAAATACCTGGACACTATTATTCCCTGACGACACAATTCTATTGTGGGCCGAAAGAGGCGTGCCCATGGCAGCTTGCCATATTTTTCGTGCAATCGCCAGTAGCCATAGATCTCACTGGGAACCGCACACGACAGGGCGCCCGTGATACGATCATGGTCCATAAACATGTCCGGTGTGGACGCAGATGGAGCCGTTTCACGTGCAATCAGCGACTCCATCTGGCCTGTCTCCTTCGAGTATATAGTGGCCATGAAGCCACCGCCAACGCCCAAGCTATGGGGCAGGACAACGCCCTCGCAGAGCATTGTGGCAATCGCCGCATCCGCAGCAGATCCTTCCTCATCTAATATATTTCCACCAATCTCTGCACATCCGACGCCATTGGAGGCCACGGCGCCAATGCGACGAGGTTCATTTCCCTTGGCCAGGCCAAATATCAGGCCCAAAGTTATCCCCATAACGGCCAAAACGAGAACGATCCAAACGACTAAATATTTCTTGAAGCAACTGTTCGGGGCGGAAGAAAATAGAGATAACTAAACATATATACATAAATATATTGCATAGGTAAGCTAAGTGTGATGGGACAGAGTGAAAATGAACACTTCGTCACACATTAATATTTAAATTTTCCATTTCAAAAATTATTTTTCGATTAAAAAAAAAATATATATATATATATAATTGAACATTTAATTTAATTTTCACTACAAAACTTAACCCGATAGAGGACGACGCTTTTTCTTTTCCTAAAACAACAAAGAGTCGATTTTTCATTACTTGGGTTTTTATCACAATTCACTCTTCTGTGTTAGATACATTTTTCTAACCTTCGTCACATTATCTTTTGTATTTGGAGTATCGTCACATTTGATGAATTTTTTTTCACTTACGACATTTGGGTTGTGTGTCTCCTTAAAAGTTATTGCTTAAATTAGGTGAAAAAAATAAATTAAATTTTGCGTTTGCAACGCGAGCCGTATACTATTCGTATGTGAAGAATTTGACCAACAGTAGCTGCTTTTATATGCCGTTTACCCATTAAGCATTTAACAAAATCTATTTTAATATGCGAGCAAAAAAAAACTCAGCTTCACCGGATAAGACCATTGAAGATAATAAATATTTTTTGATACAAACGGCTGGTGAATTAACCGTGGTCTGTTTGTAGGCTATATGACTATTAGCATTTTAACTTTAGGTAAAAAAGTTCTTACCTGATGGTTGACTGTTGTTCGGGTCCCAATGATAAAAGGTTTGGCCGACAAATACGTAATATGCGGATATTTGTAATCAAATACAAAAGACTGTTGATTATAAGTACGTATGGGTATTATCTGTTCGTAGATAATGGCTTCAATCGCTAATAAGTTAGGGAAGAAGTGTATATAATAATTTAAATTATGCATTAATTACCTAACAGAAGTTGAAATAATACATACCAACATTTCATTAGTATTACAAATCAACTGTACAAATATCCTTCATATTTTACTTATTTGTATTTGAGGGGGTCTTGTCTTGTTATTTCATTAAAGCTTTCGCAAATTAATTAGTTAACTGTTTATTTTTAGGCTCATCATTTCGCTCACTTATTTTTGTATTTTGATAAAAAAAATTATTGAGGACAGGTGCTAATTTGATTAAGGCGTACTTAGCGCATATTGCTAAACGTCATACTAACATTATTTATTAATTTATTTTTTTTTAATGGCAACTAAATTGAATTAAATGAAATTTAAAATCATATATAAATTTAAAAACTGTAAATATTTAAGTAATTTCTACGGTAATTTTAATGCAAATTTATGGCAAACTCTTATTTTTAAATATTGGCCGGTTAGTATAAATCGCGTTTACAATGAAAACCGTTCATTTGATATTCAGCGGGTATTTCTCAACATTACAAAAACACTGTTTTCTGACACTGAATGTGTGGCTGATATGCCGATAAATCTGATGTAGTGAATGATAGGAATCTATACCACAGATCAGTTAATCAGCTCAAAAGGTATACAAGCCCTGTGATGTATGAACACTATATTCTATCAATTCTGTTTAGCACAAGTAACTTGGTACACGGTCAATGTTCTAAATTATTTATTTACACTTTTGTTTTTTCAAAATGATCTAACAGTTCCGTTATAACAAGGCTGTCCAAACTGCCCAATACTTTTACAATTGAGAACTCAAGCGTTCTTTTCTTTCTTCTATTCATTTATTATTGCTTTAATCGTAGTGATTTTACAAAATACTTTTGTGCAATTAAGTTATAAGAAAACATAACAACTTTCTGACGCTCTAGAGCTATATAGTTTTAAAAATGGTAGACGATAGATTTAAATATCGATAGTTTGTTAAATTACTGTCGGATAATTATCTAAATCGTCGCGCTTACTTATCGATATAGACACATCGATGAACTTTTAACATCCCTAATACAAATACATACATATGTACATGCAAATGTCTTCTCATCTGCTCGTATGTGCTGTCGGATGTATATGTGTGCGAATTGATTTTTTTTAAGCGGAGCAAAATCTAATTGGAATTAAATAGTACATAAAGTGAAATGGCAAACAAAACAAAAGATATATAAAATCGCGCGTCGATCGATCCTTGGAAAGGATCTGTATATGTAAGTGCGCTTGTGGCATGGGCAGGGTAGCAGTCACAACACAGCAACAACGGCAACAACAACAACAGCAGCAGCAGGAGCGGCACTGCCACTCAAACTGCATGTATGTGTGTGTGTGTGCATGAGTGAAAACTGAACATAATGAATGCGTCTTTTGCTGCTGCTGGAAATGCATCAATAATTTCTTTAGCCTTGGCTAATACTACAACCAATATAATTTAAAAATGAAAAAAAAAAACAGAAAGCATCTCGCTGCATTTCCACCCATGCACACACAGACACACTCACAACGAGTGAGAAAGGGCAGCGCAGCAGCAATACACACACACGCACACACATACACACACAAGTGCAGCAACGCAAAGCATAAGAACAAAACAGAAACAAAAAACTGAAACTGAAAACTTCTCAAATGTCTGTGATGCGCTCAATAGTGCTGCTCTTGTTGTTCAAGTTTTTTGTTTAGCATGTTGTTGTTGGTATTGTTGTTGATCCAGGATGTAGTCAGCATTTGCTCTCCTGCATGCACACACACAGACACACACGCACACACACACACGCACACACACACGCACACACATACACACATACACACACACGCACACACATACACACACACACACGCACACACATACACAGAGACTTACTACTGTATTACTCACACGCACACACCTTTACAGGGAGGCCAAGGCGACGCACGACGCACAACGAACGCACTTGCATAAAAGCTCAAATCTAAGCCGTACTCAAAGCTTTCGCTCTCAGGGAAGCAACCCACCGGCGCAGCAGCAGCAACGTAATAAGAATATAGAAAAATAAAGGTGAGAGAGCAGCTGGTGTGCTGCAGCTGCTGCTGCCGGCGTCGCTGCTGCTACAATGAGCGTATTTGATGACTTTCAACGCTTGTGGATGCAGCGCTTTCCACAAAGCTCACTCTCCGACGCTTGGGAGCAGGACGTGCGCGCCAGTCTCCAGCGACATAAGCTCAAAATTGGTGAATTAGGTAAAGAGCTCGAACAGGAGACGCTTTATGTTGAATATCTGGAACGTTTGTTATCTGATGTGGAGAAATACCGCGAATCTGGCGGCGATCCGACAACACTATTCGAGGCAGCCACCAACAGTCCGGCAGCATCCCATCATGCAACTCAGCAGCAATCGCCCACGACCAGCAGCAACAGCTGTGTCGCTGCCAATGGTTCAACTGGTGCGACGTCGACTACGAATGCTGGCGTCGTCGACAAAGACTTTGTAAGTATTTTGTTTCCTTTGATTCAAATAAGTCTTTAAGTATTTATTGTCCATTGTTGTTATCAATTGTTGTGCTGCAAGAAGTTTTGTCTTTGCTGCCACTGATTGCGCTAACCGTTAGCACTTATAGCAGGCGGGCAGAATTTCAGAAATGGGGGGCGTACGCAAACAGACAACGGCACAGGCGCACACAAAGCGTTGCCTACCCCATTGGCTGCCCTTATCACTAGCCATTATCAGCTAGTGCAGCTGCCTTTGCGTCAACGTCGACCTCGACGTCGACGTTTATTTTTTTTAAACAGTCACGAAAACCCCTGTAACTATAGAAAATAAAAGCGCAGTAAAAAACTGTTTTGCAGTCATTATACATACTTTTAGCGATGTTTTGACTCATCCGTTATTTCATCTAGTTACTTCTTACGGTTCTTAAGGTTGAACGGTTTTGCAGTCTTTGCGAACTAGTTCGTTTATTTTAGACGAATACACAAATTCGGATTACATTCAACAGTTACCTCCCACGACGTTTTACTCCCGTTCACCTCCCACCCCCTTCCACGACTTAATTTCCACCCACTGTTCAATTCTTTATGTGTGTGTACGTTCTCCGACCGCCCGTCTGTGCCACCACTTCGATATCTTTAATTCTGCCCTGTTATCTCCGCACGCACACAAATACACTTCAATTCTATTCATATTGTTGTGTCTGTGCGATGCCTCGATTTGCCGCCTTCGTCGCTAGTCGGCAATCGGCAGTAGTCACTAGTTTCGATGAATAACAACATACAAAAGCGGGATTGTCAAAAGTTAAGCGCGCTCTATTTTCTTTCCATTTAGTATGCCCAGCAGGTGGGCAACCCAGAAACCCAGCTACTTTCCTCCATCGCCCATCCTGCTACTGGCTACGCATTGCAGCAACAAAGAACTGAAACTAAACTCATCGAAAGAAAGTCCCTTCTCCCCTGCCTCCACGTGCTCCTGTTCTTGCTCCTTCTCCCACTCCCACTCCCGTTGCATTTTGCATAATCATGATAAATAAGTAATGCAGGGGAGCAAAATTCAAAACCAAAGATAAAAGTGCAAATTACGTAAATAATACAAGAGAAAAAAGAGTAAAAGCAATATTAAAGTGCGAGTTATTTTATAGCCAAAACGGTAATTTTTGGCTTTTGTGTGAGTGTCTCTTTTTTATTATTTGATTTTTTTTAACGTGTTCGGTTGACAAAAATTTCGTGGTCAAAGTCTGCGTCGCTGTCGCCGTCACAGTCAACGTCGCCGTCGCAGTCGCTTTTTGCCTTAAGTTCTTAGTTGTTGCTCTTGCAGCCGTAGGGCGGTGCTCAGCTATCAGTTTCGCTTCCTGGTGTCTCTTCGTGCCTGTTCGTCTGTGTTTCTCGTTCACTTTTTGCAATTGCACTTTTTGCGTGGGACACACGCCAACAACAAGAAGATTAACAGAGAGCACCAAGCTCGATAAAGGGAGAGCTGCGTCGGTGTGTCTGTAAGAGTGGGAGAAAGAAAGAGAGAGAGCAGTGAGAAAAACAAAAAAACGCCAACAAGAAAAATAACAACAACAGTGGCGCTGCTCCTACTGGAAGGAATATGTCTTCCTTCAAAGAGAAATTCAAATTATGGACCAGAGGGGTGCGTAATCAGTGTCTTTGTTGACCATTTGTATATGCAAATGCCCTATTGTGTATGTGTCTGTGTGTGTGTGCAATAGCTGTAACAAAAAAATATTGGCCGTTGTATATATCACAAGTCGAAATCAATAAACTTATCGCAAGCGTACACACACAAACATACACTTACATACATATGTAGGCGCAAAAAATTAAAAATTAAGCAAAAACCAAGGTACTCCCCAAAAGAAAGCTTAGTAACTAAAACCAGTAACGAGAAGTAACCCAAAAGCGTAAAGTAAAAGAACATTCACACACACATACATACGTACATAATCTTACAGTGATCGCTGTTTATAATAGAACTGATATCTAGTTGTAAATAACTAAAACTGTATTGTTTTTCTAATAATATGAAAAGTATTATTTTTTTAGTCATTAATTTTTGTCTCTCCATTTATCAGAAGAAAATAAATATATGTAATTCCTGGACAATTGAAAATTGCGTAGCGCTCTCGTTTTCTATCCATTACTGTATCTACTATAGCGCCCTCTTTGTAGTCCTCCTTAGACGACGACGACAAAACCAAATCTCTGCTCCATTCTCTCCATTAATAAGCATGTGGCGTGCCCTGCTATCAGTAGAACCCGCCTGAACCAAGCCAGCAGCGACTACTCAACACACCAGAGCTGAGAGAGAGAGAGAGAGCGAGCGAGCGAGCTAGAGAGATGTTGGGTTTTGTAGGGGGCTGTATGTTTACTACGTATAATAAATTTTTACTTATATAGTGCTTGTTATTTGAGCCAAATGAACAATATTTGATTAACAAGGTTTGATTAGTGGTTTCTATTTATTGTCAGTTCGCTGTGGCCATTAATAATCTAGATTGCTTTGGTCTCCACCTATATAGGGTGAGAGAGAGTAAGTGGCCAAAGACAGAAAGAGAGAGAGAGAGGGAGAGAGCAATAAAACTAGGTTCTCTGAGAGTCTAAACATACATAAATAAAGTAAAGAATCATTTTTTTTCACAACATTCAATCATTATAATCGTATTTTCATGTTTCCTTTATTATTAACTTAAGAAATATATCTAAACATTTTCATAAATTATATATTGCTAAATTCAAAGAATAAAAAAAAAACATATATAATGTTCAAATTAATGGTTTTCGTGTCTATTATTGAAGTGCCCTTCTTTAAATCGAGATGTTTCTGATTTATGAAAAGCAATATTTAGCAACTTTCAAAGGCAGTTATTGACAATTTGCTAAGTAAATAGCAAGCTGCTTCTTACTATCAATATTCTTGGTAATAACAATGACTCTTGAAAACAACACAATTGTAAGTTTTTAAATACAGGCATTGCAAATAATCATGAAAGCATTTGCATTTGTATGTTGTTGTTTTTTTTTAAATATTAACTTGAGTTAGTAGTTGAATATTTTTTTACACACGCTACATTTTTCTCGGAACAATTTAACTATAATTCGATGCTTACTGTTATTATTGTTGGAGCCGTTTCATGATTCTCATTCACACCATTATTGATGAGATGATGTGTGTATGCTGATTGAAAATATGCAAAATAATTATATCGACATTCCTAGAGGGAGAGACAGTGAGAGAACACGAAATTGTCAGGCTGCCCAAATGCTGAGCTCAGCTCTCCGAAATCTTGTACGGGTATTTTTATCTACATCTACATAAGTTTGTCTGGCCTGGCCTCAAGTGAGTGTGTGTGCGGGTGTGTGTGACGTGTGTGTGTACGACCTTCGCCGTCAACTTTTTATTGCACACTTTCTTCTCCGCTTCGCTTAGACACATTAAAACACACACACACTTCCGCACATACAATTGTTGCCGGCTGCTATTGCTACTGCTTGGCTCAATCCCAATACCACCCCCAACACCAGCAACCAACGCCTTAGTTCAAACACACACATGCTCACTCCCGCAATTAAATTGCTCGAACAAAAATGTGAATATTTGCTGGAAAATTTCTTTACTATTTTTGAAAAATAAATACAACAAATTAAAAAGGTTGCTCTCGATTTTTGTTGTTTTTCTTATTTTGTAGTTTTTACTTTTTTCGTGGCCAAAAAAAAATGAAGGCGTAAAAAGTAATGAAAAAAATACATAAATAAAAAACACACGCTCCACGCCAAAATTGGCTTATTTGTCTGTTTTTGTTGTTGTTTGCTTTGGCTTTTACCCGATGTTGCTATTACTGCTGTTGTCATTTTAATGAAACTGCTCAACGTGTTAGAGAAATGCGTTACGTGCTATGCATGAGCAAAAGTGAACACTCAGCAAGGGGGAGAAACGCTGCTTTCTGCTAAAAAGCTCTGATTTATATATATATATATATATAAATAAAATAAATATAAATATATATTCCATATTCCATAAATATATATTGCATGGGTTCATCATGCCATTCGATAGGATCTTTGAGGTTACACTTTAAATAGTAGCGGCAGAGGTAGTTAAGTCAATACTCGTTGCAGTGAGTCGTAGCGATTGCAAATGTTTGCTTATACGAAAATTATTCAAAGACCGCAAAATCTGATACAATGTAAATTTACTTATTTGAATAAAACAGAGTTTATGAAAGTATATGGCTGTTGATGTCACACTCACACTCTCTCTCTCTTTCTCGGATATACTTGTCGTTTTATTTGCTTTTAATTGTTTTATTTTATTGTTTTTAGCTTCACTTCATATATTTCCACTTAGAAATTACTTAAACATATTTATAGCAATGTTCAATAAATCCAGGTTTTATAGCGAGCCCATTATTTTAATTGAAATTAAGTAATTTGAATTTCTGCCCCACAATGCAACGAAAGCTTTAATCAATTGCATCAAAATTAATTTTTCCGGTGTTTTCTGCTTGCAGAAATCTAGTTTGAATCTGCGTGAGGCATCATCTGCGTCATCAGCCAGCAGCAAGGACAAGGACAGGCTGTCCCTCAGCACCGACAACAAATACACACACAAACCAAACGATGGCAGTGGCGGAGGTGGTGGTGGGTTGAGCTCAGCGCCACTCACTGGAAAACGTGGTATGACGGAGCACAGCTTCGAGCGAGAGGATAAAAAAGACAGTGGCAAAGAGAAAGACTCAAATGGAGCGCTTCAGCAGTGCATCACCGAGCTGGCGGCCTCCATTAGCAGCGGGGCGCTCAAACCGAATAACGAGCAACGGCAAACACCAGCAACAAACGACAATGATAGCCACACCAGCAGCAATAAGCTGCAACAGCAGCAGCAGGAAACTGTGGGCAGTGCTGCCGGGGGGCCTTCAATCGATGCTGCCTCAAAGGAACAGTCGAAACAGCTGCGCAAGTCGACATCGCACTTTGTTACCGTCATTGAGGTCAAAGAAGCCAAAGACAAAGATATCGATGATGCAGGGACGTCAGCAACGTCGACGACGGGGTTGAATGACACGACAGCAACAAATACAACGTTGACGGCGACTCCTCCATCGACATTTGGACGCTATACGGAGCGCAGCAGGGATCCAACAGCGCCCCCGCTATCGCCATCGATGACATCGCCCGCCACGTCCGCCTCATCGTATGCCGCGTATCTGGAGGCTAAAAAGAAAATGCCACCCAGGTGAGTGGCATTTAAGATGCGACACGATAAGAAGCACCAAATTATTATTATTCGACTTTGTCCGCTTAAAGTGTCTAACTTACAAATTAAAATATTCATTTCTCACGCTTGACGTGACCAAGTAGAACTTATTTTGGCAAAATACGCCTCAATTTATGCAGAGCTCCCAAGAATTGAGATACTTGGAAATGTCAAATTTCCTGTGTAGAAGAGAAAATGTACAATGTCGGGCGTAACCGACAGTGAAATGCCGTGATAACAATAAGTAATTCCGGGTGATAGCAGAACAAGTGTGAGATATCCTTAAAATAAAATCCTATTAATCTGCATTCCAAGTTTGCTGACTTTTGCTTTTACATTTTCTGCGATATATGGGCTTTTGAGACTAAGCGGAACATCCTTAGATGAGGTTTCTCGGAAACTAAAACATCTAAAAATCAAACATTTTATTATATTTATTGTGTTTACTTGTTTATAAAGTTACCAGGAACATAGTATAAAGTTAGCGGCAGAGGTGGGAGGGGTGGTCGATCATTGAAGGAGGTTACCTTCTATCTGCGAGATATGCGGCTTTATCGATATACACTTCCAAAAATATCGTTTTCGGTGTTTTGTGGGGGGGGGGGGGTAGGTGTGGGCGTCAAACGTAATATATATATATAGGCGGGCTTGGCCGATGCCAATATTTGAAGGACATCGACTCGAGAGACTTTAAAATTTTTGCATACATTTAACAATTGCAATATTTGCTCGTTTTTAATTTTTGGCTTCCTGCAGACCGCCTCCAAAGAATATAAGACGTGTGGAACCGCCCACCATTCCCAGCCAGCAGCATCAGCTGTCGTCGTCGCCGAAGCGAGAAACACCCTATGTGGGCAGCGCAATGCCGCTGCCGGGAAGTAGTTCCGGTTCGGGCGATAGTCCGGCCAGTTCACTGGAGCGCAACATCAAACCATCGGATATACTGCGACAGAAGTCATCGGAGAATCTGGAATCGAAGTATGCCGCGAACAGAAAGACAACTCCAGAGCTGAGCAAGTTGGCCAACACGCCCGAGCTAATGGAGGAGCTGGGCCGTAAAATGGTTGGCAAGACGGACAGCCTTGAGCATGCAAAACGCAATAACGGCGGCGGCGGTGGTAGCACGAATGGTGGCAGTCTGGGACGCACTGCATCTACACAGGGGCGAACAGTAACGCCAGCCGGCCGTAGCCAGGCAGTGGGTGCGGCAGCGGGAGCAGGAGTAAGCACCGTGGGCGCATCACCCACTGGCAGCCTTAATAAGACGGCCAAACTGACCGCCGCTGACAGCAGCTCCACCTCCAGTCTAGAGAAAAAGTCGCGTACTTCATTGCAGGCCAGCGACGCTGAGACCCCAGCGTCTGCCCAACGCAGCATCGGCTCCAAGGAGTCCCTCGCATCACAGGGCAGATCGGAGGTTGTAAGTGAACCATAACCACATAACCACAACGAATATATATCGAATCGGATGCCTCTCTTGCTTTGCAGATCAAGAGCTACGAGTCTGTGTCATCGCTTAGTTCGGATAGCGCCAAAGCGGCACAGCAGGCGGATAATGAGCCGTATTATGATAGCGTGCCGCTGGACAATGGCGATGGGGAGTATGTATTCATAAAGCCCGGCCGCACCGGCTCCTCGTCCAGTCGCGATGATCTGTCCACGCCGGGCAGCACGCTGCCCATGATCCAATTAAGCAGTCAGGCGAGCGTAACGGATCCCGAATCTCCTGGCCGTACCTCCAACTATGTGAACATTGATTATTTTCTGTAAGAGCGCATGGCATGCAATATGTTTGAATGATAAAGCACCCAACTAAGCAATCTATCTCTCTCTCTCTCTTCGTCTCTTTTCCCCGCTCTCTTTAATATCTGTAGGCAGAACATTGAGACGCGCTCGAGTTCACTGGACAGCGATGGCGAATATGAGGGTCCGCCAATATTGCGCACCATTTCCCATGATGAACAGCAATCAACATCCACCTCACAGACGCCAGGCGTATTACGCAAGGTTCGTGTACCAATTAGTCATATATATTTAAACTTATTTAGTACTCATATTCAATGCCTTTTGATTTTGAATACGACCAGCCATTTTTAGTATACCTCAAAATAGGGTATGCATCGTGGTAGACATCTACGGTTTCAGGCAGTATATATATATTCTTGATCAACATGCACACATTCGATGCTTAATTCACATTAGACATTTAAGCAAAAAAAAACCTATCGATATCAATCTATATCAGAATAGAAACAGTCTGTTATGGACAATATCAAGAATATATAACATATGTTGTCTGTTATGCTATTCATGCACTTACAAACCGATGATAAATTCTCTAAGCGGTTGTTGTTGTTGTTGTGAAAACTGATGTTGCATCTTGAAAAAGCTTCCACCTAATTGCTCAATATTGTTTGACCTAATGCGCTTCACTCATATCCCAATTGCAGTTAAAGATAACAAGTTAGCTGGCAATATTGATTATGTTGATGATGATAATGCAAGCCAGCAACCATTACACTTTTAATGACTAAGCGCCATTGGCATTAGCATGTGCTAACTTGTCTAATTGATTTTAAAGTGCATGCGGCAGTCGTGTGTCTTTAGATAATGCGCTTAACTTTATTTTATTTTGGCCTTCCCATCCTACCTGCACCTCTTTGCTCCCATCTCTCTTATTGTTTTGTGCTATTTGTATTTGTGTTGTGCAGCAAATTGGCCTTGCCTGGTGCGCCACATCAAACATTCTGGAATTCCGATAGGAAAAGTTGATTTTGAAATAAGAAGCATTACATTTCCTAAACATAAAGGGCTTGCAAAACCAAATTGAAAAAATAGAGTTCACGTAGTGCGCTCTCCTAATGCTAAATTAACATTTAAAAATCGAAAAATGTATTTTGATATTTAATGTAATATTTAGTTCATATAATATATCTAATAAACATTATAGCAAACGAGTATTTGAATATTTACTAACACATATTTTTCGATTTTTTTTTTCTATCTTTAATTTTTTCTTTTTGCTCTATAATGTTCTCCTTTTACTTTTTCTCAACAGAAGTTAGTTTCAGCGATACTCGTGAGTACCGAACACACTTCTCAAGCCCCAGCCTTCTCTCAGCCTATATTTATCTGTGTTATATGACGTATATATATCTTATATACGCATCTTGTACATATCATGATATATGTGTATTATATATAGCTTCACCTGAATGCGCTTGTTCTATGTTAAATGTGATTGGCTTTTTGTCATATTCTATGTTATCCAGTTCTCTGTTTACAGTTGCCAACCATTTCCACTACCACACTACACACACATTCACACACACATATATATATATATATATATATATATCTCAGCTCACCCACCCACATGTGTTCTTTTATTTTGCACTATGCAACAAAATGTAAATAGATTAAAGAAATTAGTTTATAAAAGTATTTTCAAAGTTTATTTCTCATTTGTTTATTTCTATGTAAGCGCATAATGCTATTTCAAATATAAAAATTCTTTAAAATGTAGTATTATTTTTGTTTATGAATTATCTTGAGAAAGTAGAATTAAAATCATATGCCGTTGAAAACAATTGCTTTTTGAATTCGTATGTTGTCTTCCTTCTCTATATATATATATATATATATATATTCTCCGTCTTTTCTATGTACATCAAAATTTATTCATAGCTAAATGTGTCTAAAGTGTGTCCGGATTTGGCACATATAATTCCCTTTAGTTGTACAAATGTTTATATTATTCCTATGTCTATCGTAAATCCCATTCTGTTGCAGAGTTTCGTTATGTATATATATATATATATATAAATATATATATATATATATATATATATTTAAATATATAAATACATCCCATAAATAAATGACTGGCTTTTTATGTTTTTATACATATGCGTATTGGAAACGGTGCAAGCGCTGTATATACAATTTAGAGTATATAATGCCGTACATCGAAACCATCTGTAGATTACACAATACATCTTGCGAGCATTCTGTTCTCCGGGTTGGGTTTCAAGCCATTAACATATCTCCATCTCTACACACAGGTCTCTGGCAATGTGCGCGGTGCAAAAATACGTTCCATTCTGAGCTCAATAATACAGAGTGAGACTATCTACGTGGAATGCCTAAATAAAATGTTACAGGTAACTGATTTCTTGACTAGAAAAACTATAAAAAAATAGTTTTTATATTTTGTACACTTCTATTTTGCAGTACAAGCGTGCTATTCATGCAACGTTGGGAACATCACAGCCTGTGATCAAGGAGGAGGAGGAGAATACAATTTTCTTCAAAATCGATGAGCTGCACAAGGTGCACACTACTTTTCTGGGTGATCTGAAGACAATTGTGTCGCACGAGGGCGGCGATGTGCTGATTGGGGAGCCATTCAAGCGACTGGCAGATATGTTTGATCTGTACAGCGCCTTTCTGCACAACTACGTCCAGGCAATCGATACGGTGAAAAAGTGTAGTGCAAATAATCCGCAATTCAAGAAGATAGTGTCGACGATTGTGGTCAATCTGCAAACGGAGCAGTCACTAACGTTGGAGGATCTGCTGCACAAGCCGGTGGCGCGAGTGCAAATAAATGCTTTGGTATTTAATGATCTATTGCACGAGACGCCACAAAATCATCCGGATCATCAGCCGTTGCGGCAAGCACAGAACATCATACAAATGTTCCTCAATCAGTTCAATGTGGTCAATCAGCGAGAGTCGAATCGTAATCTGCGTCGCATGGTGCGCAACTCGTTCATTGTGGAGCTGGTCGATGGTCATCGCAAGCTTCGCCATTTGTTCCTCTTCAATGATGTAATTGCGTGTGCCAAATATAAGGCCCTTGGCCGAGATCGCATCGATTACGAGCTCAAATGGTTCATACCACTGAAGGATGTCAACGTCTTCGAAGAGTCCGATACGAGTGCGGACCTTAAGGAATCTAGTCCCGCGAATATATCGCAAGTGAAGCGCAATCTGCGATCGGTGCGCGATCAGCTGATACTCGAGGCAAACGGTGTACGCACCGGCGACAAGTATCGTCGCAAGCTGGCTGATCTGGAGTCACAGCTGGTTCTGGCCACGCCCAATCTTGTTCTGCGGCTCGGCAACAAGGCCAACAATAAGACCATGACCTTTTTCCTCAGCTCCGATTTTGAGCGCACACAATGGATGGACTCGATTATGTCGCTCAAGGTATATAGGATATTTAATAATAAGAATAATCATGCTTTAAACTTCGTTCGATTCTTGTGTTTTTCTGCACAGCAAAATTGTAATCTGCCAGGGGCGAATACGATAAATTCGCTGGAAGTCACCGCTTTCATTGTGGCCATGCAGAAGGGCATGAAGACTGAAATGGGCTCGTATCTGATGCGCAACACGAACGATGAGAGTCTGCTCGTTGGGGATCTGCATGTTGGGGTACAGGGACTGCAGGGATTGGAACAGCAGGCCGATTTGTATATATGCATTGAGGTCGACTCGTATGGCCATTATTTCCGCAAGGCCACAACAAAAATGATCTGTCGCAGCCAGTGCCCTCTGTGGAATGAGAGTTTCATGCTCGAGCTGGAGGGCAGCCAAAATGTGCGCATTCTGCTGTACGAGGCCAAGGAAAGACCGCTTTTGCGTGCCAAACACATACTCAAAGTGAGCACAACATAATCAGCAAATGTGTACTTAGTTATATCCAGTATAAACTTCTTTCGGTTTCTGTTCTGTTTCCATTCGCAGCTTAGCCGTAGTTGGCTAACGGAGACAACACAAACGCGAAGCATTAAACTGAGCGAAACGCTCGAGCTGAGCGCAAGTTTCCGTTTTGTGCCTGGCGAGCTATGTCGCGCAGCCACCAAACCAGGCGCACTCTTTGGTGCCAAAATGATTCAAGTATTAAAGTGAGTTTTCAACCAACATAAAATTTCTACCAGTTTTCTACATCATTTGCAAAATCTTGTCAATTTGCAGGCGCGAGAAACGTGACATTCCGTTCATCATCAGTGCCTGCATACGCGAAGTGGAGCGGCGTGGTATGCTCGAGGTTGGCTGCTATCGGGTCAGTGGGTCAGCCTCCGACCTGGCCAAACTCAAAAAGGCATTCGAATCGGGTGAGACACAGCAAGCAACTATTTATATACCGGTCCTTAAATATATCCAACTCTCCTCTCTTAATTTTCTCTAGATGCATACGAGGCGGAGCAGCTGCTGCGCGAGGTGGACATCCATTCCGTGACGGGCATACTGAAAACATTCTTGCGTGAGCTACCAGAGGCGCTATTCTCGGATCAGCTGTATCCGCGCTTCTTTGACACATTCAGCGCATTTAGCAACAACAATGAAGCCACACGCACCAACGAGCTACTCAAGGTTTACGAGGAGCTGCCTCCGGCCAGCAAGGCCTCTATCAATATGATACTCGATCATCTAATCAGGTATGTGTGTGGTATAAGCAAAGCTTTGGATGTAATCGATAATGATGATACTCATTTGCAGAGTGCACGAAAAGGAGGGGGACAACAAGATGTCGCTGCACAATCTGGCGATGGTGTTTGGTCCCACACTCCTTCGACCGGGACAGACGCAGGTGAAGCAAAAGGATCCACTTGCCGCAAGCACCGTCGATGTAATGGCACAGGCGGGTATACTCTATTGTTTCCTGCAGGCACGCATCAAAAAGGATTAAAATGCTAGGCGTTTCTTTTTTTTCCAACAATACAAATATTTACAAAATATCAAACAAACAAAAAAAGAACAACCATATTTATAACTATGGCCTATGCTTGAAACGCTCCCGCACAATCCCCAAATCCAGCGCACACGAAACCAGAAACACAAACTTAGGAGCAACGGGCGATTTGTTAGCCGAAACTAATTAAAAGAACAAAGTGCTCAATTGCGAGCCAAACAAATCAAAACACACACACAGACACATACACACACTAACACATATTAACACTCACACACAAGATGTATGCATACGTAGATACGAGTGTTCAACACTGATCCTGTTTTGCTGGTGTTAGTCCAGCCGAATCCTCTTACTCCTGCCCCATCCCCTTTAAAGGCTTTTAGCTGCTTTGCTCGTATACTCGTATACTAAATACGTATTTATAGAAAAAAAACTATATGCTTTACCCATACAAATACAAATACAAACAAATATTATACATATTTATATATGTGTCCATGCGATGCACTCGCTTATTGCAACTATTGCAGCATTATGCTATAAAAAAGATATAGATATGGATTTACATATGAATATGGATATGAGAGGAAATTGTCAAATATTTTCAATATACAGTACAGTATACACACATATATTTATATATATACACACACACACACACATATATATATATATATATATATATATTACTAATTAGTCCTTTAATCATTACTAAATAAAAACAAAAGGAAGTGGAATTTGTCCGTTTGCAGCTAAATTGTGGTAATGAGAAAGAACGCTGATAAATGTTGAAGAAGAAAAGATGATTATATTTGTATGAGTATGCTTCAAAAATTATGTTTTTTTTTGTCTTGTTTTGTATTAAATATCTAGGTTTTATATAAAAACAAACGTAAAATAAAATATATTCTATTTAGAAATGTTTTAGTGCATTCTTTATTTCATAAAATTTAAGAATCGGAAGTATCTGTAGGATTGTAGAATCTGACTTCGTTGAGCACAAATACAGGACAATACTTCTGTAACAAGATCACTAATAAAATAAATGAAGTGCGATTTGCAGAAAATCAATAGTTTTAGAATATACTTTAAAAGTGCAATGGAAAGGACAGCTTCTTATTAAAAAAAAATGTTTAACTTAGCCATATGCTTACAGGAATTTGTACATGGTTCGTTAGAATCGCAACGACCAAACTAAACGACCAGACTAAACCAGGCATTACATGAACTTTGCATTTTATGATCCCATACGCTCTAACTGCGTTAGGCTGGATAGGAAGTGACTCCCCAAAAAGGCAAATTGTTTCTTTGCCCGTGCTGCGCAGCTGTAGACGAAGTATTCTGTTGATTCCACCTCCTCTTCTGCTCAACAGCTTTTGCAAAGGGTATTTACTACATATCAATTTGTGATACTTAAACAGCAAACTTCTTCACTGCGTTTACTGTTTAATTTGGGCCAGGTTTGGCATGCTATCCGACCACGGCAATTAGTCATTTCTCATTCGACTTGTTTCTTTTCTTTTCATTTTTAACTTACAGCCAAATAGCGTCATACATAAACCTTCCTTTTCCAAGAGGAGGGTAACACTGTGACCTTTATAGGTATCGCATCAGCTATACAGTTGCCTTTCATATTCTGGTGCCCAGGCACCCAGATTAGCAAATTTCGTGTTGAGATTTGCGACAGCTTGCTCTGGATAAGTTAGACGACATATCACTGATAGACTTGATTGCCGCTTGGCTATCAAAATGTATATTTACGTTACAAGGACTAATTTTGGACCTCTTTAGGTAATTAAGTGCTTATTTTTGACTATTTCTTCTGCGTGGAATCACTGGACTATCTTACATCCGCTAAGCTTTCGAGCTTTGAGCCATCTATGTAGGTCGCCCGGGCATTGCGCTAGTTCATTCTAGTCTATATTGACTTGCACTACTAGCACACAATAGTTCATTGTTGGGGGAATCGTTGCGTTTCCCACTAGTGTAGAGAAATGGAAACCCATGCTGTGGATTGTGTCAGTCTTATGCCCGTGAGTATTGTCTGTTCAGTGTCTTCTGATTGTAGCTATCGATGGCGTCTAGTGTCTCATTTGGTATGGTGTGAAGAGCCTCTGATATGGATAATTCAGCCATACGCTAAGCCTTGTTCACTTGTTTCAGGGCAGTTTGCCGGGCATCATACTATTACCCCATATAAGAGGATGTGTCTTATGATTTATTGATGCATCCATCGAACAATATTAGCGGACATACCCAACTTAAGTCCAAGAGATTTCCTACAGAGTTATTTCTTAACCCTTAGCTGGGTATTGAGATTACAGTCTAATTTCATTGACAGTGTAAATTGTTGGGGGTGTCGTCCTTTGACCAGTTTATAGCGCTAGTAAGATTCGTTAGAAAAATGACTGTGCCTATCACGCAAGGAAATGACTGAGTTATGGCATCTTTATTGCAAATTCTGAAAATTATTGATATTTGAATAATGTAGGATCTTTTGAGATCCATAAGACTACGACACAGATATCTATTTTATGAAATCAAATTCAATTGGCTGAACTTATGTTAATAAATTGTATTTTTTGTAATTTTATTTGCATACTTTGTACTTAACTTAATCATGTTAACTTAATCATAAAAAAATATAGTTGGTTCTATTACCTATTCATCCTCTTCGTCGGGCGCCTGCTGAACACTGCTGTCGATATCGAAGAAGGCACTCCTGCTTCGCTTGGCATCAACGGCCCTTTTACTGCCATCGAATTTGGCGGCGGTGCGCTTGCGAAGCTCATCCACATCCTGTTGATCATCGATGGACGCCCACTCAAGTACCAGACGTCTGCCATACAAATGGGTACTGGGGCTGAGTGCTACAAACGCACGCTTCGCATCCGCCTTGGTGGTGTAGTCAACAAAACCAAAGCCACGATGCGCGTCCTCACCGGGCGCCATTTTCTTGGGTATGCGTAGCGAGGTCAATTCGCCAAAGGCCCTTCAAGTAGTACAGATTGAATGATGACTATTAGCCGAAACTCGATAGTGGATGGATTGCTCTAGACATACTTGAATATTTCGCGCACCTCGCGATATTGCGCCTGGAAGGGTATATTGCGTACCAGAATCTTGGTGCCAGTCTGTTTCTTTTGCCCCACCTGGCTACGTCGGACTCCATCTTCCTGAGTTCTGTTTCCCAAAAAAATTTAAGGTGTAAGAGTAATACATGATTGGATTGCTTCTTGAGAAGATTACATACTTGAGTACACGATCGCTGCGCTTCAGCTCGACCAGATTGCCATCGATCGAGGTCAGCTGCATCTCCTTCAGTGCATGCGATGCAACATCTGCCCTTTTGAATTGAATGAAACCGTAGCCGAGGGAATTCAACTGTCTCGGATTCTGCGGATCCTTGCGCTTGGCTATCTCCACGGTGTGCACGGAGCCCAAGTGTGCAAAATGTGCACGCACCGTTTCCATAACTGTCTTAAAATTAAGATTACGCAAAAAGATGGTCGTATTTGGTTCTGGCTCATCCTCAGCATCCTCTGGCACCGGCTTCGGCTCTGGTTTCGCCTCCATTTCCGGCTGCTGCACGGGCGGCTCTTCGGGTTTGCGTTCAGGCTCACTTTTGGGTATAATCGGCTCACCACTGAGCGTCTGGTTGAACGTATGCTCCGGCGCCCACTCTAGATAGAGCGGCACATTTTTGAATTTTTTGTAGGCGAGCATCTTGAATGCTTTGCGTGCCTCCGACGGGTCACAGTACTCGATCAGCCCCGTGACGCCGCTGGGTGGCAGCACGATGCGTCCAATTGGACCGAATTTGCTGAAGAATGGCGAGAGTTCGGATACAGCGGTGTCTGCTGGCAGATTCTTTGCCAGCAGCACAGTCCTGGAGCGTTTTTGGTTTGGCTCATCGAAGGCGCTGAGGCGAACGCCCTGCTCCTCGAGAAAGCGTTTCATTTCGATAACGATTTGGGTTTCGCCAAGAGCGAGTCGCACAGCGGCACTGCTACCGCCGTCGTTGGTGTCCAAAATGCGCTCCTTGCTCGTCTTGAACTGCTTGGCCAGTAGATCGGCGACAGCGTTCCCACCGAGGAACAGCGTATTCCAGCCAATGGGTTTCTGGGCGTTCTGCTTTAGCTTGAGCGCCTTCTTTTGCTTGAAGGAAAGATTCGCATCAAACTGTGAATCGTCCTCCTCAGCGGCTTTGTCCAGCTCCTTGCCGGGCAATAGATGCAGCAGCCGACCATAAAAATCAGTGCCATCCAGCTCATTGAATGCCTTCACTGCATTCTCCGGTATCATAAACGTCACCGAGCCAAATCCCTTGATCTGACGCGTCACCTTATCCACGGGCAGATTCACCTCGACAACGTGTCCAAATCTCTCAAAGAGCTTTTGCAGATCCTCCTCGGTTGTCGTATAGGCCAAATTCCGAAAGAATATGCGACCCGATTCGGAAATGTTTTCCTCGCTCTTCAAGCTATCCATCTGCTGCTGCCACTTGGCATTGCCACCACCAGTTGCAACATCCGGTATATCCAATCCGTTCTTAGTCGCCTTGGTCACTTTGTTCTTCTCTGTGAAGTCCGAAAAGAACACCTGTTTGCCCTTGATGAAACTCTTGTTCTTGATCATCGCTTTGGACATTTCGCGATCCGTTTTGAAGCCCACATAGCAGAAGCCATGCACCTTGCTGGGCAAACGCACCGAATACGGTTTCTGTGGTTTGAAGAACTTGATAATATCCTGTCGCTTCGTGGTATACGGCACATTATGGATTTTTATGGTAAACAATTCCAGATTGCTTTTATCGGCCTTTACATTTGTTTGCATTTTATTTTCCTTTGTTTTTGGTTTGCTCTCGCTTTTGCCAGCCATCAAGGATTTCATGTACTCCATATCGCTGATGGGCTGCTCCGCCAGCTTTTCACCATCATCGTCATCGTCGTCATAATCACCATCACCATAACCATCATTGTCCTTATCCTCTAATAGCACTAAAGCTTCATCAGCCTCCTTGTTCACATCATCTGCTGCTTGCTGCTGATCAGTCGTCTCGTCATCGGACCCCTGCTCCTTGACCAGCTCGTTAACCCCTGCATCGTTGGCCCAAAGCGAACGGGTCTTGTCGTGTGCCTGCAGAAACTCCTGGAAGGCTGGATCATCTTTGTGCTTGCCAAGTATCTCGTCAACTTTGCTTGACTTTGGTTTCTTTTCTTTGCTCTTGCTTTCCAGCCGCGGCTGTTCGACATTAAGTTTCTCTAGATTCTTTTTACTATCCTTGGCATGTTTGCTCCAAGATTGCGGCTTCTCCTCGCTGCCCAGAGACGCACATGCCTGGACAAAGACGCGGCTCGTCTGTATGCATGTGTTGTTAAAGTAGGTGATGGCCGCCTGTGCCTCCGCCTCGCTGCTGTAGCCCACAAAACAGAATTGACGGAATTTGCCGTCGGACGTATATTTTAATTGCAGATCTGTAACTGTTCCCCTGGCGCCGAATATATTGCGCAGTTTATCCTCATTGATCTGCGGGCAATCAACAATTGTTAGCACAGTTTAAAGCCTTTTCAACGCCTACATTGTTTACTTACATTCTTGGGCAGCTGCTTGACTATAATACGCGACATTTTAAATCTTTAAAACTCGGCAATGTTATTGCGACATTACAAGAAATGCACATTGCTTACGTTTCGCACGTGTTGCATTGCCTGCCAACTTGATTCAATAAACAGTGATAAGCTGCAGATAACTATCGGACTATCGGACATGAATTGCCCGCCTGTTAACAGCGCTATGTTAGCAAATCAAATGACATTATTATGACTCTGTTATTATGGTTAATATATTAAAATTTGAAAATGCTGCTGATAAGGTATGGTTAACTTCTACTAATATTTTATAAGAAATAGGTGGTAAATTTTATACAGCATATGCAGCAATACTATAAGATCAAATATTACTCCGAGATAGAGTGTTGATGGCAAGAATATTAACAAAGAAAGTACTTGAATTGCCAACCGAACTCAAACAAGTAAAAGAAATAGATTTCAATTCAGTAATTTTTATAAATAAAAATGAAAACCTTGCTGCTGGAACGCTTAAAAGTGTGCGCATTTCCGTCTTACCTCCACTTTTGCTGTTTATTTTGGATCACTTATAATGCATACAATTGTAATCAAATTTATAACTAGCTTATAACATGTAAACAACAATCAGCGACTCATATCAGTTTAGACTGTATTTCATTTGCCGCTTATCAGTTGAACTAACAAAATGAGCTAACAAAATGAGAACAGGTGAGGTTGCTTTTATCTGGTAACCACTGTACGGGGTCTAGATGCTCAGGGATCTCGCACAGCCTCGAGGAATTATAACCTTTGGAAGTCTATGACTGATATAATGATGATGAGTTGAAGAATTGGAGGAAGAACGACGCATTAAGACTAAGTATTGTAATGGGTGAAAAACGACCCCATTTCGATAAGGTTGCAAGAAAGAAAGATCGACATACAATCAGAGATAGATAGAGAGAGAGAGAGAGAGAAAGAGGGAGAGAAATGGAAGGAGAGAGAGAGAGAGAGTTCGGTGCTCATATTCTGCCAGTTGTTCAAGTACGTTTTATTAACGCTTAATATTCCTTTACTATATGTGATAAGAAAAGCTTTCGAAGCTATAAAGCCCCACAAGCTGCAGTTAAACGATTTATTTTGATCTTTGAATTTCTACGAATAGCATATCATTTTGATGAACTGATTCGAATTGTTGTCGGGCTTTCTGTAATAACCCAACTGTATAGAGAAATAAGAATATTGAAATGGAGGTGCCACCGCCACTAGTTCTAAAGCGGCCGCTGTTTGTGCCCAGCAAGACGCTGATGGGGCCTGGCCCGTCGAATTGTTCACAGCGTGTGCTCGAGGCGATGAGCAATCCGGTCTTGGGACACATGCATCCAGAGTGCCTACAGGTTAGACTATATGCTATATGGATATATATTGCATAAATCAATATCAAAGGTTTTTTTTCATTAGTGCTGCTGTTTTCAATGATTAAACAAAAAAAATACCACTGACCGAAAATTATATATATTTTTCTAACGAGACGAAGAGGAATTACATATCAGCTTATATGATAATTAAATTTTGCAGATCATGGACGAGGTGAAGGAGGGCATTAAGTACATATTCCAGACGTTGAACGATGCGACCATGTGCATCAGTGGCTCGGGGCACAGTGGAATGGAGGCCGCTCTATGTAATCTGATTGAGGACAGCGATGTCGCTCTCATGGGCATCTCGGGTGTTTGGGGTCATCGGGCTGCGGATATGGCGCGACGCTATAACGCCGATGTGCGCTATGTGGAGGCGAGTTTTGGTCGTGCCCTGACCCTAGAGGAGATTCGCATTGCATTCGATACACACAAGCCGCGAGTGTTCTTTGTTGCCCAGGGTGATTCGTCGACCGGGATATTGCAGCGACATATTCCTGAGATTGGTGAACTGTGTAGGCAGTATGATTGTTTTTTGGTTGTGGATGTGGTTGCCTCACTGGGCGGCACCAATTTTCTAATGGACGAATGGAAGGTGGATGTGGCGTATACGGGATCCCAGAAGTCGCTGGGTGGTCCGGCTGGTCTCACACCCATCTCGTTCAGCAAACGCGCCATGACCCACATCAGGCAGCGCAAATCCAAGCCGAAGGTCTACTATTTTGATGTGCTGCTCCTTGGACAGTACTGGGGCTGTTATGGCACCCCAAGGATCTATCATCACACGATCGCCACGACACTGCTCTATGGATTAAGAGAAGCGCTGGCTCATTTCTGTGCCATGGGCTTGAGGAATGTGGTGCAACGGCACCAGGAGTGCTCTGCCCGGCTGCAGCTGGGCATCGATGAGTTAGGCTTGGAAATGTTTGTGCATGAGGAAAGGGACCGTTTGCCCACAGTGAACACAATAAAGGTGCCCTTCGGCATCGATTGGAAAAAGGTTGCCGACTATGCTATGCGCAAGTGAGTGTAAATTAAATTGAATAATTTTTGAGTATTCAGTTTACACATCGTTCCCCTATGCTATCAATTGTAGATACAATCTGGAAGTTAGCGGTGGGTTAGGTCCAACAGTGGAGCATGTGTTTCGAATTGGGCTGATGGGCGAGAATGCCACACTGGAAAAGGTCGATATGGTGCTGAGCATTTTAAACGAAGCCATTCAGAGCATTAAGTTGCGAGCAATTAAAACCGAACGCTCCAAAATATGATAATGCTTGTCAACTCCTTTATTCCTTTTCTTTATTTTAATAAAATTACTCAAAATACATTTTAATAAGCGCAGCAAATTCAAATTCAAATTTCAGTGCCATTTTGAGTTAACAGTAATAGACTGCTCTATGTTAAACTCAGAAAAGTACATTTGGACAGGCGTTACATAACAGCTTCTATCGATGATTAATCGCAATTTTCGAGACTGAATTATTTGATAACAAATAATGGGCAACAAGTTTGACTACAAAAATGCTCAACTTTCCGGTGAATTGTAGTTTCATTTTGGCATAAACAAACATTCAACGAGTAGATAGCTTATCAATTTATTGAACGCCCAGCGTCGACTTGAGCCCGTTCAAGCGCCTCTTACTCATCTTTATACATACAGAAAAAAAAGTTGTAAATTGTACACTTAAATGTTTATTGTTGTTTTTTGTTGATGTTGTCCATTTGATTAGGCATACAATAGTTGCTAGTGCTACTGCAAGTGCAACCCATTTATTAACCCTGCTTCTGGGCCAACTCGCGAGCCTTGGCACGCTCCAGCTTGGCGATGCGAGCCAAACTCTTCGAGCCTAGAACGCCACCGCCCCAGTGACGACGGATCTCATCGTGACGCTCATTGAAGTTAGTCCTGACAGCCTCCAGCAGCTTGCCAAAGTTTGGCTTGTCGTTGTTCTCAACGGTGGTCAGCGCCAAAGTGGTGCACGTCTTGCGGCGGACGAGGCGCCCCAAACGAGCCTTGCCCTTCACAATACAATAGGGTACGCCCATTTTGCGGCACAAGGCGGGCAAGAAGAGCACCAGCTGCAACGAGAGAGGGAGATAGACAACAATAACAAATTAATATCTCCAGATTTAAACACGTGCTTTTCTCGTTGTTGATTTGTTTGTGGGTTCAAGGAGAGTTGTGCAGGGTGCTTTGCTTTGCCAGTGTTGCCAATCTTAGCTTATTTACAAGAATTGATGAAGAAAGTATGTAAATCAATAAAATATATAATAAAAAGTATCAACATATAATTTGAAGTATATAAAAAATATTTAAACCAGCAGCATTCATTGCATACCAATATTATCGTAGCTTGAATCATTATTGAGGCGGGTAAGTATTAAAAAATTCTTCTTCTTTGTAACGTGTTTTTGCTTTGAAAATATTGCTAATACCTGCAAACACACATTATCTAATAGTAGATTTTTGCACGTATGGTAACACTTTCAAAGTATTTGCTTTTTTCGGCTAGTCTTAAAACATAAACATTTTTTTTTTTTTGGCAACACTGATACGCAGCACACACAAAGCCATAAACACACATCGCACACTCATAAGGAAATCTCAGCTGTCAAATTACCACATGTTTCACGTTGCAAATTTTTTGAAACGTTTCAGTTGAAGAAATTCAAATTAACATCATTGAAAGTGGGCATGATAAGGTATGGTTCTTTAAGAGATTGGAGCGAAAGAAAACAATTACCTCAAGGGGATCCACATCGTGAGCGATGACGACCAGCTGGGCTTTCTTCTGCTCGATGAGCTTGGTGACGGTGTTGGTGCCAGCGGCAACATAGCTGGGCTTCTTCTTGGGCTCCACTTCCTTGCCCTGGACCTTGGCCTCAGCGATCTTCTTCAAGCGCTGCTTCTTGGCCAACACCGATTCGGGACGATATTTCTCAAGCAGTTTGAACAGCTTGACGGCAGTGGTCTTGTCCAGGGTCTGGGTGAATTGATTGATTGGTGGTGGGACCTTCAGACGCTTCTGGAGCACAGCCTTTTGGCGTTGGACGCGAATGTATTTGGGCCAACGTACGAAACGCGACAAATCACGTTTGGGCTGTACATTCTGACCTGAAATGTAACATGAAACAATGTTAGGTTTAGTGATCAATATGTATAACTCGACGCAGCAGATTCTCACCAATGCCGAAGTTCTTGGGACGCTTCTCAAAGAGCTGGTTGACAACTTTCTTGACAACTGGTTTCTTCACGGCCAATGGAGCTGGAGCCACCTTCTTCGTCACTGGCTTCTTCTTTGGCCTGGGCTGTAACACATATATAATTTGATAGTTTTAATTACATCACAACAACAAACACAAAAAAAAACAAAACAAAATAAAAAATCAAAATAATACACTTTGGGACACGATTTGCACATTAAATGTGGGCTTAATTTGGTTTATTGGGCTTGTTTACCTTCTTAACAACCATTTTCACGCAGTTTTATACAAAGATGCTAACGAAAAAATTAGATTTATTTGCGGGTCGTTTAAAAGACCAGCTTTACGTCTGCCCGTCAGAAAGGTAAAGGAATGGCGAAAGCGGCGGAAGTTACTTGCTTGTCAAAATTGACACTAGACCATGGTAGGGTTGTATTTTAAACTGCTTGCCGTTGTCGGCCAATAGATGGCGCATTTAGTGTTACATACGATAGTAATCGATATCCGCAGGAAAAAAAAAACTAAACAGAACAGCAGGAAATACTGAATATACTTTCAGTATGCACTTGAAAATGCGGTATCACTGTATTAACTATAATATATCCTACCTGTTGCATTAACTTTTGCGCTTGCGCTTAAGTTTTACAATTTGCATCGTCAATTAAATCAAATTTATACAAAGTGGATGAGTAGAGTTCAATGTGTCCCACAAGCAAGCTGTGCAATTTTGTATGAAACGCGTAGCTCAGTAAAAGGTACATGGACATACAGTGCTGTAATGCACTCCCCTACCCCCGTTCTAAACCAGGCCACCATTTTTAATTTCCTTGTTTATTTTGTGTTCCATCTTCGTCGCAGTGTCGCAGCCGAATTTGAATGCGCATACAACATCGATCGAGAACAAAAACCACACACATAAACAAAACCAAATTGGACATAAATAACAGAAATCAAAGTAGCCATAAACAAATCGTGGGCATAAAATGAAGTGAGTGCGCCAATCAATGCAAAATGGCCAGCAATGGGGCTGGTGGCACTCTTCCTGGCGCCGGCAACGCCGGAGGCTGTGCTGCTGTTGCTGGTGTCGCTGGTGGTGCCATAAATCACACGCATGCCGTCTGCGTCTGGGAATTTGAGTCGCGCGGTGGCAAATGGCTGCCATATTCACCGGCAGTTTCTCAACACCTGGAACGGGCCCATGTAAAGAAATTGACCCGCGTTATGCTAAGCGATGCGGATCCCAGCTTAGAGCAGTATTACGTTAATGTGCGCACCATGACCCAAGAGTCCGATACCGAATCTGAGGCGGGCCTCCTCACAATCGGAGTGCGTCGAATGCTCTACGCCCCCAGCAGTCCCGCCGGCAAGGGCACCAAGTGGGAGTGGTCGGCGGGCAGTGCGGACAGCAACTGCGATTGGCGGCCATACAATATGCATGTTCAGTGCATCATCGAAGATGCGTGGGCCCGTGTAAGTCTCTAAATATATATATGTAAAATATTATATATAACTATATTGATTTATATTTGTAATCCATTTGGCAAGTCAAATTAATCCCAATTAATTTTTAAATATTGTTTAATAATAATTTAAGTGCTATATATTTAACAACATATCATTAAACAAACATCATAATATTTAATGCTTATTTAAGTGCTTTATTTAACATTGTATATAAATTATATGTGCTGTTTGCAGGGCGAACAAACATTGGATCTGTGCAACACGAACATTAGCCTGCCATATACGATCAATTTTTGCAATTTGACGCAAATGCGTCAGCCGAGCGGACCATTGCGTGGCATACGCCGCACACAGCAGGCGCCATATCCGCTGGTCAAGCTGACGCCGCAGCAGGCGCTCCAGTTTAAGGTGACAAGCACTGGCAATGGTCACGACTATCATCATCATCAGCACCAGGGGCAGCAACAGCAGCGCAATAATACACTGCCCAAAATGGGTATGATGTTGCCACCGATGCATCGACAGCAGCATCCGTTGCCCATGTCTGTGAGCAGCAATTCGCATAATCACCATCAACAACAACAGCAACAACAACAAGCACCACCACAACAAGCACCACTACAACAACAACAACCACCACCACCACTACAACAACAACAACAACAACAACCACCACCACCACCACAACCAGAACAATTGCAGCAGCAGCAACAACAATTGCAGCAGCAGCAACGCAAACCGCATAAGAAACATAGCGAAATTTCGACAACAAATCTACGCCAGATACTCAACAATCTTAACATTTTCGGCAGCAGCACCAAGCACAGCAGCAGCAACAACAGCAACAATAGTAGTAATGGTAACAGCAATGCCCACAGCAGCAATCACTTGGCGGCAGCAACTGGGTCGGGTGGATCAAGTGTTGCCGGCTCGACGCTGCATTTAATGCAGCACCATCATCATCATCATCACCATCATCAGCATCAGCAGGCGCACTTCTCGCACAGTGGCAAAAGCATGCTGACCTCCTCAATGAACAGCCATCACAGTCGCTGCTCGGAGGGATCACTGCAGTCGCAACGAAGCAGCCGATTGAGTTCGCATCGTTCCAGATCGCGAACGCGTGCCTCCGATACGGATACCAATAGCGTTAAATCGCATCGACGGCGACCGAGCGTTGACACCGTCTCCACGTATCTCAGTCATGAGAGCAAGGAAAGTTTACGTAGTCGCAATTTTGCCATATCAGTGAATGATCTGCTTGACTGTTCGCTGGGAAGCGATGAGGTGTTTGTGCCATCGTTGCCGCTATCGTCGCTGGGCGAAAGGGCGCCTGTACCGCCTCCGTTGCCTCTGTCGCATCAACAGCAACAGCAGCAACAACAACAGCAACAACAACAGCAGCAACAACAACAGCAGCTGCATCAACAGCAATCAATCGCTGGTTCGATTGTGGGCGTGGACCCGGCCAGCGATATGATATCGCGTTTTGTGAAGGTCGTTGAGCCGCCCTCTGGCCGAATGCCCAGCCCTGCCCCATGTGCATGGAGGAGCTGGTGCATTCAGCACAGAATCCTGCCATATCGTTGAGCCGATGCCAGCATTTGATGCATCTGCAGTGTCTCAACGGCATGATCATAGCACAACAGAATGAACTCAATAAGGTGAGCAGCATAGCAAGCACTTTCAAAATAGTTTCACATATTTAAATTTGTAACAGTGTCACTCATAAAACTTTTTAAGAGGGCTATATAAATTCGTTTTTCATAAACTAACTTCTTTCTATTTGACTCGCTCTACATCATTCCGACTCACTCATTACCTGTCTATCTTTCTATCTCTCTTCCCCTTTGTCTGGCTCTGCAGCAGAACTTGTTCATTGAGTGCCCCGTTTGTGGCATTGTTTATGGTGAGAAGGTTGGCAATCAGCCCATTGGTAGCATGTCCTGGAGCATCATCAGCAAGAGTTTACCCGGCCACGAGGGTCAGAACACCATACAGATTGTATACGAGTCAGTAGACAGCAATCAGTATCTCCATTTCACTCGAACTAACTTGCTTTTATCTTAAGCATTGCGTCGGGCCTGCAAACTGCTGAGCATCCACATCCGGGACGCGCCTTCTTTGCCGTTGGGTTTCCGCGCATTTGCTATTTGCCGGATTGCCCGCTTGGCCGGAAAGTGTTGCGCTTCCTTAAAATCGCCTTCGACCGCCGGCTGTTGTTCTCGATTGGACGATCGGTGACCACCGGTCGCGAGGATGTCGTCATTTGGAATAGTGTCGATCACAAAACACAGTTCAACATGTTTCCCGATCCCACCTATTTACAGCGCACCATGCAGCAGCTCGTACATCTGGGCGTTACGGATTAATCTAGTTGCCACCAATACCTTATCTCAATATTCTCGCTCTTCCATATGTCCTTTATTTTTTTTTTTTTTTACAATTTTGATCTGTGCAATTTTATTTGAGTTTTTGTTTTAATTTAATTGTTTTACTATTACTTCTATATATTTTTGTGTATACATTGTATGTGTCCGCCAGCGTTCGAGCTGCTCGAACCCTAAAAACCCTATAAAACAAAAGCAAAAACAATCGCAAATGAAAATGCAATATTCATTTTGAATTTTCCATTTAATGTGCTCTCGATCTATTCTTCCAATTTGTAGTCGTTAAGAGTAATGCGTACATATCATGTATTGTATTGTGTATTGTATTTAAGTAGTATATAAAAAATATATACATATATAATTCGAATTATACCATATAGTCTATAAGGCCATTCATTCTTTTCTCACTGTATTGCCACGCTAGGAATTCCAGAACTTATAAGGATTAGTATTATATTCAGTATATCTAAGCGTTAAGTGCTAAGTGTTAAGCTGGGAAAAAATTATCCAATGTTAAATAATTCTTTCGTCGCCTCGAATTTATAATCACATCTCAGTTCAATTTCAGTATACATTTTTGTTTTGTGTTTTAATAACCATACCAATGCACTACAGAGTATTAGGTATTAGATTTGCTAAACAAACAAATCATTTGAATGATCATTTATTCGAATTATCTTTATTACTCCTATGTGAATCCTTCCATTTGTATTAGTTGTTAATTTCTAACACGCATATTTTAATGTGATTTTATTGGTAATCGTTTTTGATTAATGTTTATCAGATTATTTAAAATTTCTATAATTTCCATTCACGTCTTTTTAATGATGACTATTTCAAAATGTTAGATTTGGAATCCGTTCTTGAATTAATATGTTATTGAACTTCATAAACTATTAGTAGCTAATACTATATTTATGTTTACATGTACTAATATTAATAATAATTTATGTTTACATGCAGACTACATATTCATTATATACAGACATCCACACACACACATTCAAATACATATATAAATGTATGTATAATACTTTATATTCGCACACATTAATACATGTAGTTTTTCCAATTGTTGCTTTCATATTGATATCATGCGATACGATACACATAGATTTAAATACTAAAGACAGCTATTGGGCATGCCCGTTTATAATATAACTAAGTTGTATTTAGCACTGATTAGTTGTTAGTTAACTGCATTAAGTTTGGCATTAATTAGGCATCAACTTTGCAAGTTTATATACAAATTGATTCTTTACTGTAAATTTAGTTTATATAAAAAACTACAGAAATGTTTTATATGCCTCTGGTTTTGTTATTTTCGAATTCAGTTGTCAACTTCAATCAAATGAAATGATAACATTTATATTCTATATGGAAAGATGAGCACTTGTTGGCTAACATGTATCACCACCCAACCACTATAATCGAATAGTTATTTTCAATAATCAAAAGATTACACGTAATGCGCTGGACTTCGGCCGGTAAGGGTAAGGTCTCTACGATATCTGTTCTTTCTGTGTTGCGTTCGTGTCACGACAACAAGTACACTTGACACACCAGTGCATTTCTATTTTGGAATTCACCCACAAAATTTCTCACACAAATTGGTATTCAAATCGAGTGCACTTTAATTGCTCATTTGTTGTTGTTGCAGTTGTTGCAATTGTTGAAGTTGTCGGCGACAAATTTAGCGCGTCCAAGGTTTACATACATTTAGCGATTTTGCCTGTGAATCACTTAAAATAAATTAAAATCAATTTTTCTGCATTTTTCATGCGTGATATTTTCGCTCTGTTCGCTGCTGCTGCTGCATATTGGCCATAAAAGTTGCTCCGTCCTTGTATGGCTCTTGTGGCAGCCACTTGCGACTGTTTGTCGCCTGTTTTTTTTGTTCTTCGGTTTTTGTTACTGGTACCGTCTGCCTACGCCTATGCCTGACAGGAATCAGTGTCTCCCTCTCCGTCTCCACCGTCTTGTCCATCTGGTCTCCCTCACTGCTGCCCTGGCAAGGACAGCTTAACCTTCGCCGCAGTTGTGTCACTTCCACTCGCTGATCAGCAATTGTTGTTGTTGCACCCAGCCAGCTGTTGTTTTGCTCGACCATTTGAGACGCATTTGCCACTTTTTGCCACTTGTCACCAATGGCTTTGAGATGCCACAATACAAAAATTGAGACCCTCATTGAAAATTATTTAGAAAAAGCTGCAAGGCTCCCTCACTCTGCTCCTCCTCAATCAATTTACGGATTTGGACACTTATATAAGCACATTTAGATCGCATCGTCGACCACCTCCCAACTTGTTGTTGTTATTGATGATCTCCTTGTGCCAGTTGCATGTTGAAAATGTTTTCCTAGAATTTTGCAGCATTTTATTCGATTTTATTTGATTGACACTGAGCGTTGACGTAAACAGTCAATGCACATATGCACACAAACACACACAACATCATGCGTACATCATCAAACTCATCCACTGGTTTCTACATATCCAGCTTGTGGTTTTGGCCAAAAAAGTGCTTACAACCCACTGGCCATGTAGTTTTTTTTACTGATTTTTATTTTTGTTTTCTGTTTGTTGTTTTTTTTTTTGGCGTTGCACTTTGCATTTCGATAAGGCTACGCAATTTTTGGTAAGGTGCATGCCACAAGGGCGTAGCTGCCTTATCGAGAGTTCTGGCCGTGCCAAAGACTTGAAATTTTCAGGGACATCACTCAGATCTCAGTTGGTTTCAGATTCCATTTGACAACTGTAAGATAATTTTCGATTTCTCAGTCTACCCTCCAGACCCATCTTTAATTTCCATTGATATTAAATCGTTGAAGTCTCAGTTGGATTGCCTATCATAACGGATGAAGACGATGAACAGCTTGTCGACAAAAATTATCTAAAGCAACTGGCTGGTTTCGAAGAGCCAAAGGATCCCTCAATTGCAGCTATGGTGAATGCCAAACTGATGACCTTGGATGAAGATAGATGACAAAGATAGACAGAGCGAAATATATGAGACGAACATCTATAGCAACAGGCGTATTAACCCATCCAGTTCAACATCGAGCTAAAGTAAATCCGAGCTGGCTACAAATATGATGCCCACCAAATGTTGACCAAGTGGACGTCAACCAAAAGCCATAGAAAACAAAGCAGATGTTGTTCTAATTCCAGCTCAAGCTCAACAAAGACATGGATAATACAAGTATTCCGAACTGAAACAAGCTACGGTTCCAATTCCCCCATAATTCCCTCTCTTTCATTCATAACTCCCCAACTTTCATTTTAAATTATGAATTAATAAAATATTATTTGCATATCTGATGAATCTCAGATTAAACACACTCATACGAATAATTGCGATAGAGTCAGATGGATTAATATAATAAAGGTGTGTTCTCTTTAAAAGCTTGTAATCTTTCTTAGAATCTGTGTATATCAGTTGTTTTTAGATAACGATGCTATCGAATTCGTCGGCTTCAAGTGCTCGACTAGCCGATACGCTGTACCCAGTAGTAAAATGTAATTAATTGATGATCAAAATTATTTTTATCTTTAAAATTGGACTTTTACTTACAGTCAGTAATTGATTTCTTGGAATTTTTCTATTGTATAGAAATAATATGATTTTATATGGCAGACAGACGGAAATGGCTTAATTTTGAATGGTAATACAAAGAAAACAAAAAAAATAACTGGAAATTGTTGTTGATGCGTCAGCAAACAAAGCAAAGCCCAGGACAAGCCAAAATTAGCGAAAAGTTTTTATTTTAGTTGTTACGAAACTTAGTAAACTACAATCGAAAACAGGTTCAGTGCTTCGGAAACGACATAATTACTGAATTGAAGAATCAAAATATATGCTTTAATAATTACCTTAGAATCAAATACACTTTCAGCAGATTTATTTATGGGTTTTCCTTATTTGTTTTATGTAAAGTAAAAGTAAATAAACTTTCAATTGCGCAACAGAAGAGAAGTCCTTGTATCAGCGTATGTTATGTAACTCTGTTGTGCACTGTGAAGGTTATGTGTGATTTGTGAATTGCATTGTTGCTGCTGATCCCTTGTGACAACTACACACACACACACACAGTAATATTTGCGACGGGGCGATCCACATCCGGACTGGTGGAAACTGGGAGCCGACCGCGCTGCCCACAGCTCTGCCCTCAGATAGTTGCTGCTGCTCGCCAATAGTGGCGCTGCTGCTGCCGCTTGGCGCCTACCTTATCTCTCTCTGCTCAGATGGGGAGCCTAAATGCAGCAACAAATGCAGGTAGCACAATCAGTTAAGAGCCTCTGCTCGTGCCAAACGGTTGTGCGCATCTTTTTGCTTCCCAGTTACCGCAAACATCAGTATATTCCAGTTTCAACAACAGCAGCAGCAACAATAACTAAATCAAATAGAAATTATTTATAAATTTTGATAACGTGCGTTTTAATTTTTTGAATCGCTATTCGCGTGTGCCGGTAATAATAACATCAATAAGATTGACAATAAAATAGTCATTATTGCTTGCCAACCGCACTCCACACCACCACCACCACCACCATTTTTTTTTTTATTTCGTGATCGTTTTCTGGGAAATTAATGCAGACGCGTAATTTAAATTTTTTCCGCACTTAATTTCAATATTTGCACAGAGCTATATTTTATTTCTAATTGTGTCTACTTATTTATTTTTTGTTGTTGTGTATATAAATTGTTATTGTTGTTGTTTTTGCTGTCGTCGGTCTTTGTGTTTGTCTCCAGTTACCAAAGCCACGCCGTTTTCGACGACATCTCCGATAAGCAGTTAGAATATCAGGTAAGAATGGCACACACACAGACACAATGCAATATACACTTGCATTGACATCAGAGCTGTAAACTTTTGGCGTGAATTATGTCTTGATTTTGGTGTCAATATAAAGTTATTTTGGTTGTTAGCTTTAAAGTTGTATACGTAATTTGTTGAATATTTCCATAATGTACCCTCTTATATAATTCAATTGGCTTAAAATAAAGCTTATGTATGCAACAGAGAGAAAGAAGCCTCTATTAACTATGAAATCGACTATATTAACAGACGAATCGATCGGGAACCAAGCAATGTAATATTAATTTTTTTTAAAATTCTTGCAGCTCAGCTTATAAGTAAGTAAAGCTGTAAAGTAAAGAGTTAAAATAAATTGTGAACACTGAAACACATACACTTTTGCGCACATGTGTAAATTGAGTTTCACAAAGTTCTAAGGGTTTTGCGGTTTCGTGTTGGCTCTTTGGCGCCATCTAGTGGCAAATCAAGCATTCAATCAACAGATTCGCATATCGCATTACGAATTGTGTCTCTCTTATTCTAATTGTTATTTTTGCATCGCATAAATCAAATGTAACTCACGAAAAATTGAATTTTTAACACGCAAGCCACCCACTGACCATATATTGGGTTATTTATTTTAACGATCTCGTCTCACCATTCTGATAGATAACCCCAAACGATTTTTATTTGGCTTGCGCAGCGACCACATTTTTGGGCATTCGAATTATTTATGAGTGTGCGACGTCGCCATTTATATACATATGTATATATTTATCGTTTATCGTTTCATTTAGTGCATTGGCCACGCGCCTTCCTACGCGCTTCTAACTTGAATCAATCGACTTATCCATCAAAATAGAGAGCTCACAAATTAGTAGGCACAGCATATAAATGTTAATCTTTAAATTGTGATTTTTTTTTGGCAGAATCACTTGTTTTACATCAAAATTTCAATGACCCATCAAAGATTCTATAATATAGTCATTCGGTCTTCTGACTTGAATTTAGTATTTAATAAGGGTTTTGATAACGAAATGATTTATTTGTTGCATTGTTCACCAACGTTTTCAAGTACAGTATACGTTTGTATTCCAACTTGGCCAACTGACTTATTGACTGTCGTCGGCCTTTTGGTCAATTGAGTATTTTATATTTTGTTGTTGTTTTTATTGTTGCTTTCGGATGACATGCCCGTCCTGTCCCATCCCCTGTAACCCTGCACCAACTGCTTGAGAACGTGCTGTGGATTTGAAATGTGGTTTTTACTGCTGACCGAACATCGTTGATCGTTGATCTTAACCAAAACTGAAAAGCCAAATGCGACGCTGGCGGCCGCTTCAACAAATCACAAATCTCAATAAAAATAACTGCCAAACCAATGAGCAACAACAACTGCAGCAATAAACAATAACAACAACAATGTTCTGTTTGTCATTGCTATGTTTAATTTTTAACCATTTATGGGGGAATGTCACAACTTGTTTGGGGAGCACTTGGGGATATGGACTTTGGGGGCATCCACATATCTGGTTAGCCTCGTCGCCATACACTGGAGTGCAATAAACAAACACACTCGCACGAATCATGATAAATTGAAAACAATATTACTGAATCTATGTATTTTATCGTATTGCTAACAATTACCTCTCTGCGTATGATAGTCTTAACTGAACGACTACCAAATACCCTGTGCCAGAAAAAATTTTTAGGTTATAATTTGATAAAGACCGGCTTTCATTGACTACCATATATTAAAAATATATTACACTTTTAATAAGACGTTTATTGATCATAGCTAATCATTTTATATTGGATACAGCATTTAATTTGGTTATCTGAGAGTTATCACCTCAAAAAGAACAAATGTATCTGTATTATGATAGAGCATACAAGCAAACAAAGGAAGTTAGATCGACTATCTTACGACGGTGACTCTGACTTAGTTTTTGTTACGTTTTATTGAATTTATTATTGTTGCCGGTGGCGGGCTAAGTTTCCTAACGATACATTTCGAGCTGAAGCATCACCAATTCGGCAAACTATGCTGAATATATATGACTTATGGTCGAAGATATCTCCTTCAATGCGTTAGAAGCTTGACTACAAACTTATAATCTCTACCAAATCAAATTGTCTATTTGCAGGAGTCGCCACAGTTGAACGTTGCAAGTTTGTGTGTGTGTGTGATTTGATATGGAACTGGAATGCGATTTGGGTTCCATTCAAAGCGAGGAATTGCTGAGAAAAATGGTAAGTGAACCGAATTTTTTTTAAATAATCGATTGTGGATCGCAATTTGTCAATCCCACAAGTTTGTCAAAACTTCAACCCATTGACATTCTCGATAAATATTTTGCCTATATATTAATTTGAATACTCACTTTGAAGTATCACTCAGTAACTTTTATAATTTGGTACACATTTTCTAGAATCTTTCATAATATATGTAAAATATGTATCAGGCATAAAAAAGCTTCTCCGACCGCATAAAGTATATATATTCTTGATATAGTCGATTGTCCGTTGTCAAGCAAAGAATCTTCTTTTTCATACATAAACTACATATGTATATTGTGGAGAAACTACCTAAAATTCATCAAGTTTGGATAAGAACACCCAAGATATAGTCGATAATATATATTCTCATATTGATCTCATTTCCATCCTTGTGTACAAAAGAGATGGCATTATAATCGACGCAAGCGTTAATATTTTTTTGTGTGTATTCTGTAGATCCCTGTTGCCTACGATTGCTTGTACGTATAGCTGTATGTATGTAAATATAAAAATATGCGTTGCATTCAATTTTTGTACTCTGCTTACTAAAAGTAATGAGTGCACTTGCAGACCTGCTTACATTTGAGTACAAAACTTATTAGAGATAAGTATATCGTCGGGAGCACGCTCCCTCGACTATAGAAGAACTCCTGCTTGTTTCTTATATATTGGTTTGTAGGCGCTGGCGCTTTGCTTATAATATAAGGAAGGTTATTTCTCTAAGTGTACTTAGCTTGACTCCGTCTCCACACTCTCGTCAGTCTTGTTGTTGGGGCTACTTCTGTTTTAAGTTAAAACCACCTGTTGCAAGTTCATTGCCTCTTATTCAGTCAGTCACTCAGTAAATCGCATTGCCTTTAAAGCTGCGACTCGTAGAATTTCGAACTAGCTGCAGATGCGCTGCGATCCAGTCTCCGGTAATCCATTAGCACGTTCAACATGACCAAATTGGGTCATTCACGGGGTTGGCCTGATCTGTTCTCATCGTGAAATGTGTGGGCTGCTGGGACAGACTTGGCTTGTCTGTCTTGGCTTATACAATTATCGTTAAATATACATTTAAAAACAAACAAATCAATAGAAAAATTATGACTATGTCGCTTAACTTGGCCAAATGATGTACGAGCTGGCTTCATCAAAAAAACATCTATATTAATAATGGAAAAATATATACGAAAATTTTACAAAAAAACAGCAGACGTTAATCAGCCTACGCAGTTAACGTTGCTGGCTGCGATGCTGGCTGTGACTGCGACGGCGACTGCGTCAGCAACTGAGCTAGCGACAGCGACATCTGCGCTTCAGCTGGTCTCTTTTTCTGTCTCTCTCATTATTTAATGTGGCCAATTGGGCTGCCTAATAAAGTTTGCCTGTTACTGATGTCACAGTTGGCATCGTGTCGTGACACATCAAATCACAACTCAAGTTTTAATATTTAAATCCTTTTTAATATAATTAAATAAATAAATAAATATGTATATAATATACATATATATATTTATACTTTAATTATAAACAGTATTTTGAATTTTTAAAAGGCGACACGCGTCCATCTCTAGTGTTAGGTATATTGAATGTTGGATTGGATGACTCATGCGACATGAATCGATTTTCGAGCTGCATTTGAACTCGCTTTACGGCCACAGCCACAAATCCAGTTAGCCCGGCCTTAGCTCCTTGGAAGCGACGATGACGCCACAGCTGAGGCTGAAATGTGGCTGAAGCTGAGAATGTATCTGGTCAGCTACATTGGCAATTGGCCAAGTGTGTGCTATTATTTGTGGTGTAGTATTTTTCTTGTGTTTTGTTGTTGTTTGGCGTTCTTGCGCGTTGGCCGCTTTACTATTGCGCCAATCTCTCGGCCATGATTTGAAGCCAAGTTTGCCGCGTTAATTGCTGGTGCAGGCGTTGATGTTGATGTTGCTGCCGATGTTGATGCTGATGTTGACGCTTGTCGCTAACTGCGAAAGTAAATTAATAAAAACTTGAACCACAATTGGCACAGAGACACCCGCTATGGCCATCTGTCCGACTATCCGTACGTTTGCTGACCACATCTGTGGCAACGGGCCAAACAGGCGAACAGCAAGTAAACTGGTCACGTTGCCGCTTATTGTCTGCCTATCGTCTATCGGTAATCGTTTATCGGCTGCCTGCCGTCTAGCCACGACATGTCGTCTGCGATGAGTAATTTTTTTTTATTCTCTTTTTTCGAGTTTTTAGTTGCTGTCGTGTGGGTGTTTTGTGGATTCATTTGGCCGAATTCGTGTTGACAAAAAGTTTACGAATTGAAATTGGAACTGCAACAATGACACCCACTAAAAACATGATCAATACCCGAATGTCATTCAAATGATTTATATACATAGATTCATATATGTATTTATAAGACAACTTTTAGTTCAACTCACGTATAGTGGTCGTTGGTGTTAATTCAAATGAAGGATCTATGTAAGCTGTGTTCTTTTGACTTGTGTAGGTCTTATTTAATTGCACTAAACTTAGAATTTCAGATGCAAGTCGAAGAATTGAAAGCAATCTTATTTTTGCTGCTTGACAGTTTTAACCACTGTGCATATATACATACATAATATGTGTTACGGCATTTGGCACTTCCAATAATTTGTAATTGGGCAGTTGAACTGTGCACTTGAACACGTTCGCTCATTTTGTTGTTGTTGCTGTTGTGGTTGCTGTTTTTTTTTTTTATTTAGCTTCGAAGTTTTCCATTTTGGCACGATCGGTTAGTCAAATCCCACTAGCGATGTCATCATGGAGCTAACCTCTGTCTACCTTATGCAATTCTGCTTAATCAGGGGACTTCAGCGACGAACCGAAGTGTAAATGATGCCTTTTATTTTCTGTTCCTGCTGAATGACGAACATCAACGAATATCATTACAACAAATAACAGCTGTTTATCATTTGCAATCGATTACAAATTGAGTTCTAAAATTACAAATATGTAAGTCTTAATCTACCTAATTAATTAAGTTCCTGGGTAATTGCAAGCTGTTTTTTTTACTTTCTCGTGTAACAGAACAGCTGGTTGATAGCAGTATTTTTATAATCCTAGAAATATGGATGAAAAAAGTTTAAGCATGTTTAAAAGCTTATACAAAACATCGTTTTATTAGGAATACAAAGAAAAGGCTATGCATAAAACTTGTAGGAATGGACAAAAACAATAACAAGATACAAAACCAAACAATCTGTTATGTTTTTATTTTCTTTCGCTTTACATTGCGCACCTCAAACAAAACATTAAAATTTATGCAGCGCAGTTGAGACCGACCTCTGCACTGATAGTGGGCAAGGTATGCACACGCACGCAAATCAAGGCATCAAAAGCACACACAAAATAACCCTCGATCGACGTCGGCGTCGCCGTCGCCGTCGCTTGCGCTGTCATCTTCGCGGTGTTATTGTCGACGTATTCGGTCATATCTCTGTTACTTGAAGCTTGTTGCTGCTGACTGCGCTGCCCTGTCGTCATCAGCTGCGCTGCTTTGGCTGCTGCTGCTGTCTAAGCTTTGTCCACTTTACGGCTTTGATTCTGAATAAGCAAACTTCAGTCTGATTTTGGTGCTCGATCGATTGCGACGTGGCGACGCTCGGTTATTAACGAACTCAACTCCCAATAAGAAGTAGCAGCAAAAGCAAACATAAATAACAACGCACAAACAAAAATTTGTTTTTTTTTTATTTTGTATATATCTTTTTTCGACGACTTTTGATATATTTGCCGAAAGAGCTTAAAGAACATAAGCCCAAAAAAAGCCAGAAACCCGCTAAAGGCTTAGTCACACCTAACCGAGTGATTTTTTCATAAGTGTTCGCCGGTGCAATCTACAAGAGTAAAAAAAGAAAACAGAAATAAACACACCGAACCCAACAATAACAACGAATTTAAAAAAAAAGGGCGCAACGATCATTTTTACCTGTCCCAATCATAAAAGAAGCTTTATTTTTCGTGCTTCTGTCATTTGAAAGAGACACTGCGATTTACAGAGGTAACTTTTTATACTTTTATATTCCTCTTAATAACTTTCACACTTTGCGAAAAAATATGTTAGTTTATTTGCTTAGCGGGGTGGCAATGAATATTTATATATATATATATACATATATGTATTTTTAATTTTTTGTTTGCATAACGCTCCGTTAGTCAGCAACGCTATCAACGCTGTCGCAGTCGCGGCAGACGACCATGTCAGCTATTTCGGTTGTAAACAAAAAAGTGCCTTATCTGCGCTTTACCGACTTGGAAATATGATTGCAAATGCGAAAACGATTACGATTACAATTGTGTAGATGTTTATAGATATAGGCGACTATGAGTGATCGTGTCATCATTCTTTATCAAAATATTTTAGTTCAAACATTCCAAATACCGCTATAAAATTTTGTGGATGGAAAAAGTGTAATGGGGGAGGAGGTTTCTATGCTAATCTCGAATTGAATTTACTCACAGAGGAACCTGTTTCCAGTGCCAGCAAACCAGCCAGTTGACCTTGCCAAACGCCATGAATCTTGCTCTCTCTTTCTCTCTCTATCAGCGATAAGATCATAGCCAAAAGAAACTTACTTTAGTTTAGTATTTACAGGTGATACAAAAAAACAAAAACAATTAGACATAGAAAAGATTCGTATTCGATCAATTCTAATTATTATGTCATGCCCGCCACTATAGAAGTACTAATGAAACTTTGCTTGCTGTCTACACAAGTTTTTTAACTTTCGTTCCTCTTAATTTGTGCATCGATCACAAATCGATTAAGTTGTTTAATGAATTTTACTAGTTTTGTCAGTTAACTTAATTTAGTACATAAAAAAACAGCAGTTAAAGTTTTACTCTTCTATATATTATACTTTACTGTACTTATACTTTTAGTGTGTTTTGAGACTTACAATATCTTATTCGTTCTATTTTAATAATATCTTTACAATTGGTAGACCATTTTTTATAACTAATTTCTTCGAAGTGTTTAAAAGTTAAGAGTTCTTTCGTTTGAAAGTATTTTCTACATATATTAAATACTGCGAAAATTGAAATCATCATTTAAGCTACGAAGATTTTTTAATATATCAGTTTCGATTTCAAATGCGCTATTTTTGTTATTTTTTTTAAAAAATTTATTGTGGGAAATTCCATTTTAAAAGAAGTCGAATTTCTCCGATTTAAATAAAAGAGATTTCGCCGATGACCTAGAATAGCACCGTATTGCAATGTGAATTTCAAGCTTGTTGACAGCTCCATCGATCAACTTAACAAAGTTTCCCACACACATACATAGAAAAAATAACTCATCCCATTTGGTCAACATTACCGTTGACTTGGCATTTAATTTATGTATGTGATTAATATTTTTGGTGTAAATATCTCGAAAGTGCTCCACATTTCAAGAACAGTCACCGCATGTTTAATTCACTTGGCAATGTCATATCGAAAAAAAATGAAAATAAATATATTGAAAAAAAGTCAGAATGAAAACAAGTTGAAACTGAGACTGAAATTAAAAAACAACCTAGAAAAAATGCACTTGTTTACTTTAAATATTCCGCAGAAAAACAAATAACGATTGAAATAAGTAAAGATTGTCGATAGTGGCCGACTTGAAGATGCCATGTAAATTTTAATATTTATTTTTGTAAAATTATGTCGCAGCTAGAAATCGACACAATTTTCCTCTCTGCCCGACAATTTGAACAGCAAAAAAACAAAAATGGCGAATTGCGTTTCTCGGCTCGCAATTAGGTCGCCCACTTTAATATACATTTTGTGTGTGTATGTATGTATATGCAAATATATGCATGCAACACTGAATTGAAATGAATATAAAATAGTTATAAATAACGACTGATGCCAAAAAAATGAACCAACTTGTGCCGGCAATTAACAGCAGAGTACAAACGATTTCCTCTACAAATTGTACTGATTGTCAATGTCAAATGACAAATGACAGATGGCACTTGCAAGTGGTGAATAGCAGCAGCAGTTTGTAGTTTCGAAATGGCGCACTTGTGCTTAACACCGCTAACAGGTGTCGCTGCAAGCGATTATAGCCGCATTGTCACTCATTATTATTATTATCGTTGTTATTAACAATTTTTACCATGCGTAGTATGCTTGCTATTCTTTCATATCGATCGGCATTCGTTACTTTTATGATTTAACAAGAGATTCCGGCCATGGAACAATAACAGGTGACTAATGTGTGGTGTAGTCTTTTAGCATTCATTCGCTGATCTGACTCAATTATATGTTAATAAATTGTAATTGTAGTAACATAAAATTTATTTTTCGTGTTTTCTTTTTTAATATTTTACTTTTGCCAAACAATTGTGAATTAATAACAACAAACCAAAACAATTAAATGCATAGACGAAATATATAAAAATTACTGTTGACCTCCAAAGTTGACACGACGGCACTGAAAATGAGCGGCGAAAAAAATTAAATAAAATACAAAAAAATAATAATTTATCAGCATTTGCGGCAGTATTGCATCAACAAAATCTCGCACGTCACGTCATCATCATTTTCATCATCAGCAGCAGCAGCTGGAAATAGAGAAGAAACGATGGTGAAGGTGGAGCTGAAAGCAGTCGAAGGCAGCGTAAGCGTCGGCGTCAACGTCCACAGGTTGCCGCTGGCAGCGGAGGTGCGACGACGGCGTCTTCAACTGGTTATCGCGAGCCACTTTTTAGAAATTACGTCATTTCACATCGAGTCTCAAGACGACGCTGCTCTACAGTCTAGACGCCACCGTCGACAGAGACGTCGCAGTCTCGCGACTTGTTCCCGGGCAGCGTTTTTGTTTGTTTCGTTTTTCGCTTGTCGCTTTTGCACTCTGCTGCACTTCATATTCTGATAACTCCCTTAGTCTCCGGTCCGCCGTTGATCTTCTCTAACGCGAACTTTCCCAAGTTCAATTTGCTTTAAAATCGAAATTAAGTTTACTAACAAAATTCTCAACACTCGCATTTCGGCTCAAACATTTAACGTTTAATTTATATCAATTTGGTGAGTTTGTTTAAACGCAAATAACGAAAACAATAACTAAATTTTAAACCAGTTAGCAGTTTTTTTTTGTTGATGTCGATTTTGTCGTTTTATTTATTGACTTGAGTTCGAATTGAATTGAATGAACAACTTCCTTGTTCTCTGATTTCTTTGCTTTCTGAGGCTGAAAAGTAAATGTAAATTACCAGCCAAAAATGGAATAAAAAAATAAATAAATTACTCATAATATAATATTTAAATGAGCTAATAAATTATCAATACAATGGCTCTATTTATTACCATTATGTCTGTCAAACTTTGCATTCAATTATCATATGGTAATTATATGGACAACGTCATATGGTAATTATCATTTGCAATTAGTGAGTATTGTAATTTAATATACTTTCAGTTGATAGTAAGTAAAAGTAATTTTATACAAAGTCTACTTTTCACACAAATGTTGTTTATTTAATAAACATAGGCAAACAATACATGAAGAATTGCAAACATGAATATATTTCATTACTACAAATTACAAAATAATACTTTCAAATTTGCAGCGGATTCCACTGGAAATTATATGCACATTTGGTCAATAACATTCAAGTTGTACAGAAATCTGACAGTCGATTATGCTAATATGATTTATGATGATAAATGCATATTTGAAATGTTTTTATAAATTTTAATTAAGATTTGGTCATATTTATAAGCATCTAAATTTAAAACAGTTAACATAGCATTTCTGATTGTTGCTGGTTTTTTTTCCATTGTGCTTATTTCTTTTGTTTTCCGCTTTCGATTTTCGTTGCTGTTGATGATATCACCACAAAAAAAAACTCTGTCCCGTTTCTACCTGGCCCTTACTACCTGCTAACGGCAATCCACCAACTTTGAAATCACCAAAACTCTTTCGATTATTATCTCCGCCACATATGCTGACAAGCTCTAAATATTATATATTTTTTATTTTATTATTTATTTTATTTACAACTTTAAAGTCTCTTCTCACTTATCGATCAGCGGTCGTTTTTCTAATTGCACTTTGCTCTCTTTGTTATTATTTATTTATATTTATCAACAAAGCGTCATTAGCGATGCGTCTCACTTTCTGATAGCAATCCCTATTAAGTATATACCTATACAGACCCAGACCCAGGTTCCAGTGAATGAAGAACAGTCAACAGTGAATGATCGCCACTAAATATATTAAATAGGCCTCGGAAGTTCTTGTATATAGAATTTTAAAGGAATCTATAATAGAGAAGTAAAATAATGACGTCAGTTAAAAGCCAAGTACATAACCGGTTAAATATTTGAATCATCAATAATAATAAAATGATTAACAAAATAAAGTTGCCAACAGTTCTGAAAGTCAAAAATTTGTTGAATGCTTGTTATTAAATATACTATGAATCTCGGTTCCCCTTAAGTACAATTGATAGCCTGTAAAAACTAATAAAGATAGTTTTCAGTCAGTGGGTGGATGCTGTTGTTTAGAATACAGATTCGTAGGATCTCTCTATCTCTCCCTATAGTTGTTATTGCTGTTGTGCTAGAGTGGTGCAACAGTGGTGCTGCTGCGGCTGTTGCTGCTGCTGCCACTGACTCAGCCACCCAACTTTTAACTTGTTATTGCCGTATGTTGTTTATGAGTGTTTACTGTCAGCTAATTGGCGGCCAGTGCGAGGCGTCGAATCGAGTCCATAAAAGGCGGGTTTTGAAAAGATCGCGCGTGGGTTTTATAAGCGGCTTGGCTAAGCGCACTTGAGCCGGTTAAATTAGCCAAGGACAGCACCGCACCGCTCCGCCTGCCTCTCTCTTTCTCTCTTTCTCTTAATAACTCTGATCGTAATATATTTATATATAGTATATATATATATAGATTAATTTTGATACGTTTCGTGTGCTTACAGTGGCAGCAATCGGAGGATAGCGAACGCAAGAAGCAAATCCGCTCGCATCTTTACAAGTTGCGCGAATCGCGTCTAAGGAACCTCTATCGGCACGAACCGGATAGCATAATGTCCGAACCGAACGGCAATACTCTGTCTGGCTATGGCAAGGATCCGCTGGCCACCAGCCATGGCGATGCTCTGTTGGATCAGAACTTCCAGAATCTAAAGTCCAAGGAGGTGCGCGATTCAATGAGTCCCCCTCATGAGCTGAAGTTCCATTCGCTGACTCTTACTCAACCGAATACGACTGGATGGGATGTTCAGACATCGTCGGAGGTGTCTCCCGATGGCCGAGCCTATCGCACCGAAACACTGGCGAAAACCGATGGTAATTTGTTGTCCCAACTCACCCTGTACCCTGTACCCCTTTTCGGAAATGGTGATCGAATGGTTAAATTAACTTAATAGCTTAAATCTCCGACTCCATCCAGAAATGAGAAGATCCAGTAAATTGTTTGTGTTTGTCGAGCTGGGCATCAGCTAGTCAGTTACTCTCGACTCGAGTAACACTTACTTTGTAATGTAGTTAAGCTATGTGTTATATTTATAAATCTGTGTGTAACCCCAACTCTGTTTGTTTGTATGTCTCTGTGCCGTGACCAACCACCAAAAAAACCACCTACTACCCTTCCTCCTAATGCCAACAACACCACCAACCCCACAACAACAACCACAATCCAATCAGGTGTTGAGAAGCTCAATGGTGGCGGAGTCGCTGAGTTTAAAGGTCGTAACGAGCAAGTCTCGAGCGCCTCGCATCAGGGCGATGACAAGAACTATGTGAAACAGGCGGCGGAAAGCTCAAATACGCATCTGCAAGAGAAGGTGGTGTTCGGTGATGAGAATAACGGACGTAGCGAAATGAAAATGAGCTCGACAAGCTCATCATCAACATCCAAATTTGTGTCGTCCTCCTCGTCGAGCAAGCAGATTAATGACGATGAGCCGCGTTATCTTCTCGACAATCAACAGCAGCAACAGCAGCAACGGGAACGGGAAGCGCGTGAGCGTGAGGAGCAGCGTGTACAGGAGCAGCGTTTCCAGGAGCAGCGCCACCAGCGCGATCAGAGGGAGAGCGAGGAACACTACTCGGAAAGGCGGGAACAATCGAACAGTACCCGTAACGTGGAGACGCAGCAGCGCTTTGAGGAGAACAAGCGCTATGTAGACATGGACAAGGCATCACCCGAATACCAACGACATGTGCAACATCTAATGTCACAGCCGGGCGAGATCATCTCCAATACGGTTGAGTATCCAAAGCCCAATGTCAAAATGATCACCACAGTGAAGCGTCTGCCCGATGGCACCATCGTCAAGAACAAGCGTTACGAAACCGAGCAGATGTCCACTCCGGCTACGGAATCGGTGCGTCAGACTCAAAACCAAACGCAGCTGACCAATCAGCGACGTACACAAGTGCATCATCATGATCAAACCAACAAACAGCAGGATCAGCACCAACACCAACAGCAGAGTCGTCCTCGCGGCGGTGAGCCACGTGATGTGGTTGATAATGTGTCGGAGCCAGTGAATCGGCCCAGACATGCTGAGGAGCTCATTAAGCAGGAAAGCTATTCGACGGTAAAGAAATCATCGTCCAGTCGTCGCTACTCAACGGAAACCACGTCGGAAACCGTTGAGCAGCAGTACGAGGAGCCTCAGCAGTTGCAGCCTTTAAAGGCAGCATCACCGTCACGTCCGGATTTCGGCACACAAGGATTTCCTTCAACGAAATCGTCGAAACCCGTCCAGGAATTTCCCAATCAGCGTCCTCTGACGCCCAAGAAGCCGTCAAATGATTTCTCCACCCACGGTTTTCCCTCGGTGCGTGGCAATAAGCCCACCCAGGAGTTTCTCGGTCAGCGGCCGACAACCGACGATGCAGAATATGTGGTCCACAAGTCCCAGACCTCGAGTCGCAATGTGAAACAGAGCAGTTCCTCGCAGCGCACTATCGAAACAGAATTTGTCGATGATGATCATCAACATCATCATCACCATGCAGCGTTGCCAGTAGCTACGCCAAGCTGGGATCAGCATGCTAGTCCGCGTCGATCTGCTGTCGATGATAACAGTTCGCATGGTTTTCCATCGGTGCGCGACACACTGTCGTCTAGGCCACGTCCCGATCAGCCCGATGCTGAGGAAGTTGTCCAACACAGCAGTACGAGCAGCAGCAGTCGTAAATCAAATACGGAGTGCATCATTGAGACGCAAGTGGAGCAGGAACCGGAACATGTGCTGCGTCAGCAACCGGTCAACGCCCAAGCACCGGCGAGTCCGCGTCGTTCCCCACAGGGTTTCCCATCGGCACGTTCGCCGACACGCCTTACGCCACGCTCGCCACTGGCCAAATCTCCGCCGCGTCGTCCGACCACGGACCGTACGCCGGGGCACAGTGGTAATTCACCGGATACAACAACAACAAGCACTACAACGGTGACGCGTCGACAGCTGCAGAAGGAGCGCGAGGTGGATGCAACGCATCGTGCGTTTGCCGCCTCGCTGCGCAGCAGCTCACCGGCCGAAAGTGTCGGCTCAACCGGCTCCCATTCGCATAATCAGCCACGTCGCGACAGCGGCCAGGTGGAGCCGCACGGCCAGCGGATGACGCCGCGCTCGAGCGTTTCCTCGAGCCGTACCTATCGGCGCGGTGGTCGCGAGGGCTCCCACGACAGCCATGCGCCATCGGAGTCAAGTCGCATCAGCTCGACTACAGTGACACGTGGACCTGTGGGCGTGCCTGCTGGCAAAAGTGTGGCCAAAACACACGTTACCAAGCAGCAGCCGCAGGAGACTGTTATAAAGACCCGTCAAGTTCAAGGGTCTAGCGAAACAATTGATCTTATGCCGCAGCGTTCTCCCCAATCGCCAGCAGTCGCAACGAAAACGACGACAACCACAATAACAACTCAAACGATTGGCAACAAGCCAACAGCAGCAGAAGCTCCCACATCTCCGGCAGATCCTTCAGGTCCGCGCAGTGTTCCAGCTAGTCCCAGCAGCAAGACGCCAATTGTGTCAGGTACGAATTAGTCCAACACACTCCAACACACACGCACAAAACATACTTAAGCTAATAAATACTATATGTACACACATAATCAAAATATATCTATCTCGGAAAATTCTATGTATATGAATGTATCCTTCAGATAACCAATCACAGTATACGTATGCTACTACTAAGGCAGCCGATATATTCTCTTTGCCACCTACTCCTCCAACACCTACTATTAACAACAACAACAACAACAGCAACAATGCAACTACAACAACCAGAACACTAACAACACCCAACCAGAACCAGAACAAGCAACCAAAAACTGATGACAACAACCACGAAATGATATCAAAAACAAAGCTGAGCTTTAATGAAGCAACAACACGCGCTTTCGCTGCAGCCGTCAATGAGGCACCCTGTGTGCGCCGGCACTACTATAAGCTGGGTCCGTCCGATACGGATGTGGCTGCCGCTGAAACCCCCACCGCCGAAAGCACAGAACAAGCGGCCAATAGGGCGGTGACAAGTACTGAAACCGTTGGTAAGGCTTGAAAACCGAAAACCCATTCAAAAACAAATAAAATTAAACACACACACAGCAAGAGCAACCAACAACAACAACTATATCTTCTTCTTACAAAACAACAAGCAACACCCTGTAAAATATTGGAAAACCCTTTAAAACTATCTTTACTACACGTAATACTTGATTCTTTTTTTTTTTTGGAACTTTGCTAATAAAAACTGTTATACAAAATACAAACAAAAAATGCGAATGTGATATGTTCTATATATGGCCTGCACCAACACACAAACACACGGAAAATGTTTTGGGAGGGGGCAACCCATGTAACTCGTACGCCAACTAACCGGAATTTTTATTAGAGCGCATTTTACACACAATTTTCACTCTTGGAAGAATTAATTTTCTCTCATAAGAATAAGTTATAATAAAATGACAGTTTTGCATATAAACTCAAGATATAAGCTTCTGATTTATTTAGGAGTCACTTGCTAAGCGACCAGTAAAATTTGCGAAATAAATCGAAACTTAAGCTAGTTTGAATTCTGAATAAAAAAATAACACTAACATTAATTCAACAAAGAGTAAAATTTTTTACACAAACTGTGTAACTGCGTATCTAAAAGAAATACCGCCTGCCTACTTAACCAGTCTGCCTGCCTGCCTACCTGCCTGCCTGCTATACTCTGCTGTCTCTCACCTGCCTCTAACCCCGTAGAACAATTAACCGCCCGAAAAAAAACCGAGTTCCCCACTCGACGTTTGTAGCTGTTGTTGTAGTCGTCACTAATCCCTCTATTAACGAAGCGTCTATGCAACATGTAGCAAGCACAAGACACGCAAACACGATTCAAATCTCGTAGAGCGCGGCCCGTTCGCTTATGCCTTGACTCCTCTCAGCAGCAGCAGCCAAACCCAAGAGCCGACCTTTTGCACCCACCAACAGACCATCCAGCGAGCCACCTAATTGCACCCCATCAAGCAGCCACAGAAAACCCAACCACAGCACCAGTGGAAGCCCCAACGTTGACGATGACGGTGAGCCAAGTCCGGCCAGACGCAGCTCCAAGTCGCCCAGTGTTGAGCGGTGCCAGTTGCAGCGGGAGACCACATTTGAACGCGACTTTATTTCTGAAAATGTGGCTCACCTCGATGATCAAATATTCATCGATGAGAGCAGCTTGGAGTTCGGGCATCGTCAGCCGAAGGGCAATGATAAGCCGAGAGAAATGCCACGTCAGAGTCCCGAGAATATACAAGCAACGTATCCTTCGAGACCCAATGAGTCCTCACGTCATAGTCCCGAAAAGCAGCTTCCCACGAAGCCAAAGGAGTCGCCTCGTTCCAGTAGTCACGAGACTGAGCTAGCATCGCTACCCAGTTATACTCAACGTTCAAGTAGCCCCGAGAAGCCAACGGGTGGCCCTAATGAAACGCAGCCAGGCACTGTTCAACCCAAGGAGTCTCCACGCAGGAGTCCAGAGAAACAATTGCCTGCTGCAGTTCCCAGGAATTCGGCACGTCAGAGTCCCGAGAGACAACTGCCAGGGACAGTTCCACAGAGAACTGACCGTCGAACGCCCCAAAAGCAGATGCCTTTAGAATCAAGTCCTAAAAGGATGGTGCCAAACTCAACAAAGGAACACGCTTTTCCCAGCAAGCTCAATACTAAACCGCGTCAAAGTCCTGAGAGGCAGATGCCAGCTTCTGGGCCGGCGAAGCCTTGGGATGCGACCTATCCCAGAGACTTACCACACGCTATTCCCGAAAAGCAGCAACCGGCTCAGTTCAGGGAAGATGAGCTCTTTAGGTGCACCGTCACCCAAGTTGCGACTAACACAACGAAGAATCTTAACGAAGAATTCATAACGAACGAAAGTCAGCCTCAACCTCAGCCGCACTCTCGTAAGCCAAATGATATAAACGACAATGAACCGGAGAATCCTGACAATCACTTGCCCAAAGGATCAAAGCCTCAAGATATGATTGACAGACCTAGCGATACGCCCAAAACAACCGAGACACCCGATGGTAGTTTCATATCAAAGAGTCCTGAACCGGATGAGGATCAGAAACCCACATTCCGCAAGAAGGGCTTGACTCGTCGGGAGACTTTCGAAGATCGCTGCCGCAAGATCTTGGGCATGGAAGAGGATGGGGATACACAGGGCAACTATACGCCCAAAACTCGAGACGATTCTGATGATGATGATGTTGATGATGAAAGGGTAGAAAGGAATAGAAGCACTCTGGTTAAAGAGACAGAGACCTTTGAGTTTAAGATCGAGGATTGTCCTGATAATGATGACGACGATTCGCACAAGCAAATATCCGAGATTCATATTGCTCGCAAACAGCCTGACATCAAAGTGGAGGAGCCTCTATCAGAGCCAGAGGGTCCGTTGTCGCAGCGCAGCGAGCTTACGGTGGATGTGACTGAGTCGGAGGATATCGAAACGTTTATCAGCTCAACGAAACCGATTGCTAAACCCAGGCCTATTAAAGGTCAAGAGGACGAGGGGGAGCCATATCCGACAAGTGGTGCATTCCCCAAGCATGTGGTAGAAGCTCGTCCGACAACCGCTAGATGGCCAAAGGATGAGGTAGCGCCACTAACACCTGCTAACGTGCCGAAGGAAGATGTACAGCCACGTCCTGCAACTAGTAAACAGCCGAAGGATAATAGACCACAACGACCTACACCTGCCGATGCAGAATTTGTTTATGTTGAAGAAGGTAGGACAACAGTCACTACTGAGCGTACCTCAAAAAAGCCTGCGTCCAAGTCGCCGTCACCGACACGAAAAGCTACTGAATGTGGGGAAGAAGCAATTAATGAGTTAGACCAGCGTCCTGTGGACTTTTCGAAAACCATTAATGTGAGTGAAGAGACGACCATTCACATAACGCAGTGTCCATCAAAGTCGCCATCGCCCACACGCAAAGGTCCCTCGCCGTATCATGAGGATAAGCGTGAGCCGGTTAAGCAATCACGTCCCAAGGCTGGCAAGTCTATGACGGATGAGACATTGTCACGTCCTCCAAATAGTAGGCAGCTAACGGATGGCAAAGGGCCACACCCAGCAGATGACAGGCAGCTTAAGGCTCAGGCACCGACTAAGTTTCCCAAGGACGAAGCCGAGTACGTTACCGAAGAGACAACGGTTGTCATCACAAGGCATCCATCCATGTCAATCTCACCCACGCGCAAAGAATCGAAAGCGAAGCATTTTGTGACCGAAAAGATCATCGATTGCAATGGCAAAACGATGGCTGAGAATAAGCCCAGGACACAACGTTCAACAAGTGGACCCAAAAAGAGGCAGCCCATCGATAGTGAAATAGAGCAAACACAGCCCAAAACGTCCGAAACTAAGAAGCCCTCTATCACGAAAAGCGAAACGGAGCAACGCAACTCGCGCACCACCAAAGGCACTAGCACCACCACCAGTCACAAGCAGCCACATGTCGCCAAGAGTCCACGCAAAGAGTCTTTGCCCAGGCGTGAGCCTGCCAAGCGAGACAGCCTGGTGGATGAAATCCGGTCCACAACAACAACAACAATGATGACATCTCGCAACAGTACCCAAAATGATAGAAAACCAAACGAGTCAAACAATTCACCCAACATCAAGGACCGACTACGCTCGTCGCCGCGTAAACAGAAACACCAGTCGGATGATGTGGATGGGCAGTCCACCTCGCCGGATACGAGCCCAACGCGTATTCCCAGCGAGTGTCGCCGCTCGAGTAATATATCTGTGACGACGGAGATCATCATCGATCATAAGACGCCAAAGACGCCATCACCCAAAACGGAGCGCAGGATGCCGATCAGTCCGATTCGAAAGATGCCGGTAACGGAGCGCAAGGAGTCGGCACCGGTGCCACGTGTTACGCGCCGTGACAAGGACAAGGTAACGCGCTCCACCAGCGAGAATGTCATCAAGGTGGTCAATGGCAAGCCGAAGACTATGACTCCCGAGATGAGCACCCTAAATCCCAGCACGGCACAGCGTCCCAGTAAGTGCTTCACCACCAAGACGATTAATCTGAGCGAGCATCTGATTAACAGCGAGGACATGGAGAACTTCATTATTGATATACAGCATGCGAAGAGTTCGCGGGAACCCTCACCCGACCGCATCGTGCCTACTCCCGTGCACGCCACGGTAGACACGGGCAAGCCACGCTATCCGGACGTGGTGCAGGAGCCGGACGATGAGCCGCCTAAGAAGCCGGTAATAACCAACATTCCCATCTTTGAGGAGGAGGCCAATGCCTATGTGGGCTGCCAGATCTCTGAGCTACGTAACCCCAATGGCATTGATGCAGACATTCATGACAATCCCATGGTGGAGGCGCCCAGGAGCTTGGATTACAGCAGCTACACGCCCAGCACTGTTCAGCCCGGCATTGATGTGGATGAGTGTCTGCTGAGTGTGCACGAGAAGGTCTCCAAGTTCACCCACTCCGCCGAGCAGGTGAAGCGACCCAAATCGTCGACACCCTTCAGCCGTCAGTTCGATGAACATGCTAAGGTTTCGGACAGCGATGAGTGCCTGCTGACCATCGATCAGAAGGTGGATCGATTCCTCAAGACTGCCGAGAACATCACCAAGCAGCCGCTCTCGACGCCCACTCGCGAAGTCGAGCGTCCCTGCATCGATGATATCGACGACGAGTTGCGCCAGGACGATTGCACATTGAGCGTGTCGCAGAAAGTGCACAAGTTCATCGACACCGCCGAAAAGTTGGCACCCAGCACACCACAAAAGTCACCCGGCCTGGTTGCTAGCATAGAGCGTCATATCTCGCGCCAGAGCGAGCCCGAGCTGGAGCAGGAGTCGGAACCGGAACAGCCGTCCGACCTAGAGCCTGAGCAGCCGGAATCAAACGATGAGCTGCTGCCAATGACCAAGAACCATACCACAGCCATTGAACTGAAGCGCCATAAGGACATTCTCAATCGTCCATCGGTGTTCGGGCATCGCACATCACCCAAGCACACACCCATCGGTACTAAGCAAAGTGGCAGTGCCAGGCCAAGCACCACCCTCATAGCGGAGGAGGGCAAGTCCAGTCGAAGCCACCAGCCGCATCGAAACGTGCCCTCAAGTTTAAGTCCCAGTCTAGGCTCGCCTGTACGCAGTACCGCTGCACCACGCAACCCGTCTTTAGAGCCATTACGTAGTAAGCCAAGTGATGCGGATCGTATCAGCATTACTAGCGGCACCAACCAACGCAGGAAGCACATAACCCAGCAGCAGTGGGTACTCAGCGATGTGGATGTGGATGTCGAGCAGGTTGGACCAGCGCTCGCCTCTCATAGCGTCAGTTCACATCCAACGGTGCCGAGCAAACGCACCACAGGCACCACTATAAGGCCAACTATAGGCAGTAGCTCTGCACCACGCAAACCATCCCTGGAGCAACAACGCGGCAAATCAACTTGCAAAGAGCTAAACGACTATTCAGTTGAAACAGTGACGCGTCGCACCAGCAGCACCCCTAAACGGGCTGATACCGATGTGGATGTCGAGGAGTTGGAATCTAGGCCTACACAACGCAACGCCCGGCCACAGTCTCCCGGTATTCGCACCACAATAAAATCAACTACACGCAGCACCACTGCACCACGCAAACCATCCGTTGAGCAACCACGCGGCAAGTCAGCTAACAAGGAGCCAAGTGACTATCTAATGGAGACAGTGGCGCATCGCATCACCACCACCACCAATACTACCAGTGATGTTGAAGTTGATGGTGAAGAATCTGTGCCCACCAACAAAAGTGGGAGTCCACAGCCGATGTCACGAGGCAGACACACCACCACTATAAAGTCAACCTCTCGAGGCACCATTGCACCACGCAAGCCCGCACACGAGCAACCACGCAATAGGCCAAGCGATACCCTGACAGAGCATGTGACGCGTCGCATCACCAGCAGCACCACCAAAACCACGAAGCACCACAGCGATGTTGAAGTGGATGTTGACAAATCTTTGCCCACCCACAAAAGTGGCAGTCCTCAATCCATGTCACCAGGCAGACAAACTATTACCACCAAGCCAAGCATACGAGACACCACTGCACCATGCAAGCCCTCACTCGAGCAACCGCGCCACAAGCCAAGCGATAATCTGAGCACCACCAGCAGCTCTAAGCATTATTTGCCCAGCTGCGTGGATGCACCAAGCCACAGTCCCAGTGGCAGCCCCGAGCCACGCAGACGCACCTCGTCGACTAAGCCCAGCGACTTCACCACCATCACCACCAACAATTCGAAATCCATCGTAGTTAATGGGAGCACTGAGCACAGCACCACCAAGCATATAACTACAAGAACAAATCGAACCCATAGTCCCGAAACTAACACCACCCTTGCCAGCAGCTCCCCTGACACTGAATCACACGTTGAACCACTTTTAGAGTGCAGACGCCCAACAACACAGACGACGCCCGGACGCACTGTGGCCTCGCGTCGCAACATTTTCGAACGGCAATCGCCCAGCCCCAGTCCCAGTCCCAGTCCCAGTCCCAGTCCCAAGCCAAGTTCAACCACTGAGCCCCACACCGCAGCAGGACGTCGGCCATCCTACATGGATCATACGAAGAGCTCCCTGGAGCACATTCGACGCGACTCCCTTGAGTTCAATAAGACGCATTACTCGCGGAAGTCGTCGATAGAGGATGGTGAGCCTGAGCCACGCAATCCCAATGCGGCTGTCAAGTTCGATGTGCCACGCCGCACCACACGCAACAACGAGACGACGCTGCGCACCACCAGCATTAGCGAAGATTTTGATATTGACATTGAGGCGATCTTTGAGCTGGCCACACTCGAGCAACTGCTGGAGACGGTCAGCAGCTATGAATTACGACGTCGCATTCGCGCCCAAATCCGTTTAATCAAAAAGAACATGATTAATGCGAGTGGTGGCCACACCAACAGCTTCACCAGCACCACCCTCAAAAGCACCAACTCCACGCCGAATAGGAGTCCATTGCCACCTAGACGTGAGCAACCGCAACCGCAACCGCATTTGGAACGTGAACGCAGTCGGAGTCCCCAGCTGACGGATGTATGCACCACAATTAGCACCACTGGCAACACTGGACATGGCAAGCCACCAGTTAAGCCACGCGAGCGTAGCATTAGTCCAGCACAGACGCGGCGTCGCAGTCGAACTGGTAAATCCAACTTATCCAAAACAACAACAACAACGCGCACCACCAACAGCTCCAGCAGCAACGGGCACTTGATGTCCGAGCGTCGTCCCAGCAAGGGGCCAGGCAACACAGGTCCCATTTGGGCGGATCGCACCAAGGTGTTGCGTGCCGTCGACTTAGTCTTACCCAAGTCACGCAAGGGCAGCACCACCAGCAGCAGTGGCAAGATGATATGCAGCAACAACATGACTACCAGCATCAACGCCAACACCAACAACAGCAGCAGCACCACTACCACCAGCAGCAGCAGTAGTAACAAGCGACGCGAGGAGGACTCCATCACCTCGAGCTACGGTGTTGGACCCACCGATGAGAATGGACTGCCCCTCTTTGGCATTCGGGCGCTTAGGAAAAAGACACAGCCGTCGGCGCCATGTGACACAAAGCAAGGTAAGTCCAAGTACCACCATGCACTCAGTTGAACCACTCGGGGTAAAAAGGGGCAAATGGCCTAACCCAGAGCTTGTTAAAAGCTGGAAAGATGGAACTATATCGGGCAACATAAAGCCCATCAATTCTTGATCCATTACCAAAAGAAGAGTCGATTGCTCAAGTCCGTCTATCTGCTTCTAATATATCCCGTTTCTTCCTTTTTATCGATAAATTATTTCGTCTTTTAGATGAAGAGACATTGCTTTATATAGCTGTGTAACAAATCAAATGTATCTACTAGCCAATCATATAAATCGGCCATTATTAAGCTGTGCAAATATTTGCAGTTCAATTGATGTTTTCTCCCCTCATTTTTGCTGGTCTTTCTGCTTGCAGAGGTCACAGGCTATGTCATCGAGGAGCAGTTCTATTTGGATGACAAATCGCCGCCTCGTCACGAACGCAAGGAGCTCATCTATTCAAGCAATCCGGAGGAGCTGGTCTCACTATCGCAGCAGCTGGAGCGCAAATCTCATCCAGATTCGAACAGCACCGTGCAGCGCGAACTAAAACTAATCGATGTGCAAGGCGGCATGCTAGATGGCATCGATGCCATCGAACCCAACTACGAGAGCACCACAACATCCTCCCGCCGTGGCTCGGTAAAGGAATTGAGCGAGCGCTTCATACGCAAGGAATCCACGAACTCCAACAGCTCGCAAATTCAAGCACACAGCCAGAGAGACGAGCAGGATGAGACGGAGGACAGCGAGTCGAATGATGTGTGCAGTGTCATAGAAATGGAGGCACCACAGTTGCGCCACAAATCGAGCAGCACCACCAGAACCAGCTCCAGCACACGCTCATTTCTCAATACCAGCGGCGAGGAGCGAATTGTAAGCGGCGTCGATGATGTTCTCGAGCGCATGCGCAATGCCGACAATGGTGAGTGGACCCAACAACAACAACAACTGCAGCAGCAGCAACCATATCTTCTTCTAATGCTATTTGACCTTTGCAGTGGTAGAACCAGGCGACAGCAGTGAGGATCGAGAGGCACGTGCTCTGTTCAATAAATTCATCGGCGCCAGCGTCATTATGCAGGGCGTGGAAAGCATGTTGCCGGTGGGACAGCGACAGCAACCGCAACAGCCACAGCCACAGCAGCAACAGCTTCACAGGGCCAACAACAACCATAACAACGGCAGCAATCAAGGGGTAAGTGAAGCAAACACCACTGTTCCCAAAGCAAACAAAATAATGACAATAGAACAACATGTTCTAGCCATGCTGAATGATACCCTGTACATATTTGATCATAACAAAAATTAATGCAAATCTTTGGATTTTCGAGTGGACATTTTAATGTGGAATTAAGTTAGAGATATAATTTTATCTAACTCAAATTTTTTTGAATTGAGTCCACTTCAAATTGTGTACAAACTTGTTATGCCGATGGTTAAGTCCATAGCAACTCTTACCTAGTTTCTTAATTTGGTTATAACAAATATTCGAATTGTGTATTGATTATGATAAAAACAAACTTGTAACAAATTAATTCCGACAGATTATTTTTTTTTATTATCTGTCGAAACTATTTTCTTAATCGAAACAACCAATCAGAACATTTTAAAAATACATGGTGTTCTTCAAAAGAAGTTTGAGCTTTGTGCTGGATGAACAGCCAACAAAAGAAAACGACCAGCAGCAGCAGCAATAGCAACGGCAGCAACAGCAGCAGCAACCCACAGCCAACCCACGTGTGCGATCAGCAAATGTCTCTATGCGCCACTCTCACTCCCCTCACTCTCTTTCACTTTTGCTTTCCCTCTCTCTCTCTCTCGTATGCTCTCTATCTCTCAATGCTGCTGCTGGTCTCGCTCTCGCTCTCGCTCTCTCTCTCTCTCTCTCTTTCTCTCTATTAGTGCCGTGTGCGCTGCAGTTGTGCGTGATGTGATGCGCGTCTCTTCTTCTTCTTCTGGCCAGGAACGGGAATGAGCCGTCGTCGTCGTCGTCGCCAACCACGGTTGGCCATTTCAGTACACACTCAGAGGCGGCATCGATCACTTGTGCGATTTGTTGTGTTCCTGATTAGTAAAAGACGAGACGAGGGGCGACAGGAGACGAGGCTAGAGACGAATTCACATCTTCATAGACGGCAAAGTGCAAAAAAAAAATACACACAAAAAAATCAATAGTAAAGAAAAGTTACAACAAAAGACAAGTTTTTTGTTTTGTTCTTGTTATTTATGATACTTGTCGTAGTTTTTGTTGAGTGCAGTTGAGTTGTTGTTGTTTTTTTTTTGAATACGTTTGTTGCGACTATTATCATCATTATTGTTGCTGTTGTTGTTAAGCGGTAAACGGTTTGCAGTCGAAACGCGAGTGTTTTTAACTAACTTTAGTCAAAGCGCCTAACGGCAGAGCAGCAGCAAAAGTGGCAGCAGCGGCATCTTGAACAGCGCGTAAGTGTGTTGCGTGTGTGGGGCGGATGTGTCCGCACAGATTCATTGGAATTGGCAGCTGTGGCCGCAACGAAAAATTGTTCAACTGTATTTCTATATTTTGTTTTCCATTATTTTATTATTCAATTATTTTTAGTGCGCATAATTTGTGGTAAAAAGTCGGCTGTCACCTCAAAATGCAACTGAAAAAATCAAAATGTAGAGGACAAGCGTCAAACATACACTCGAACACACAAAACTACAGCCTACAGATACATCTAAAGGGACACAGATAGAAATTAAAAAGCCAAGCATTTTCCCAGCGTGACAAAAACGACAAAAATCTAAATAAAATAAAAATAAATAAATAAATTTCAAAGCAGAAGCAGGTGGCGTGAGGGTAGGGTGGCAGGGGCGTGCGTGTGTGCGTCGGAAGAGGGGAGCTGCATGAATAAGAGCGCAAACGTACGACAAAAATAGCGCAACGTAGCACTATTTCTACGGACGGAACATCTTCGTCTCTGTTGGAGCGCCCAGTGGCCAGATACAGCTAACGATACAGATCGAGCTAAAGATACACACAGCATCAGCAGCATGCCTATATAGCTTCAGCTATAGATACGTAGATATAGATACAGATACAAATGGGTTGTGCATTGCACTGTGGCCCGTTTTTTAATTTTTGTTGTTTTCTTTATTCTTTTTTCATGCTTTCAACTTGTGCACCAAATACCATCCATGCTCTTTATATGTAGAGTAGAATCCCCATAAGCCGACTAACGCAATGCTGAATATAGCCCAAAACTATCTCGAATTTATTATAGATACTATCAGAACTTTAAGAATCTGCAAGCTGATATCACAACACAGCTCTGCACTGCTAAATGCCAGAGATTCATTAAATAGCTTAGTGAATTATGTATAAAAAAAAAAAAGAATCACAATTTTCAACGGGAAAATGTTTTTGTTCGTGACACTTGGCCCAGAAAACTTAACTTGAACAAAAAGTAGATATTTGACATTTTAAAATAGAAATTTTTTTTTTTTTAGAAATGCTCGAGAGGAAGCCATAAAGTAAAAGAACACTCTATTTTTTTTATTGTGTAGAACAATAAAACCTATTCCCAGAATTGAGACGTTGAGAAGAACTATGAAGCTCAAACTAAAATCTTGCTTTCTTTTTTAGAGAAACTTTAGCTTCAAAGTAGTTCTGTTTTTTTTTTTTTTTGGAAATACCAGCTGGGTGCTCTTGAGCAATAGAGTTTTCAAGAAATGTTTCCAAAATATTATATAAATGAATGCTGTTTTTGCTCGATTTTTGTAGTTTGCTTTTGCAATGATTCAATTATTTAAAGAACATTAGCCAAAATAGATATGACGTTGTACATTTTACACAGTTTTAGTTGATTTTTGTAGAAGTTATCTTTCTATAAGTATGTATTTTTGCAAGCATATTTTGGCAACAAAAAGCTTAGGAATAATTATTTCAATAAGTTGATTGATTATTTTTCACGGCATAATTTGATCAGTGATTGCAGTATAAATGGCCTCATTTTAAAAAGTCAAATTTTAATTGCAGTATGTGTCTGAAAAATTGACTGTTCCAATTATTAAGTATTATTATTTGCTTATTTTTTGTTTTTCCAATTGGGAGTAAGAGCCATTTGAGTGCAACGTGCCTATAATATTTTTTCTGCTACGGTTTGCATCGTCACTGGTTCTCCCCCACCCCTTTCTCCCTTCCCCTTTTTAGACTCTTTTCCAGCTTTTTACTCTTTTTCCCGTTTCACTCATCATCGTTTGTTTTCTAGAAAAACAAATGAAGAAGAAGAAGCCAGAGCCAAGTCGTTTGGCTTCAGCTTCAGCTTGAGCCTCGTCTTCAGCTTTGTCTTCAGTTTTAGCGTTGGCTTTGCATTTGATTTGAGTTTGGCTTGAAAGCCGGTTTTCTTTTTACTAGCTGCCCCTACTCGAGTTAACTGTTTAGTTAAGAGCCATTTTCCCAGCATGGCAAATTTTTGCTTTTCTTTTGCTTTACTTCAATTTATTATTATTATTTCTTTTTTTGCCGTTTCTTAATCGTTGTGTTTTATTTTGCCTGTTCAGCTTTGTGCGCGTCTCTTCGCATTTTGCATGTCAAAAAGTTTTCACTTCACGTAGCTAAAAATATGCAGTAAAATGCCAAAATCGCTTTTCATTGTGTTTTCTATGGAAAATTGGAAAATTGAAGGCTGTCGAGTGGGCGTGTTTTAAATGTTTTCTTGTTTGCCTGCCCAAGGCAAGTTCAGTTTGGTTATTTTATGTTTTCGCTAATTTCAATTTCAACTGAACATTTAAATTCAAATACTGTTGGCCTTCTTTTCCATCTGTCTTTCTCTCTGTCTCTTCTTACAGATAAAGCACACGTTGATTCTCGCCTTTTGCTAAATTTAACAACAATTTCAGTTTGTACTTTTCTATATAATTTGAAACGCATTAATCATATATGTTTTTTTATTTATTGTTTTTGTTGTTGTTTATGTAATCGACAGTGTCAAAGCCAATGTAAATGGTTGCCCAATTTGTTGAGCTAGCTGAACAATAATAGCAACTGCAGCAAAGCATTCGCTTTGGTCAGCTGAGCAGAAGCAGCAGCAGCAGCAACAACAACAACAACAACTAAATAGTGCTCCACAGTGCAACAGCTCTTTTTTGTTTTATTTTTGATTTTTAATTGTTGTGTGCCTGCCGGGCCTGCAATTTCCATTTTGATTTCCATGCTCGGTTGCATGCAGTTCCCCTCCCCCACCCTATTTCTTATAACAACCCCTTTCACGGTAGCGCAGCGACCCCTTTTTGATACCAACAGCAGCAGCAGCAATTTTGGTGGGGCTTGTTACGCTTTAGCGGAATTGCGCCAAATAACTTGGCAAGCCTATTGCCAGCAACAACAACAACAACAGCATCCATCAGAGCAACATCACTTCAACACACACATAATAGCAACAGAGCACACGTCATAGGCGACCACAAATAAATGAAATAGTATTATAAAAATAAATGCACAACACAAAATTGAAAAACCTTTCTTTTTCAAACACACATAATTTTCGATATCTGTAAACTAAATTCAATTCAAATTCAATTAAATATCAATTTTGTTCTTATATTGTTTATTCATAATTGTGTTGGTCGTTTTTGTTGTTTGTCTCAGACTGAAAATTAAAGAAAATTTGTTTGGCAAATTAGCTTTGTGTTTTTTATTGCGGTTGTTGTCTTTGAGTTTGGTTTTTTTTTTTTCTTTTTGGCTTTGATTGATTTTTTGTTTGATATCTTTACTTAAGGGCCGAAAAAAACAGCAAAGACATAAGATTAAAGAGCTTTGAAATTGAAAAACACTTTCAAGATTTCAAAAGTTCAATGTTAATAAATTAATTATAGCTATGTTAAATAAACACAAAAAAAGTAAAAAGTGAAAACCTAAAATCTATGTTAAGAATTATAAAAAATTAGAACTAAATTGTTCAATGTTTTCAAGCCACCTTTTTAAGGGTTGTCCAAAAAAAAAATACAAGTTTATAAATATTTTTGTAGGACATTTTATCATTTAAATAAAATAATAATATAGAATATTAATAATACCATACCCAAGACATTTTCTTGTAGGCTATATAAGTATTAAAATTGTTGTTGTAAGAAAAACATTTTGGTTATCCTCCACTACCTCCCTGTATCTTTCTCTATCTTTCTATCTTTCTATCTGTCTTTCTCTCTCTCTTTCTCTCGCTTTACCTCTATCTCGCTTTCTCTCTCTCTCATTCTTTCTATCGGCCTGTGTTGTATGTGTGAGTCGCAGTGTGTGTGTATCTCCTAAATAATCTCTGAGCTAAAAATAGCAACGCGTGCTTGGCGTCGCTCTCAAAATGAATAGCATGGGCAACTTTCGAAATATGTTCGAAAAAATTCTGAATATCTTACATATGTTGTTTTGGCTATTTTTGAAATATTGTGCTGGCCAAATTTGGTCAAATGGATATAAACATCCCAAAGAAAAAAATTTATTTTTTTTAATTGCGGGCATTTGCCGCAAATACTTAATTAACGAATATTATACCATGTGCATGTACATTTCCTTATTTGTGTCCATCATTTTGCGGGGTCTTTAGCCACTTTATGGGTTCCATCTATATGCAAATCTTAAGTACTTCGGGTGCAATGGACCAATACATTTTATAAAATTTATTGAAGTTCAAAGTGACAATTGCTTCTCATATTTTCGGGTACTCAAATAAATAAAATAAATTCAAATAATTCCAGAATGTCTCAAAATAACTAATAATATTTGACCATTAGGCAAAAATACTTATTTATCGAATTCGAGCACATTCGATCTGCTAAACGTTATATGTTTTTCTAGTTCGCAACAGTGCGGCGTATGCGCAATATTGTTGAGGCATTACGCATACGCCAGGTATGCTGGCAACGGTCGCATTTTGTTGACGTTTTTGCTGCCGCTGATCGTTTTTTTTGCTGTTATTTTTTGGCTCATAGCTACAATTGGCAAGAATCAAATGAAGATGAGATGAAGATAAGAACAGCCGAAAGAAACGTCTGGCCATGGCTAAGGACGACAAATTGCTTCGAAATCATTTTGTTGTTGTTATTTTTGTTTTGGTTTCTCTATTCAGTTGTGCCTTATGACAACGGGGTGGGGAGTCATTGGGCTGGGCGGGGATATTCAATGTATTTTGCTTTTGACCTTTTTTGCGTGTTTCTTTTTCGATTTTTCTATATTTATTTCCTTTTCTTTAGCTGGCGTTGCCGGCGAATGCGCTCATCAGTTTTATTTAGCCAAAAAAGCTGAAATATGCGCAGAAAAAAAAGACGAAATCCCAAAAAACAGCTGGCGTTTGCTTTTCGACACGCACTGTAAGAGCTAAGACGTGTGGGCGCTGCGGCTATCTAGATTAAAATTATTTCTACCGATTGATAAACAAAAAAAAAACAATACATAAAATTGTTAAGTTGTGTTTTTCTGTTTCAGGTGAAAACGACACGCATTAGCAGCAGCTACAGTAGCAACAGCAATACAGGCAACATCAGCGGCAGCACCAGCAGCAGCAGCAACACCAGGAAGATTACATCCTCAGCACCAATTACACGCACAACTTGTGACATCGAGGCAATTAGGGACGAACAATTACTTAGGCAATTGGTAAGTATGCTAACTTAATTGTGGGCGTAGGCTAAGGCATTGCAGGGCAATTCACAACTCTTACAAAAAAAATTCTATTTAAAGTAATGCAAAGAACTTCTTTTCAAACTTTTGATATTTGTTTATGGTAAATTGTATTCAAAACATTCATAGAGTAAAATAAATTGAACTTGAAATGCAGATTTCAAATGTATCACATTTTAATTGCTTAACACATCTATTTCCATAATTTATTTCATTTGATTTTTAAAATGTGTATCTTAATTGAATGGAAAACATAAATTGAATAGCTAGTTGAATTAGGCGTTGCCTGGCTATGCCCATGAGTCTGAACTCATTCGCTTTCCACTTGGAGTATTTTTGAAAAATCTAAAATTCACTTGCTTCTTCTTTAGTTGGAACAGGCCTCCACATACGAGGAGCGTCGTAAGATCCGTGCACGTTTACGCGAACTTATGGCGGAACGAGAAGGTAAGTGCTATACAAAAGCTGAATAATGTCTGAACCTAACACTCATATATGCTAGCCACTAACCAATAGGAATATGGAAAATCAAACGGACTTTAAAGGTGGATTCAAATGTAGTATTTTCATATATATACATTTAGGCTCTCTCAATTTCTCTCTAACATATTTTTCTCTCACTATCGATCTCTCTCTCTCTCTCTTTATCTGTGTCTTATAGTTTCTGATTGTGTTCTGTATTTGTATCTTGTAGATATGCAAACAGCGCATACTCGTAGCTAGACTAAAGTAGCTTAGAGCGAATTATCCAGGACAGGTATTAGTCGTTCGTTCATTCATTATTTCATTCATATCTCTCGTATTTCACACATATTTATATTTACATGAAACTTGGTTATTATTTTATTTACTCGTTACTTGTTATACTTTCACTGGTTTTGTCCATCACCCGTTGTCTCGTTCAACGCTCAATCACTATTCTGTCACTCGTTCTTTTTGCTACTCGTTACTCGTTTCGCCAAAAAGGGTCTTTGGACTCGCTCCCGAAATTCCACTCGTACCCTGTAGTCATGGGTGTTCTCTCTACATCCAGGGCAGCCCAAATGAACGGCCTGCTTTGAGTTTGAACACCTTGTGCTTATTGCCCATCTCCTTTCATCTTGTTGTTGCCGTGGTTTTGTTGATTTGTTTTTATGTACGCACTTTTACCCATATATAAATATATATATCTTTCTTTACTATTTCCAATCTTTCTCTCTCTCGATCAAACTCATCTATCACACATATTTAAATTTCAATGCGTCGGACGTGTTTTAGAGAAAAAGATTTTGCAGGCTGGCGGTGCAAAGGCCGCTGTCAAGCAGGTAGAAGCCGAAGAAGAGAGCAGCGCCAGTGAGTATGAGGAAATAATTGAAGAGGTAACCGACGACGACTCCAGCGACGAGGAGCCGACGCCACAGCCAGTGGCGCAAAAAGAGGCTAAACAGGACGTGCAAAAAGATGTGATAAAAGAAGCGAAACAGGAACTTAAAAGAGAGCTGGAACCAAAGTCAAGCTCTAATTCTAGCACTAGCACTAGGACCAGCACCACACAGGTGGAGAAAAAGTTGCCCAAAGTAGAGCTCACCAAACAGGTGGTAACTGGGACAGCAGCTTCAACTTTACCACAAACTCAAGTTGACGGTCAACAGGGTGAGTCGCTGCAAAAGCCACAGCCAGCAACAGCAGCAACTGCAGCAGCAGCGACAACGACTAGTAGCAGTAGCCAAGTAGCGAGTAAAAAACCCACAATCAGCAATAGCAATAGCAATATCAATATCAATATCAGTAGCAATAACAGCACCCCACAAGTTAGTAGCACAGTAAAAACGCCGACTAAAGAACCAACGACAAGTCAGACAACAATGCCAAAAGTGAAACGGTTGAGTGTACCCCAAAAAGAGGACTCCGGAACGGAGAGCGGAGAGGATTTGCGGTTGCTTGCGGCGGGATTACGCGATTCGCTGGAGCAGCGTAGCGATGCAAATCGTGGACTCCTTGACGAGGTCACCGATGCCCTCAGTCGTCTAGAGTGCTCCCTCAAGCAGGGCCAGGAGCTGGCCGTTGATGGTGGTCAGCGACAAGCGTTACTCGCCCTCATCGCTCGTCTCCAGTGCGGACTGAGTGCACCCGAGAAGCTAGCCGGCGGCGAGGATGCAACAGAAGTGGACACCACCGATCCCGAACAGAGCAGCCGTCAGCGTTTCGCGAAACGTCGGCAACGCAACAGTCGACATACAGTAGGTGTTAGTCGCGAAGAACTCGCCGATGCCCGTCGCTACATCGAGGACATGCAAATTCTTGAGAGTCGCCCGTCAGCAATGTTGCCGCTGGAGAAGAATGCCAGCTCAAGTGCCATCCTCGGTACGCCCGCAACCCAGCTCTATCGACCCAATCAGTTTGTCCCCAAAACACAGCAGCAACAGCAACAGGAACAACAGCAGCAGCAGCAGCCGACGCAACTGAAGCCTCCCGGCAGCAATACACCTGCCCGAAGACCACTCTCTGGTGATTATGGCGTGAGCTTTTCAAACTATGCCATCGCACAGAAAATTCAGCCGGAGTCGTCCACGCCAAATGGTCGCTTTGCAAACGGCAAAAAGCAGTTGATGAAACGCGCGAACACCATCGATATACCCAAGACGAAGGCAACCTTTAGCGCCAGTGCCGATGACACGGACTCCGAGCTGGAGGATCACAGTCGCAGCAGCAACGTGGGTCTGAAGCGCGCCGTTCAAGTGAGCGTCAAGCGACGCGTGCAACAGGTGGTACCACAATTCGAACCAAAGACAGAGAACGACCTCAAGTTTCTTGCCTTCATCAACAAGCAGAGTCACCAGGGTGGCTTGGGATGGGCAGGTACGCGTTCCGTTTCCAATTGGACGCACAAGTTTGGCAACATAAAACACACCTTTGAGACGGGCGAGGCGGCAACAGCAACCAAAGGTAAGCCGCCACAGCCACCCCATAATCATCAACAGCCCCAACAGCAGCAACATCAACATCAGCTGCAGCTGCAGCATCAGCAAGAGTTGCAGCAGAAACAACAGTTGCAACATCAACAGCAGCAACAGCAGTTGCAGCGGGCGGCACTGCTTGAGCGACAGCGGCGACAGGAGCTTGAGCGACAGCTGCATCTGGAGCAGGAGGCGCGCTACGAACGCAAACAGCGATCACGTCTTGAGCGTGAATACTATGAGCAACAGTTGCAGAGACAGCAACTGGAGCGGCAACAACAACTCGAGCGACAGCGACTGCAACAGGAGCAACTGGAGCGACAGCGGCGGCAGGAAATGCAATTACGCATGCAGCAGCAGCGTGAAAGGGAAAAAGATCAACAAGTTGCAGTAAATGCAGCTGCAGTTGCAGCTGCAACAGCAGCATCCACTGCACAACCACTCAATCAATTTATACACGCACCACAATCCGTATTTCGACCCATCGACCAAGGTCCCCTGCCCACGCCCAATATCTACAAACCCATTGCACAAAAATCAAACAGCTGGCAACCACCATCAGCAACAGCAACGAACAACAGCATCATCAGCAGCAGTGCGCATAATAAACCAGCAACCGTTGGTGGTGGTGTACCGCAGCAACACTTGCAGCCGCGTCCCAGCTATAGCAACACACCCTCGCCGGCTGGCTCACCTATCGGACTGCCCTGGGTGGCCAAGCGTCGTGTGGATAACAGCGATTTCAAGCGGAAGGCGCACCACTTTGAGGAGCGCTCATTGCGCGATAATCTGGAGCAGCAGCAACCACCAAGCAGCATCTATTTGCAGCGTCACAATTCGCTGCGATCAAAAGCAGCACCAGCATCTCTAAGTGAATTCAAGAAGCGACCTTCTCTGCCCAATGCCATGGAACCAGAACTGGAGTTCTATGCCTCGCAAGGCTTAACCGCCGCACCGAGGCCAGGAGTAGGAAGAGCAGCAGCAGTCCCGCCACCGCCCTCCAATATATCTTTTACCTATGCAGACTACTCGCCAGTGCGTCGGGGTCCAACAAATCTGAGCAACTATCGCAGTCAGCCCTGTTTGAGTAGCGATTTGGAGCCACTGACAAATCCATTCGCTGCACCACTCGTGCTGACCAACACGAATCCCACGTATATGCCACAATCGACGCGTCAGCTAGGCTTCGCCAGTCCCATTGATAGCCCCACCAGTTGCGTGACGGCACCCCTGATGACAGATAATACTGATGATGATCTCGAGCTCGACTCGGATCACAATATGCATGAGTATCGTGCCGAGATCAAAGTGATGCGCAAGCCGCGCAGTCAAACGGCAGTTACAGTGGCAGACAGACGGACGGCCCATGCTAGCGATGATGAGGTCTTTGGCCGAAATTCCAAAGCGGCAAAGTCGCTATTGTACACCATAAAGCAGCTAGGCGGCCATACCAATAATAACAACAAGTACAACAACAAGAAGAGCTCATACAAAGCTCAACAACCTGCCCCCATGCTCAGTTCACCCAGCAAGCCGGGCTGCTTATCGCCAGATGGTCGTTTATACCAAGCACCGCAGGTGGAGCCCCTCTTTCCGCAGCTAAGCAGCTTTGACGCGAGTCGACAGCCTCAGTATGTGGCGCAGCCGGCGCACAACTATGCCAACGAGACGCAAAACTCCTATGTCGTCACCTATCCGATGGAGGATTCGGCCGATGAGCTGGAGCCCGCTTCCACAGTGAGTTTGAATCGTTCGCGACGCACCTCGGAGCACTCAAGTACTAGCTCGGTGCTCTCGCACACTAGTTGGACAGCAAATCCAATGCATGCACCGCCACAGCTGACACCAGAGCTGACGCCACAGATGACGCCTCAGCTGATCCCACAACCAACGCCACAGCTGACCCCACAGCTGACCCCACAGCTGACCCCACAGCTGACCCCACAGCTGACCCCACAGCTGACTCCACAACTGACACCACAGCTAATGTCACAGCTGCCGCCACCGGTTGATCGCAGCAACAAGCCGCAACTGGTACCAAAATCACCGATGGTACAGCAACCACCAACGACGGTACAGCAACCAAGTCGACCCCGTCTAAGCATGCGCAGTAACACGATCGGCGAAAGCAGCGGTAGCTATGAGCCCAAGCCCCTGGCGCAGCTGCTACGCCAGAATACCAACTTGGGACGGATGCAATCGCAGCAATCGCTGAGCGCGAGCCGACAACAATTGCAAAGGGAACAAGAGTTACAGCGCGAATGTGTGCTCAGCGAACTGCGCCGCAAAAGCTTGGGCAATCTCCTGGAGCAACGTGATATTCAATTGGAATATAAATCTTCAGCTCCCGAAGATACGCCGGATATAGTCAAGTCATCGCTGCCCATAGAAAATACGCCGTTGTTAAAAAAATTTGGACCACCCCAAAGGCATCATTACGTGCCCAACGCGTACCAGAGCCCACAGGTGAACAAGCATACGAGCACGAGCACAAGTCACTCCAGCCATATCAGCACTACCAGCATTACAGTACAGCAGCAGCAGAACCTCCACCACCCTCTTATCGTGGAAACACCCGCCACACCACAGCCTCATCAGCCAGCGGGTGCTGGTGCTGCTGTCGCTGAGTCCGCTCCAGAGGATCAAATACCTCGCAATATTGTCTTTAATAATGTGAGCGCCTTTAGTTCGCTCAGTAGACGCAGTCAACAGCAGCATGAGGAGGACACCTATCTGCAGCAGAGCAATGGGGGATCGCGTCTCAATCGTCTCAGCAAGTGTGATTCATGGCATCAAATTTGTCAGCAGCAACAGCCTCTGCAATCGCCACAGCATATCAATGGCACCGGCACACACAGATACCACAATCCGACGATACCTGGTGAGTTGCGACGAACCAAGTCGGGTCATTCGCTGGCCATACCGAAGTTATATGAAGCCGGCATTGACAAGGAACAGGTGGGCGAGAAGCAGCGCACCGTTGCCGCCTATTTCTCTGGACAGAAATCCCCAACGGGTACACAGCTAGAGGAGTTGCGCGCTTTAAGCAGCAATACCATAATCACAGCATCCTCCTCCACCTCCTCGTCCAATCGTAAATCAGCGATAAATCGTACCAAGACCAGTGAAAAATTATCGGCGGCACGTAAATCGCTAAGTTCGTTGAATTCCGCGTCGAATGGTAATGTGTCGGGACTTGGTCTTATGCGTGGCGGCATCGCAATGCTAGGTGCAGTTGGTAATGGTGGCTCTAGTGGTGGTGGTGGTGGTGGTGGCGGCATTGGTGGTGGCCTTAGTCGTAGCGCCACCATGCCGCATATAGCGCATCTCAATTTGCTCGACGAGACCAATGTGGAGGATGCATTCGAGCAGCTCATGCTGGGCGCATAGTGAGTGCAATTCTTGCGCCAATCGATAGACCGATAAATCGTTCAATCGATAACTCATTTGTTTGTAAGACCGACACGACACAACAACAACACACACAAACACAGCAACCATTCCAGTTTGAGCCGCCCAGCGAGACGCAACTGGACCCAACAAACGACAGACACACACTCACAAACATACACACACAGCCAAATGAAACGAAGTTAAATTGTAACTGATTACCGATAACCGTTAACTGACTTACTGTTAATACTCGCTACTGTTATTTGAGCGTAGGCTTAGGCTTTGTTTTTAGTGCCAGTTCCAAAACGTACCAACCCAGCCCTTTTCTAGTCAGCGAAACGTACCAATTTCGTTTCGTTTTCTTATAATTCGCATTGTTCGACACTTTTTGTAAGTTTGCGCTCAATTTTATTTTTTATCGACGAGTCTCCTGAGCTAGAAGAAGGAGGGACCACATGTATGGTTTTTGCTTCTATCGCACAAACGCAGACACACACATACACACACGTATCCTCACATATACACCGATCGAGTTAGCTGCACGCTGCCCCAACCGCAGGATGCAAAACAAAAAAACTTATAACAACAGAAATGTTAAAAATAAACAGAAAAAGAAATAATTTAACTAGTAATGATAATCAGCAGCAGCCGAAAACTGAAGAACTTGAAACGTTACAATTTGTGAGTGTAAAAAAGTAAAATAAAAAATAACAACACAAAATACACCAACTGTACAAAATGCCCAAAACAGCGTTGCCACCTTGTTCATTTCGCGCGTTCCATGTACTACCATTGCTACACCCGCCCGGCCTAACAGCATTTAAATAGTGTATATATATATATATACCCTATATGTATGTATATTTCTCATTTTCCTTATACACATTTTTCTATATTTGTCTTTCTTTACATATTTTAATTAATTATTTTGCCTGCCTTTGTTTCTACACCCCATCCTCTTAAAAAAGCTGTACAAAGATAGCTAAACGCTTTAAACGTTTTACTTGCGTTACGTTTCATTTCCGTTTCGTTTCGTTACGTTCCGCTGGTTGGTTGATTGGTTGGTTGGTCCAGCGAAAACAAACACTTTACACAGACAAGAATCCCATGTTGTCCCTCCTGTCTCTGTCTCTTTCTCTCTCTCGTCACTCTCAACTTTTTTGTCTTAGACTTTTTGTACATACCCCCCGAAGCCCAGAAAACAAGATCTAAAAGTTATTTTTGCCACATACATTTATACTTTTGATTATTGCAAACAGCTCAACTGCCCAGTTTGCTGTGCTGGCTATTTACTTCGCTTTCCACACACACAAATCCAAACACACACGCACAGACATAACCACACACACTCCCACACAGTTTCGATCGCATGTTTTCTTTTCATTCGTTACTTATATTTTGTATGTAAAAAAGGAACGTATTGTGCATGTCTTTTGTTTTTTGTTCATACCCAGCTAAGCTATGTTTTGTGTTTTCTCAAACTTGCTTACATTGAGTGAATATAATGTGGCAAAATCCACCAGCACCACCAGCGTCATCAGACACCAACCACCAACATCGCCCTGCAGAGCCGTCGCCACATTAATGCAAGCGGTTCACGCTTCATTTTTTCATACATATATTTTTGTTTATTTTAATATTAATTTTCCTACTGTTTGTGCATTTTTTGAGACACGCGGCATGAAACAGCCGCTTGGTGTGTTTCCTTGCCAATTTAATGCACATCCGCCCTTTATTCTAATCACGCACTCAATGCCATTTTAGTTGCTACATTTTGTTTTGTAAGTAGCTGAATTTGTGTAGAGATTACCTTATTGATTGACTAAAACAGCAAAAAAAGAATTTTGCTATCTACATATTTCGTTTCGTTGCCGTGTGTAGCATCAATTTTGTTGCCTGCTCTAGAATAGTCTAAGACAAGATACAACCAAAAACAAATACAAAATAAAAATAAATTGTACAAATTAATCTTTCTAACCATATTTTCCCCAACATTTTCAATAGCTATACTTTAACTATTCATATAATGATGTTTAAATTACGCTAAACTGATTATAATTATCTTATTTTTTGTGGTCTGCATGTCATTTGACTAATTGTTGTAATTATTGCTTCTTTTTTTCGAGTTTATCCTCATTGCCAATTCGTCTAAAACTTTTTTCTATACAGCACAACACAAGCAACAAAGTTCAACGACCAGTGAACGTACCGAGACCAAGTCAAAAGATGGCGGCGCAGTTGTCACCACAACAACAACAAAAGGTTTTGCATATCAATATATTAATATCTATACATTTAAAAAAAATATATATATATATATGCTTATAATTTGCCTTCTAATCACAATTACAGTTACCAGATGCAACGTGAGTGGCAATGCTGCCACCAAAAACATTTCTCCGCTGGCCAAATTCAAGCAGCTGGATAAGGCAGCTGCCCAGCAGCAGGCTCAAAAGTAAGCAACAACGTTAAATATAAACATTTACATATTTACCTACTCCCATATACATACACATATAACACAATCCAGTAAATCGCGCACACATGTAAAAAGAAAGGCACACAAAATTCTTATGAAATGGGTGATGATACGGCTGTCACAGTCAGATCACAGCATCCTTAATATTAAATAACATTTTGTTTGCATTTCCTTTGCATGCACATTTGGTGCAGGATTCCATCACCCAAATAAACACATACACAGAAATATACATACTCAATCACTAGTTTCGCCTTCTATCTTACATTCATTTTCTGGTGTTGGTAACCAGCAATATTATTTAATGTCTTCTGTGAATAGGTCAAAATCTAAATGTTATAGGTAATTTGAACAATGTCACTTAACATAGATATGTATGCACATGCATATGTATGTCTGTCGCATGTATCTTTGTCCTGCTATAGCTCAATTTCACTCTTGCCTCTGTCTCTCCCTCTCCCTCTATCTCTTGGACCACTTCCTCTCTAAGAAAGAAACAAGATTTGAAAAGTTAGATAAGCGCACACATACACACACACAAAACAACCGTTAACTATAATATTTCTTATTTATTTTAAGAATGCAGTGTCCGTTCGGTAATTGGAACAATTCTGCTTGTCAAACATATTTTTTGTAATAAACTATTAAAAAAATAAAGTTTTAAAGAAGCTGATTCTAATTGCCAACCGTTTACTGTAATGGTAATAATTGTTGTTGTTTCCTTTTAACACAAACCCACACACACATACACTAGCTAAATCAAACACCCAATCTGCAAACCGAATTACAAAATTTATGTATAAAAAAACCAAAACAAAACAAAGAAAAAAACAATTGTGTGAGTTTCGCTAAAACGTCTGCCCCTCCAACCTTGAATCGTTTGTTCAGATCATCTCCAACAACAAGCGCACCCACGACCCCCGGCGGTTCAGCGCAACCGTATTTCAAATTTACCGACCCGGCATTAAATGCGCGCGCTGCCACTGTCAAGGATCAACTTCTGCAGTGGTGTCAGCACAAAACGCAGGAGTATGAGGTATCCAAAACCTAAAAAAAAATTATTTACCAAAATATACAAAAAAAAAAAAAAAACACAGACGAACGGAAGCGCAAAGCCACAGCCATAGACCGTTATTTGATACTTTCCTTTTTGAATTTTGACTTGATTTGATATATTTGTATTTGTATAATTTACTTGTTGTTCGTTTTGATAACCAAATTCTAATGCTTAGGCCCAACACAAGCAAAATAACCAACAAACCAAACCAAAATAAACAATACAAGAAAAACGTAATTACAAAAACTAAACAACGTCTAACCTTTAGCTGTGCTTTTGAGCAACTCATCTACACACGCATACACACAAACACACACAAACAGATTTACACATATCCAATTATACATGCAACTTGAAAAAAAAATAACGCACGCAAGCAGCTTGATGCCTGGAAAAGAAACAGGAGTAAGAATAATGCAGAAGTGCAGAATTTTCTCTCCTGTTAAAAGTAACTGTAAACGTAGTGCTTTGCTGAATTTCTTTTACCACATGTTCTTCTAATTGTTGTTTTCGTTGCCAATTGCTTTTTGGGGCTGGGGCTTTAAACAAACCAAAATATTGCTTTATTGCTGCTGGTGCTGCTCATAAGAAAGAAACAGTAAAAAATGATTGAAATATAAAGAATTGATATCTGTAATCCCACTGCCGTTCATATTCGCAACCCCTTCTATGCGCATTCATCACAATGTTACTTAAATGTTATTCACAGAACGTCCAAATAAGCAACTTTAGTTCGAGCTGGTCAGACGGGTTGGCCTTTTGTGCCCTTATACATCATTTCTTGCCAGATGCATTTGACTACAGTGATCTAACCAAACAAACACGCAGACACAATTTTGAGCTAGCCTTTAGTGTTGCCGAGTGAGTACAAAATGTTAAACACAACTGTAAGACGCACTGTTAATAATTCTCTCTCTCTCTCTGTCGCAGCGAGAAAGCTGGCATAGCGCCATTGCTGGATGTGGAAGACATGGTGGAGATGAGCCGACCCGATTGGAAGTGCGTCTTTGTCTATGTGCAAAGCATCTATCGCCGTTTCCGCAATTGCCAGTAAAAAACAGAACAAAAGGCGCATCAACAATAACAAGAACATCACGAGGGCAACAACAGCAGCAGCAACAACAACCATTTATTAAATTTTAGGAAAACAAAAATTGAGTACCCCTGTAAAGGGAATTATTTGCGTATACCTTTTTGGCATTTCGTGTTGGAAAAACACTCAGCATCCTAAATGCAACTATTAAAAATACTAAATACTATCTTTATCCGCTATCCACATCAACTTACTTACAACTATATACATACACCACAATAGGCGGACTCGTCGAATAGAACAGCATATGGACATTTGATACGTTTTTTGTGTTTTGTTTTTCTTACATATATATATATATATATATATATATATATATATACATATATATTTTTAATTTTTTAATATTATTATTATTATTTGTTATTGAACTTAAACAAAAACTATATAATAATTGTTAAATTTTTTGTCTTAATTATAATTTTAAAGAATGAAAAAAAATAATTAGAGCGGCATTAAAGATTCATGCTGCGAACTTTACTAACCACGCTGAGTTTTAATGCGAACAATTCACTAACTCGTAGCAGCGGCAAGCGAAATGCGATATCAACATTAATAATTATAAATATATGTATCTACAACTAATATTAACATTAAAAAAAAAAAAAAAATTATCGAAAAAACTATGTTTTTATTTTGAGCGCAATATATTTGATTAACTTTTTTATAGGGTAACTTGATAGCTTTTCACAATTTTTTGGTTTTTTTCTATAGTACTTTGACAGCAGATGTATATTAGATTTTTTAAGTTGGTCTACGGGTTAACTGTCTGACAGTTAGAGAATTGACAGAACATAATTCCCAATTCGATATCAGGCACGCTGTGAGAGTCTTGTGTAAAATATCGTAAAAAATTAAAATGGGAAATTCGTGCAACCAAAATTAAAATCGTTACGCGCCCAAAAAAGTATAAACATCAATATATTGCCAAGCGTAAAAGCTCAAATAAATGGCTCAGCAGTATCAGCAGGATGCGCCGCAGCAGCTGGAGCTGTCGGCGGCGACAGCCGTGCGGCTATTTAACAGCATTGCTGCGAGCACAACTCTGGCGCAGACAAGAACGGAGCAGGAGCAGGAGCTGACCGGAGGCCTCGGTGTTGCTGTTGCTGAAGCTGGCCTTTTGCCAGTATCTGGAGAGGCATTGGCGAGCCAACAGCTTTCCCAAGAGAGCGTCCACTCGGCCAATGAGCTTGGCAATTCGTGTCGCATCTGTCGCTGGAATCGCAGCGACATGGAAATCATCAACTGTCCCTGCAAATGTAGGGGTACCGTGGTAAGTGCCACAGTTCACACTTAAAAAATATTCAAAGGCGACAAGTACAACGCAGATAAAAAAAATTTTGTATGCTTGATGCAAGAGAAATTTAAACTGAAATTAAGCATATAGCGGGGTTGTTAAGATGAGTAAAGATTAGTGTGTGAAGGCAGAAAGTTTTGCGGCTCTTCAATCAAGCTACTGCTTGAATGCACTAAACCTAATAATATATGCATATTCCTGGTCACAGTATTTATTTTTAAATTCTGGTTGGTTTTATTTATGTATTTCAAAATAAGAAGAAAAATCCATTTTGTTTTTAGTTGCAAAATGAAGTATTTATCATAAGTGTTTGATAGATGTATATTCGATTTTTGTTATTGAACACATTTTTTATTTTTAGTGGGTTTTTTATTTATTTTTCTTGCGTTTAAAAATTAAATTCGCTTTCAATTAGATTGTAATTTTTGTGATGCAAAACAAAGCATTTCTCATATATATTTATATAGATACATGTGCATATAGCCTTGGCAATGGCATCGTTAATTAATTTAAGTATTGAACTTCTAGGGTTATATACATTTAAAGTGTTTGAAGCGCTGGATAATGCATCGACGCGATAATCGCTGTGAGATCTGCCATGCACCATTCAATATATCGGCGGATCGGGCAAGTACGGTGCAAATGGTGCGCGCCTTTTTCTGTGGCCGCTGCTGTGGCATGATTGTGAAGCATTTGCTTTTAGGCGCCTCGGTGTTGCCGATCGCCAATGTGATATTGCAGCAGGTGAGCAACGGTTGCCGCCGTTGGCGTTGCCGTCAGTTGTTCTTTGGGAACATGCTTCCAGCTTATTTGCGGTTTTTTGCATGTGTACAGGTGTTCCGTTGCATGGACAATCTAAATCAGGACAGCACCGAACAGGTAACGGTGCACGAAGTATTCTTAGCATCGTGTGCCCTGCTCACATCGAGTGGTCTCTTCCTTTACTACTTTGAGTTTGTCACGACCCGATTTCTGCTCATTCATAACATATTGCGACATTGGTGGATGTTTGGCAGCACCAATGATTATGGCCTTGTCGAGATAGAAGACGATAACTTTGACTTGTTTTGAGCTGCAATAACAACAATTACAATAAAGGCAAAATTCAATCAAGCGAATTTATCAAAGCTCTTACAGTCACCAGAAACCTTGTAACTGTCAAAACTGATACTGTAAAGTTTATTAATAAAAAAAAAGATTAGCATAACGAAATTTGAGTCCTGTTTCATTTTACAGCAAAGTGACAGAACTTATAAATAAATTAAGAAATTGTTTCATTTTATTGTATTGTGGCTGTGCTTCTGTATTAATTTAAAATATTTTGAGGTCGGCTTTTAAATGTGATCGATAAACTTCAGTTGGCGCAAAAGTGAGTCTGTAAACGCATATTAATAGGCCTGTTAACTGGCTATCATGTTATTGTTAATTCTGTTCGGAATAGAGTCGTTAAATTATCTAAAATATCGATGAGTGTGTTCGATAGCTTAGTATATTGTCGATTGCTTCCCACTACTGCTGTCATCCCCAAACAAAATAATAATTTTTTTTTGGCATAAAATAGAGCCAAGAATAAGAAGAATAATTACTTTCAATATTGCGATTGCGATATTGTACATTTTAACAAGAAATAAATGCATACAACGTTGTGTAAGTTCTCCAACAGCGAACAACAAACAAACAACTTAAATTGAATCAGCAAGACTTGACTTGCTGTGCTTGAGGGAGTAACAAAGAGCAACTTGTCTCAGCAGCAGCAGCACCAGTGAAATTGCGAGCAGCTGCTGTGCGCTGGAAAGGAAAAACGAAGATCGTTGTAAAAGAAAGTGAAGGTATTTTGTTTTTTTTGTTTTATACTACTGCTGCTCTGGCAAATTGAGTGCGAGTGTGTGTGTGTACATGCGACATTGCGACTCATCTGTTTTGAGTTGACGTTTCACAGACGCTGTAGCAAAAGAGTTGGTAAATTTTTAATTTGCTCTTTGTTATTATTCTTAAATTTGTTTTGAACCTTTCTAAAACGTGTGAAAATTTGTTGCAGAGCTGTCCATCCGCAACCCGCCGAGCGAGTTTCGTTGGCTTTGTTTTTTTCCAGATTTTAGAATCAAGAATTTGTACAAAATACGCACAACTGCATTGAATACAAAACAACAACAAAAGGAGGAAAGCAAAATGGCTGCACAAGAGCAGCTATTGGTTCCGATGTCATCGGCCTCTGGGCATAACAACAACAGCCCCAATGCACTGTACAATCTGGCATTGATTGCCACTGTCAACGGCCTGGACTGCAAAGTCGCCTCACTGAAACGCATCAGAATGCTGCCGGAGTTGCCTCTCAGTTTGCTCATCGATGTTTACGAGCAGGTATGTTTCTTATCGAGCTCCTTCTGTTCTTAATTTTCTGCTCCCAAGAGTGAGTAATACACAGGCAGCATACGGAAGGTGGGGGGGACAAACCAACTAGCAAATAACTGTTGTCGATGTAACTAATTCTTGCGATCCTTTGGTTATCTGTTTCGTAATTGACATCTGTGTACCATCCGATAAAAAAAAAAACAAAACCTTGCGACAATCAATACTCTTTGTAATGTCAACATATAAAAAGTGAAAATACACGAAAACATGCATATGCATGATTATGTGAGTGTGTGTATGTAGACTTTTGGCCACGATGTTACAGAATATGGTTTTTGATTTTTTTTCCGAATTTTATCATGCTTATTGCATTTAATTACAATCGGGACGGTTGCGGAAGAAGGCGACATCGCCGACGGGACCACATTTTAACTGTTTTTATTTGTTTTGATTTTACTTCTGGTTGATGTGCACAGCTGGGCCATAAACACGAATGCGTCTAACTCAATTGAGGTTCTGTGCCATTAACCTGTGTCCTAGTTAAAGTTGCAGAACTTCATTTAAATGTTTTCAGTTGATGCTTTTAATATTAGGCGTTGCATACACCCAAACATACATACATGCATATCCACATCCATATCATACATAGATAATATGTCATAATAGCTCAGCAATTGCAATTGACTGCAATAAATTATAAGCACCGACAACAAAAACAACCACAGCTATACCAACAAAAATACTGTCAGCACAACTTGTTTGTTATTTTACATTTTCACCTTATTGTAGATGTCACGTCGAGTTGAGCTGATGGACACACTCAGCGAGGAGCTCGCAATTCTTGAAGTTTTCCATCGTCTTGTACGCTACCCACTGGGACGCAGCAAGCTGTTGCGCATCGTTGTCGATTTAATGACAAATAACAAGGAGCTTACGCGACGCCTCAGCGATGCATATGTTGGCCGCAATGCCCAGCCCTCAGAGATCGAAGCACAACCAGATATTGAACAGGTCAAAGACGATGCCGATGGCGTTGTCAATGGCGTTGCCAATCGCGATGCCGATGCCGATGGCGATAAGAAGACCAAGGACAAGGAGCTGATTGATGTTGCCTGCAACCGCAATAGCATCAGCCTAAATTATATTAACAATATGACAAAAACAGCAAACGGTGCTGCTGCTGCGGCGACAGCAGCTAATTACGATGGGACGACAGAGTCAGAAGTACTTGCACCATTGCTGGACTCGTTGAGCGCCGATGATGCATTCGCCATTGATTTGGGTCTGCGTTTGGGCAGCTTTCTGTCCGAGGCTGGATGGATGCAGGAGAGCATCGCTGTGCTCTTGTGCCTTAACGAAAGACTGAAGCGTAACCACAAGGATGCGCTGCTCTTGCGGCTCGATTGCCTGCAGCGGTAGTATATATTCATATATTTTAGAAAATTCCAATTAAATAATCGAATTAAATTTTACAGTCTGCTCTATGCGGAGTCATCACACTGCAATTTCAAGCTGGCACAGGAGACCTTTGTCGAACTGGTGCAGCTGACTAGCAAGCTGAAGGATATGGACATAGTGCCAAAGCCATTGTTCGCAATGGCCTCTACACAAATATCGTCCATGTACTTCGCACGCAACGAATATAACAACAGTCACATGTGGAGTGTGCAGGCCATGCACCACCTGGATAAATCGGCGTCCGCACGGTACACACATTTCCAACTGGCATCCCAAGAATCACAGGCTAACTAATAATTGTAATCTTGCAGCATTGCCATCGATGTGCTACGCCAAGCGGCCAAGGCCTGTGTGGTCAAACGGGACTTTTGCCGAGCCAATCTGCTCATCTGCCAAGCCGTTCGTCGTGCCCAGTAAGTAACTCAAAAACTAAATCTCATTAGGTCTGTGTAACAGGGCTGTTTGCGTTGCGAATTAAAAATGTTGCCATTATTACAATAAATTAGGGTGCCTGCACATATAGCTCATCCATCAAAAACAGCAACTGCACGAATATTAGAATCCTTGTTAAATTGAGGGATTCTATGTCGTTGAATCGCATAACATGCAGGGTGTTGCATCTTTTCCTGATTAAGGCGACACATTTTGCTAGGATGTGCGTTGAGTTTCCTCCTTGTTCTAAGCCTGTTCTTCCACATGAATATTACTTGCTTAAATCGTTTATGAAAATAGCCACCAAAAAGACATTTGGCTTGTCGTAGTCCTGGTGTCTGTGCCCAGCTCAGTTGCCGCCTCTGTCTGTCTTTGTTCCTAAGTTGAAATCGTATTGTGTGGGTTCCTATGCCACAAAACGGTTCTGGCCCTGTTAGGGGAACCCATTTTAGGGTAGGCCTATTTGTGTGTTCCGAGTTGATCAAGCTTGGATCGTACTTCATGCAATACTTTTGAAGTTATTTTCGTCCTCATTATAGCGTATATTGCAGCTTACCTATCGGATAGGATGGTCAAATCCATATATTGGATTGCCCTGATTTGTTGAGGTTTCCATCGGTGTACCATTTTAAAGTGTTCGGTTTAATAGAATGGACTTCATCTAGTGCCGTCCATTCCCTTTTGCTTTTGATTTTAACTTTGAAATTTCACTCGAATATGCTACCATTTCATCCCTAGGTTGCAACAGTAGGTTAAGTTCACCTGAAAGAAGTTGGGCTTCTCTCTGGCTTAGGAGGTGTTTGCCCTCAACTCCTTCTGCCTCTCGCTATGATAACAATGCCATCGGCATATCCCTGACATTAAATACCCCTGGCAAGTCTGTTAAGTAGTTCACCCAATAACAGACTCCTTGGGGACAACCTTTAGTGATTAAGACTGTTACACAGTTTTGCTGCTAGGTTAGGGGATGTGCCAATCTCTACACATGCTTTGCTTCAGCAAAGTGCTTCTAACTTTCTATGCTTTATATCAATTGTACCTCTGATAACGTCTTCCTGAAAGTGACCTGAAAAGGCGTTAACTCTACGTTTGAATGCCAAATTTACATTTGGCGCTCACTTAGCAAGTGCTCTATGAATCCCTCGCCTGTTCTTACCATGGATTCGCAGAAGTTTTTATAATTCATCCGTTGAGTGTTCCTAATCTCATTGTACCGTTCCCATTTTACCGTTCCAATTAATTATGTTTTTGTTTAGGTTCTCTACAACCCTCTCTACTTTCCAGTGGGTTTTTCGGTTCCACTGATGTTCCACTGGATAGGTTAAGCTCTAAGGTCGACTTGAATTTTTCCCAGATTGCTTTCCTGTGGTTCCGATTTGGTGCACAACAATCCGAATTGAATTGTAGCTTAAATAGGATAATTCTAATGGTCAGACATAGATTCCTCTGGCGAGACATGCTAGTCCTTATAATGGGGTGTTATGGACCGGCTGATCACAGTGATGTCTAAGACCTCTTCCCTGGTTTTAGTTAAAAATGTCAGTGTAGATCCGACATTGTCGTGTTCTATATTATTTTTAAATATAAAATGCGCACCATATCGTGTGGTGCGCATTATCATCGCATTCCATTATTACATCTGTATTCTCTATTTCTATTTTTATTCACTGTTTCTATTTCACTCTGATTCGCAGAGAGAGCTTTGGAGTAAAACATCAGAAGTATGGCGATGCTGTGCTGGATTATGGATTCTTTCTTCTGAATGTGGACTCGGTATTCCAATCCGTCAGGGTGTACAAGGAGGCTTTGGAGGTGCGTCGCGGTATCTTTGGCAACATGAACTTTCATGTGGCGATTGCCCACGAGGATCTATCCTATGCATACTATGTGCATGAGTATAGCACCGGTGACTTTAGTTGCGCCCAGGATCATGTCGATAAGGCTGTTAACATCATGAAGAATCTGGTGCCCAGCAACCATTTAATGCTCGCCTCGGCGAAACGTGTAAAGGCGCTGCTGCTTGAGGAGATAGCACTTGATAAGATAGCCGATGGCATGGATGAAGAGGATCTGCTGATGCAGTCCGAGCAGCTGCATATTTTCGCACTCCAACTGTCGCTGGAGGTGTTCGGCGAGATGAATGTGCAGACAGCCAAACACTATGGCAATCTGGGGCGCCTTTATCAGACAATGAATCGTTTTGAGGAGGCGGAGCGTATGCATCAAAAGGCCATCAAGATCAAAACCGACCTCCTCGGTCCGCATGACTATGAGGTCGGCCTCTCCATTGGACATCTCGCTTCGCTCTACAATTATCAGATGAAAAAGTTTCGCCAGGCCGAGGACCTATATCTGCGCAGCATTGACATAAGTGAGCCAAATACTTAAATTTAATCAAAAATTTAATTTAAATAAGTGCGTTTTCATTTTTATTTCATTATTTATTTCTTGTGTGATAAATCTGCACACTACTCGAAGCCTAATTTTTATTGCCTCCTTTCCATTTCTCAGGCTTGCACTTGTTTGGACGCACTTACTCCGGACTGGAGTATGATTATCTGGGACTGTGTCATGTCTATGAGACACTACATGATTTCGAAAAATATTTGCGATATGCTCACACTCTGGAAACCTGGCAGCAGCTACGTGTTCTAAATGCAACAACTAATGTAAATTCATTGCACTAAAATGTCAGCTAAAAAGTAATATTTGTCATTTAATTTGCTGCGTTTTCTGTATTCTTTACAGAAGTCCAGCTATCCGGCAATTGAGGAGGATTTCTCCATTGGTCAGGTTAAGGAAGAGTTTTTCAGCATGAGTGAGACGCGTGTGCTGGAGCCGCCCGAGGCGAGCAACAATTGAGAGAGGATCCAGCAAGGGATATATACCATCTTCATTATGTGGAGCTAATTGAATAGGCATATGAATCTTGGTTATAATTTTGATATAAAAACAAAAATAGGAATGAGAAAAGAAGTAGAACAAAATACGAAAACATACAAAAAGGAAAGCAATATTCTAAATTTACTTTTCTTACCGTTTTGTATTCGAAAACCAACTCAGGCAAACTGTGAAATAGCCTTGAAATGTGAACCATTTAATTCAGACTCACACAAACAATACACCTCGTTAATTGGATTGTACAATAATATTTTGTTCGTCCAATAATCGTTCATAATTTAATTCTAAAATACGAATACACAATGTGATTGTTTAAGATAAATATTGATACATACGTATTATGATAACTGATAATCAATTTGTATTGTAAAACAATTGCAGGAGGAAACTTTGTAGCACAATTTAAATGAAAGCTGCATGCTACTCGTACATAATAATAAAAAGAATATGTATAAAAAATAATAATCGGTTCAATAGTTAGATACTTAGACTTAGCTTCGATGATCAACGAATCTTTCGATTATTAAACTATGTACATGTGCATAAGTATTAAGTGTCCTGAATCAAATTAAAACTTAAAAATTCCCTCACTCTTCCAACGTCCCCCTTATTGTGGCGTCTTGTATGCGTCATCTATGTCTCTTGTATGCGTCTTGCATGCTAATTGAAATGATTTTGAATGAATTTCCAGTAAACATTTTCTAATCTAAATCTGCAATGTCTGAAACAGAAGTAAATTTCCGTCTAACTGATTCGTCAAACCTCGTGTATAAAAAGCCCTGTGCATTAGCGATACTACATACATAAGCACAGATTATGAAATACATTTAATAATATCTTTGCATATATATAAATATAAATATAATATGTATAATTAATGACTTATTGTAGCCTACACCATTTTAGCATTGGCATCACCGCGAATGCCATACCAAGAAGTAAAACAAATCTCAAAATAAAATGCAAAAAACAGTTTTAGAAAATAGGTTTAATATTACATAGTTCTTTAATTTGGGACCTAGCTTCTTCCGACTCCATAATTCTGTAAGCCATGCAAGAAGATGGGCGAATGGTCCGATTGACATTCTACAGTTTCCATTGTATAATAATAATAATTTTTATGGCTAGCGTTACACCCAAAAACAAATTTATTCCTACCCAATGTTTCCATATAAAAAAATGTACGATTCTAATTTTCCACATATTTTAATGTTAACCACGTTGACAGCAGCATAAATTGCTTTCTATTTTATTAAGCTTTTTTAATTTTTTTTTGTTTAATCTCCAAATAAGGCGTTTAAAACCTGTTGAGTATTCCACCCGCAACCGGCCGAGTGAGATTCGACGTTTCTTTGTTTTTTCAAGCTTTCAAATCAACACAAATTAGTAAAACAATAGAAAACGTTGCGGTCGTGCGTAATCGACTGCGAAATGCTTTAGGCGGGAGTGGGCGGGGCTGAAAAAATTATAGAGAATCTGGCAATTCATGCCACTGTCAACGTTCTGGTCTGCAAACTGGCCTCACTGGAACGCATCAGCCGGCTGCCGGAGTGCAGGCATGTGTATATGTGTGTATGTATTAACTATTAGCCTTTTTTCGATATTTATTATCTATTTTTTCACGTGAGTAACTGTGTACATACATATAAATAATTGTCTGTCATAATAGCTCAGCAATTGCAATTGACTGCAATAAATTTTAAGCACCGACAACAACAACAACAACCTTGCTTTCAGCACATCTTGCCTTATTGTCTTGTGGTCGTTTTCGCCTATAAATAACGCATTTGCGCCCTCGGCCAACTCACAGTGTCATTGATAGTTGCTGCTGTTGATCTTGTTGTGGCTGGATCAGAGTATCCTTCATTCCTCACTACCCTTCACAATACCTTTTAGACATGGGTTTGCTTTCCACAGGGCAGTAAAACTGTAAACCCCTTTTTGCTATGCTCACCTTACGCTATCTCGCATATAGATAAAAAAATAAGAGATTTACGTTCCTCTCTGTGCTCTTGTCTCTGAACGGAAGACTGAAATGTCAAAAATGTGGTTCGTCCTGACAGTATGCAGATTTTTTTTTTCTTTCAGAAAATTGCTTGTTTATGATTAATCAACCCAGAAGTATGTTTTATGTTTTCAAATTAGCGTAGTATTGGCTAACGCCTATCGCATATACATTAAACGCCAAAATCTAACATTCCCGTTTGTTTCTGCCGTAACAAAAGATTATATTTCAGTGCCATAACTAAGTCAAAACTAAACTGATTTTAATGGGAAATTGATTAATTTGCAGTTCATTTTAAAAATTAAGTTTCCCATTTCAACAATTAGAAACAAAAAAAAATTCATACTCAGGCAAATAACCTGGGTTATAGTTTTATATTATGGGTCTTTAGCGATGATTACTACCGCTTGACTTCACCTGCCCTATGCCTTTTACTGTTGTGTTTTTTTAATGTTTTTCTATTTTATGTTGTCGTTTGACACTTTCGGTCAAAGTAGTTAAAGACGATTTATTTTTTCACTTTTCTTTGGCAGTCGGCGGAAGTAGCAGTAGCTACATTGTAAAAGTTGTTTTCTTTTGGGTGATAAAGAAGCAGAAGAAGGTAAGGTTGAAGTTAGCGTCGAAGTCAACGTCAACGTCGACGCCGCAGCGTCCGATGAAGCATATGTCAATAGCAATGCAGGCCGCCCACTTTAATAAAGACACACGCGCAAACATATACAATAGCTACCGAAAAACTTGCAGCACTTAATGCTGCTATTACTGTTGGTAAGACTACGCTGCTGCTGCCATTGAAGAGCAGCTTTTGCTTTTGACACAATTTCGGTCGTCGTCTCATTTGCTGTTAACCAGTGCTGCCAGAATTTGAACGGTAATTAATTGACTAGAACTAGATATACAAAAACTATTCGTTAAAATCATTAATCGAAAAACTCTTGAGATTTTTATTTACTAACTTAATGTTTTTGTCTGGATATTAACAGTTTTCAATATAATGTTGGTATTTTACAATTGTAAAAGCTATGGCTAGCTATTAAAAAGCCAGCATGGCAACACTGCCTCTGTCTCAGACGTCTGCAGCTTGGAACTTAGGCTTCGGTAGATCAACAACAACTTCGGTTGAGCGTCGCTTGGCTTCATCGATCAGTCGTTGTCTTTGCGCGGCAGCGAACGGTTTGCACTTAATTTCGGCGAGCTTTTTGCGGAGCGCTTATGCCTCTTATGCTTTAACCGACTTTTTCGTCGTTGTCGTACTTTTTGTGTATTTCGTGTTTTTTTTTTTTGTTTGTTTAAAAGTGAAACTGACCAACTAACAGTGGCTGCTTGAAAACGTAATGGGAAAAAATTAAATAAAATATGTTTTTGCTGCCAATGAAGGCCAAATGACTTGAGTAAAAATAAATCTTCGGTATAGACCCATAGATAAAAATATGCTTGTATCTTAACAAAAGTACTGCAACGCTTGGCAAAGTTTCACCCGAAAGCGCTTGGGAAACTAGCGCAAACACACACACATGCAGAGGTAGCAAAAAAAGGAGAGACAATCGTCTGGGAATGGGTATGGGAATGCCACATTTGTCATCTCACTTGCAAGACACCAACACCATCAACGGCGGTAACAATAACAACAAGAGTAACCGCATCATCATTATGGTTTATTGTTATTTATCTCAATCTGCACAACCAGTTGAGCTCAGTTCTCAACGTTCGCGTCTCACGAATCTTGTCATTTACAATTTCCCAATCTCAATTCCCAACTCCTGATTTGTAATCCCATTTCCATTCTCATGATTAGCGAGTTTGTGCGAAGTGCTGCCTAACTGATAGTTAAAGCACTGTACCTCAACAGCATCAAGGTAAAAAAATAGCTTAAAAGATTTAGTCTCATTCGCAAACATGTATTTTATTTGACGTGGACAGCAAGTTGTGAGTTTCAAAACAACGAATTTTTCAGATTCAAACGAGCAATTGAAATGTGTTCTAGTAACAATTGATAGTTTTGAAAAAAGTCATAAGAAAATAAGTAACTTGTCGAATCGGTTGTTGCATTTGAGAAAACTAGTGAGATATATAATATATAACAACGAGCGCATGGTGCTTGCAACAACGATTGCTATGATCTTTAAGTGGATCAGTATAAGGTTAATCGAGTAGATCAAATTAATACTAACAGCTTACCCCTATGGAGTGAAGCGTGTATGGACCACAACAAACAGTTTATATGCACTTTGGCTAGACAAAATCACACGCAACAACAAAAACAAGAACAATAATATTGAGTAGGGCGCTGGTTTTTTTTTAGCCAGTGCTCATTAGTTGTAGGTAAGGTATAGAAATATTTTTAAGCACGCAGCGCAACGCGAACACCATCATCTTTATCATGATTATTTCGATCTCTATCTCCATCTCGTGCTCCCATCCTCCTCCCATCGTGCTGAGTGAGCAGCATTTTAATCGTTGGTTCGTGCTGTCTGGGAATGTGTGTGTGTGTGTGCGTTTGTTTATTTGTTGTATTACTAAATGAAATATCAAAACTGGAGCAAATTAACCAAGATTAAAGCCCACAATTAAGCGTGCGCCCAATGTGAAAGTTAAAATCGCGAACTTGCAAACCAGTTGTCAGTGTATTGTTGCTGTTGTTGGTGCATCTGCAGCGAGCCGATGGACAGCCGACACTTTTACTCCTGCAGCGGATGGCAACAACAACAACAACATCAACTAAAACAGCAATAGCGTAGGAAATTTGAAGAACTACTACTTTAGGGGGTCAACAGCAAAAGAGCGTCAAATGAATTTCGCTTCGAGTCGAGTGTTATTCAGCTTTTGCGTGTTTTTTACCCTGTCTCATGCTTCACTGACCTATGCCAAGATGGCGTGATCTTTTTAGCCTCCTCGTTTTTCTGTTTTTTTATATTCACATATTTTTTATTGGCTTGTGGCTTATGCAAAGTTTTGTACTTTTGAGACCATTATCCGAATCAAAAAACCGACAAAACCAAAAAAAAATAGCCAAGTTCAAGTTGACCGAATTGGGGTATTTTGTAATTTTTGTTTTAACTGGAAATGACCACGGCAAGGTGTAAAATGGGATTGCAAGCGGCATTAGATGACATTTAAAAATATGTTTTGTAAGCCTTGCGAAGTCTGATGCTTACAGTGCAGATGCCCATAGATTAGAGGAGTTTTTTTTTGTTATTTTATTTATCTTACAAAACAAGAAAGTTATTAGAAATATGTATATAGATATTTCTAAAAACAAATTGCAATAGGTTATCTTTAATTCAACTATCTATTCAACCATTGCATTCCAAATAGTTTCGTTTTCAGTTCATGATGTCACTCCGATTCTTTACGACTCTTTCATCTCATTCGCTTCCTCTCTTGTCGCAATTTGCTTTAAGCTTAATTTTTTTTAATGGACGTAGATGGCTTTTTTTAGTTTGGGTTAGGCCGTGTTGTGTTTCGGCCATTCCTAATGTTGCTATTGTTTAAACGGAAGCGAGATTCACAATGAGAAGCACTCAACTATGAACCGCTTTTTTTGTATTTGTTGTTATATTGTTTGTTTTGTTGCTATCAGACATAATGTGGCTTAAAAAGGGATTTTGTGCAATTAGTTATGATGTCGGGAGATCGTCACCAGGTGATCTTCGGTCTGTCGAATTTCGAAAGTTGAAAACTGCATCTGACTAATGCTGGAGGCAGAAATGATGCCATAAAATTGCATTCGATTAGATTAGGTTCCTGATATACAGCTGAATTAGAATATATTAGGTTAAATACAGCTTGCTCTCTTTTTATTTACATGATAAAATAAAACAAACCAAATTTTTTAGAGAGACTACTGAACACCATCAGTTCGATGGGTTTAAATTAAATTTTAAAATCACATTAAGATAAATCTTAGCTTATTTGTATTAATGTTGTTTTTATAGGGACTATAAGGAAGTTTTGTATAAGTGAATTACTGTAATTATATTACATACGATAATAACAATAATAATATTATTAATATATTTGAAAAGCAACTTGAAGACTAAGTTGAGAAATCTCTTGAATAAGATGCAGTCGTCCCGCGTCTCTCTCACTCTGTCTACCAACGCACAACAAGTGTGTGTGTGTTTGTCTGTGATTTCACAGCAATCGGGTGTGTTGGAGCAGGACGGAAAAACTATATCTGTCATCAGCTTTGTGTACGTTGCACGTGGGTTCACAATTTCATTGATATTGCTCAAAACCCACCCAAAACCAACAATGACAACAGCGAAACCAATGACAACCACAACACTTTGGTTTCACTTTCACTTCGAGGGTGCCATTGTGAGAGTTCCCGGGGAGTCACTTGGCCATTGTCCGCTGCTTGCGTAAATTTTCGTGTTCCGAACCTTGCCTAAAAATAATAATATCCAATATACAATATTTAACATTTAATGTATGCATGTATATATAATGTATATTCATATATATGTATATCCATTAACAATGTATGTGTATATTGTGTACATAATACACATTTTCTACTCGGGGACAAACGCACACAACAAAATACATATTTGTGATTAGCATGTTCGTTGATCGTGCGTGTGCGCAATTCATATTATTAAATTGTTTCCGTCTTTTGTTTTCTACTTACTCCAATTACTACGTCTTCTTCTTCTTCTGTTTTACCCCCACGCTCCGCTCTCACTGGGCAGGTGTGAACTGTTTATTAGCTGGAATTGACAAGTGTTTCACAATTTTGCATATGGCACATATGTACATACGAACATACAGACGTACATACAAATAATGAGTTTGTCAGACAGGGTTTTGCAAAAGATAAAAAGAGCGAGAGATGAAGAGATGAGGAGAGAGAATAACCATAAAGATTATTTAACGGCACAATTACTTCATCAGCCCCTAATCTCTCTTGGCATTTAGTTAAAAGCTCAACCAGTCATTCCCTTTAGACTTAAAACCATTATAAGCATGGAATAGTATTAAAGTAAAGTAGTCGATTCAAGGTCAAAAAGCAATAGTCTATTAAGAAACTTATTGTTCGCGGTTCTCTTTTCTCACTTTTCATATACTACAGATATATAATTTAAAGCTCTAAACTGCTTTTGCAGTTCAAATCAGGGTCAAATTTGATGCAAACGTACATTGTGCTTATATTGTCTGATTTCTGTTTATTTACTTATTCCACTTATTCTACTATTAAAAACAACAGTTCTAAGGTTCCTAGAAATTGTCCTTAAATAGTTTGGACTCTTAGACATCCTTGAAAATAAATATTGAAGACGAATAAATGCATTCAACAAATATGAATAGCAATTTGTCTTTTAAGTTTGCCTGCCTTATTATGCGTAATTAAGATCAAATTGCGTATACGTTCCCTCTTTTAAAAAGTTCCTTTGCCAACTGAATTGCAATAGGAAAGACAATCACAAAATGACAAACGGAAATCGGCATTTGGATAAACGGCGTTAGTTGGCTGGAAGACCGAAGGAGAATTAGAAGGAGCTGGTGGGATAAGAAAACGAGTTGGGTCATTACCTCATCGTAGTTTTTCAGAGCACGTAAACTCACCCATCAAGTAAAAATGTGAGGACTAGAAACTAGACCTCTACCAGTGAATACACTAAACAAAAAATTCGAAAATATTGAGTAAATCAATTACAATAATAAAATTACTATTTGAAATACGTTTTCTCTGTTTCTGCAAATTTCTTTAATTAAGACTGATTGGGAGTAGGAAGTTTTGATCTTATTTTCAGCACTATAGTTGACTTTTAAAATTTTTTTTTTAAACATATTCTTCGATATTTTCTTCAATTATTTTTGTAACTTTTTGTGTAACATTAATTCGTTATAGGGCTTAAAGAATAAAATAAAGTGCGCTTTTTTTTCGAGTGTACGCTTAGACTTGGACAGGCAATTACTTACACTGGCCCTGTGCTTCGGGCTCTGTGAAAACTGTCAGCTGTTTGAACGGTCCTTCACAATGTTGTGGGCTTATATGAAAAACGAAATAAATAAAACATTAATTACTTGGCACGAACTTTGTGGAAGCACCTCGATATGACAATTCCAACTGTCAGTCGACTGCTCGCAACCGCCACATAGACGCAACAACAGCAATTGCAAAAAAACAAACATAGCACTGAAATTCAAAAGACTCAAATCTAATTCTAATTTGACGCAGGTAACACAGGAAGTGGAGAGTCGAGAAATCGCCGCCCGCAATTACGAGTTATGCCGCTGGCATAGCAGCACAGAACCAATTAGATTACGGCTATCCCCCCCTATTTGAACATTCATTCATTTTACGGGTTTTTCAAAAGCACCTATAAAATTGAAAGAAGCAGAGATGCGTTACAATTGCAACATGAAATGGCGTCTTCAAATGCTTGTCTCGATGTTATTCAGCGCCCTGGTCGGATATTTTGGTTCATCCGTGGCAGTGGCAAAGCCGACGTTGTCCTTCAGTCTGCCACATGGCCTGCAAGGATTTCCCTCATTCCAATCGTTCACGCAGCAGATTATCGAGCAGCGCAGTTTGCGTCAAATGAAAACCTACAGGTGAGTTAAACATTCCCAGAATGGCAGGAAAACCACTTCCGATTCTGATTTTTAAATAATTAGCAAACCTCTTAAAGTTCATTGTCGAATGCGTTCTGTTGCCTGTTTGTTTGTTGAAATGCTCTTGTCTGGGTATAAATTGAATAAGTTTTTTATATACAGTATTTACTCGTAAAATTGTAACTCAAACATTCTTTTGGAGCATTGAAATCATAATTAGCTTGTCGCAAGTACTTTAACTGCCTATTTCTTTATGCTATGTATGTAATTCAATAAACTGACAACTATTTACAAAGAGGATCAAATGACACTGCAGTCTGGCATATGTATTTGTCTGGACGTGTACTGCACACGTTGTGCTCATAGGCAACAAAAATAACTAATAAATAAAGCATTTTTTTTGTAAAGATTTAGTAATCAGCTGGCGTTCGGCACATTGGATACAGTCGACAGTATTTTCTCTCAGTTCGATTAAAAAACATTGCCATGATCGTCACGTCGATCACGTCGCATCCCATAATTAAAATGCCTGTCGGCTGGCCATGTGCCCAAATACGTTCCTACTAAGTCTCATCTACAATTGTTTTTATTATTATTTTCTTCTTTTTTTACAGCGGGAAGCGAGTTAGTAACGATTCGCTTATTATGATATACCATCACGATCTGACCATTGCCGTCACGGAACTGGGCCCACAGAAGCTGTTGCTCGGCTGCGAACTGATTGAAATCTAGTGAGTATCGCACAACAAAAGCGAGACAATAACAAAGGCACTCGTTACATTTGTCTCGTTACAGCAATGATAAGGAAGGCAAGTTGCTGCTCAGTGGGCTCGCCAAGTATAATCGACCTCTGGAGATCAAATTCGAAGAGATGCTCAAGCTGATGGATCAATGCGAGCATGTGGATAAGCTCAACTACGCCAGCAAAATCAAGTTCAGGGCCAGCGAAGAGGGCTCCGAGCGTAGCAGCAGCAGCAGCAGTAACAACGAATCTGTTGTCAGTGGAACTAGTGGTGGTAGCGATGCCGCCGACAGCACAGCTAATCAGGATGGTGTTTCACTCAAGCTGGCAGCGAATATATTTCCCCGCAGTCCATTTTCGCTGCTCAGCGGCATTATACCAGGTAAGATCATTGGCATAGGTCTCTAGTTGGCAAACTAGTTGATTACTCGTTAGTTTGCTCGGCTGCTATGCGTGCATTTTCTACTAGTTAGTTATCTAATCAGTATCTATCAGAGTATGCTGACTTAATAGTTTGAAACTGTTGCTTTTCTGTAATAGGCACCAAGTGGTGCGGCACTGGCGATATAGCTGAGACGTACAGGGATTTGGGCAGCGAGATGGCCATGGATCGCTGCTGTCGCCAGCACGATCTGTGTCCCGTTAAGATACGCGCATATCAGCACAAATACGAGCTAATGAACGACTCGCTGTACACCAAGTAAGTAGTGCCGAACGAGTAGCAAATTCATGTCGAACTAATTGTTGATCACTTTTAATTATAGATCGCATTGCATCTGCGATGATATGTTGTTCTCGTGCCTGAAGAAGACAAACACATCGGCTTCCCAGTTGATGGGCTCGATTTATTTTAATCTGGTGCAGGTGCCTTGTCTGGATGGCCGTACCAATAAATACAAGTTCCGTGCGGCCAAGGAGGGCTTCTAGGTCTCAGTACCACTTGACATGTGTATTTGTTTTTATACTCGTTTTAAGTTCCATGCGTTTGGGGCTTGTACATAGCTAAGAAAGTTGGGGCGCTACTTAAATTATTTATTGAACAACTTAGGTATACAAGACAGTCAGTATAACTGTTTTAGTTACAGATAAATATCAAACGCCCCTCTTTTTATTAAAATATATGTTAAGATTACATAGTAAAGTCGTAGTAGGCGTTATTTTGAAAATCGATGAAATCGTAAACGTTAATCGTTATTGTTTGTCTTAATCGTTTATATATCTGAAACAATGGCTAAACAAGAAAAAAGCAATTTCTGGCTTCATTGACTATAAATATCTTTTTGTTCAACCTTATACTTTGTTTATCTCATCTGGACTTAAATCTAGAACATCTAGAACATAACAATAACACAAAAAAAAATTATTTCACGCAACTACTGTCTTAACTTGATCGAGATTTAATTTTGAACTCCACGTAGAGTTTAAGCTTCCTTTAAATCTTGTTTTGTTTTTTTGTAGTTTGGATATATTAAGGTACTTGGAAGGGTATTTGCACAAGTTGCACTGGTTGATTAGAAAATGCTGGCCACATTGGGTCCCGGCTGTGAATTGGTTGGTGTCGGCTGCGTGGGACGATCAATGTCCTGATAGCTGCGCTGTTGAGTGGTGGGGAATACGGATACGCCCTGCAGACTGCCGCCACGTGTGTTGAACTCCCGATACAGTAAAGCAACGCTCACAGGACGCAGCACCAAGTTGATGATACTAAAAGCAATGGCCCAGCCATCTAAAAAAAAAAATAGAAACATAAAGATATATGTATATATATTTATATATAATATTTATATAATCAATTGCTTAATCTATGGGATTAAAGCAATAGCGAAAGGCAAGCGTGAATTTTACTTACTCATAAAATCAAAATAATTGATAATGCTGACTATATCGAAGAAGATGCTAGATGTATTGATCACAAGGGCCTGAAATAACAGAAGGACAAATAATGATAATGATGTACATGATTATGATTAATGCAGATACAGTGGTCACTAATAATGAACGCCTTGTTGTTGCAGTCGATATTCTAGTTCAAATTTTTAAGAATACCAAAAATATTTCTGCATGAAAATTCTCAAGATGGGTTCGTAGACCCTTGGGATATAGTTTTCGTGCAGAACTTCATATTAAGACTCCATGGGTTATAGGACAAAGGTCATTCAATGTGCTGTACTCACAAATTAATTGTGTTGACCTTAAACGCTTGAACTTTAAAAGCCAAAGCACGTGCATACACACAACTGCACACACACTCCAATTAGCTGGACACACCTTGTTTAATTATTGTTTGTTTAATTAGGGCTTTATCAATTCACAATCTACAAGTTAGATCATCAAAAATAGGTGTCATTAATCTCGAACTATTAAATTTCAATAAATCTGTAAATAATAAAAATTACAAGCCTCAAGAATATAAATCGAATTTAGCTGCTCAAATTGTTCCTCTTTAAAGAATTGTAAAGCATTTCAAAATTTGAATTTTACCTTTTAGATTTCAATATGATTTCGTAATTGATTTAGAAATAAATCTCAGTCATGTCCTCACGTGAAATTTCGAAAAGCAATTTTTAAGTATTAATATTCAATTGGAAACCATAATAAGTAAATAAGCAACCATGCAATTTAAAATTTAAATACTTACAAACAGTAAAAAAGGAGGCGTTGCCACCAAATTTAAATATTTATATAACCTGTAACCGTTGAATATCGTTGACACGAGTATTATGAAGAAGAGTTAATGCATGCAACAAGCAGGATTATACATATATATATTTTTTATCAAAATTTACAGAGACTCCACCTGTTCTATTTCAAATCTAGACACATTTTTGTCCATCGACGCACCCACCACAGAGACCTAAGAACTAGAGAATGTTAATTTGGAATTTTAGTTCTCGAATACCCTACGCAAATTAAGTCTATTTAATTTTATCAATAAATTTCCCCGTATCCCTGATATCAATACAAAATCGATTACAGATTTATAGCCCTAGCATATTTAAAATATATGTTTCTAATCGCAAATATACCTTAATAGTCACTTGGCAAATGGATTGAGAAAAATGAAAACAATGACCTCAATTTGGGAGCACAGCGATAATATCCTAGAAAAACTACTTTTTCGATTTACTGCTTATTAGAAGTTGTTCATTGTACATGAAAATAAATCGAAACTAGCAAAATTCAAGACAATTTATTCGTCAGTTTGAACTCCTTTTACTTATGTGATTCATCGTAAAAAATCGATTCCAAATAATTAATTAGTAATTTTGGTGTTGGTTTCTTTTTTTTTTTTTTTTTTTGGGTCAACACAAGCTTTTGCATAGTTGAGTTGATTAAATGGCGTTGATAATGGGGTCCTCCTAGCCAAAGGAAAGCACACAAAAGAACCGTTCACACACAACTTGGAGCCAACTACCCCCAAAAAGCTGGGCAAGCAGAAAAGGAAAAGGGTGGTTTGTTGAGTTCTCATGTGACTGACCGCTCAAAATCATAAAAAAATAACATAGCACAAATATTTGATACCCTGTATCCCAAAAGAAAAGTGGGTGTTATGATTTTTAACAAATGTAATCTCATTTAAACGAATTTTCAGTTCACAACAAATATAACTGCATGATAGAAGAACAAATCTCCGTTATAAAAAACCTAAATTTTCAAAATTTCCGCGGATTTGAAAAACGCCAATTAATTGTAGTTTTACTTCCTAAACTCTTATCTCCGTAAAATTTTAAACCACTTTATTGGGATATATCTGTTCTAAATTTTAACGTTATATTTGTAACTATTTTGAATTCGTACCTAGGGATAAGGTATTTCAATGTCCAGGACCCTCTCCCCATATACATATGAATTTATACACTGCGCGAAATTTGATAAAGAATAATATTTATAAAATTTTATTTCTTTACTAAAAATTATCTGTTTTAAACACACGTCAAATAAAAAATAAATTCAATTTCTAACATTAACCTCGCAGTTCATACGGTCTGATTTTGAGTAAAGCCATTACAGCTTCGAGTTTGAAAAAATCTCCGACTTTTTTAAATTGTGCAAGTAATTTAAACTTTTTGGACTATAATAAAATAAAATTTAATTAGTCATGGTTTTTAATCATTGTTTGTAGTAATTTTTTTTTTAATTTCGACACATCATATGGTAATGCCGATCGACTTAAATTAAGTAATATTTGCATACTTTATTATTCCATTCAAAGATATTCCATAAAATGCTTTACCTAATTTCCGAAGTTAATCGAATTTCGCACCAAAATTATCTCAAAAAATAGCTTAGTGAAAAGAAGTGGGCTTTATCGAATTTCGCGGAGTGTATATATAGTTCAGGTTGCGTGGCGTGGTGTGGCGCATCGCGTGCGTTACGAGGTCGTGCTTAAGGTCTGGAATTACGATTAAACCCATCAGCCTCTACAGTGCAGGTTGAGAGGGGAGTATATTCCCCCTTGCTGGTGCTAGTTTCTTTTTTGGTTAATGTCAAAGTTCAAATATGATTCTTTCTCACATTCCGAGCTTAAGGCTGTAACTTAGTTAAGGCACGATATGCACGATACGCGATATGCATCTTGCGATAACAGTAAACACAAACAAATATATATATAAGCATTCGTATGTTTCTATAAAATATTACGATTCGAGTTTTTGTGTTGACCAGCTGAGTCCATAATTGAGATGCCATCATCTATTTTTTTTCTCCATTTTGGCCAAACAATGCGGCAAATTATTAATAAATAGTCCTATGCATATAAATTTACATTTAAATTTGATTTAATTTACTTCTTAAATAAGTTTTTTATTTATGATATTCCCTTTGTTAGGTTTCATTGATTTTTAATGAGAATTACCTAAAATTAACCCAAATTCACTTGCAACGCCATCTTAAATATACAATATAAAAAAATGATGCAACCATCATTCTTTTTTAAACTTCTTTTTTAAAAGGAAGTGAAAGTGCCATTTAAATGGTACTTAACGTTTCCATTAAACTGGTATCTGTCTTAGATATTGATTATGCAAGAAAAACTTATCAAATTTTCATTCGCCGAATTTGACGAAGGCCATTTGGGGGAGTAGACCATATATATATATATATATAGCAAAATCAGATGCTGTCCATATCAGAGAATTAAATTTACACATACTACGTGTATATGAATGTAAGTATAAGTTTGTATTTTTGTAGCTGTCACTGTTGCTGTTGCTGCTGCATATACATACTGTAAGTAAGAAATGTGCTCACTCATTTGCTGCCATTTGCTATGTCATCCACCCGATTGAGGACGTATGACGAAGCGGGCGGCTATCTCCAGAGGTTTTATTGTTATTGTTAAGATGTAACAATATATATATATATATATATATATTAGTAGCAATGCAGTCGTTGTTTCACATAGTCAAAAAACCAATTTATACAAATTGTTTACAAATAGTTCGAATTTAAGCAGAAAAGCTGTACAAATTTTGAAGCATTATCAGTCAGCGGCTTCCAATCCACGATAACACCCACATTATGTGACTGTATGTATGGGTGCGTCACCATCAATAGCATTTACAGTGAACACTCCCAAACTATCATACCCTGGGCTCAAAATTCATGAAGTGCAATTTTTTAATCTAGCACATATTCCAATTTTTAACAGTCGATTTCGAATACTTAGATTGTTTGCGAGGTACACTTGGCAAAAGTCACCGCTCTAAATATATAGAATTCCAATCATTACATATATATAATACGAAACCTTATATATTGAGATTCAAAAATTCTGGATTCTTGTAGTAAATACTTTTTAAAAGAATTTTTCTGAATCCTTAACAATGGGATCACACTGTTGAAGCGAGCGAGGAAGAGAGAGAGAGAGAAAGAGAGAGAGGGGGTGTGGATGATTTTTGTAACTTACCGTTTGCACTGCTTCAATGGAGTCCTTGCAGTGTATCGTCCAGAACAACGCAATAATAAAGAGGAAATTGTAGAACTCGTAGGCTCCATGGCCCCAAGATCCCAGCATCGCATTCGATATAAAGAAGAAATGTACAAAGGCAACGACCTGTATAAAAGGAAGAAAGACAGTTTAAGAAAGAGATACAGAGAGAGATGGTGGTCGGGCATGGAAAGTTTCGTTATGTTGAGTTAAGTTTTGATGTTGGTTTCCATTTTGTTGAGTAAGCGGCTCAAATGAAGCCCCACAGCAAAGACATGGCAGTAGCTGAAGTTGCAAATTGGCTGCCAGAAAAGTCCGGAACATATCGAATGGCTTATTGCGGTTTTTGCAGCAGTCGCCGGCGTCACTGTCGCTTCATGTGCTAATGTGAAACATTGAGCAACGCGCTGCATCAGCGATGAGACGCGACGTCGGCGGCTACTGAGAAATAAGCTGAGCGGCGCATTATCTAACACTACACACGCCGATGCAACCCAATAAGTGAGTTGGAGTTGTTTTGCTGCTGCTGGCTGGGGCTTCACATATATATATACATATGTATATTTATATAAATATACATATGTATGTATGTGTGTATGTATAAAGGAGTGTAATTACCTTGACTCGCACAAATGGCGAACCCATGATTTCATTCAAATCAGTCATTTTATCACTGCTTCTTCAAATTTAATTGCGCAGCCGCCGACTAATCAAAATTTGGATGGGGAACCTGTTGCTTAGTAGAAAGAAACAAAAAATCAACAAAATGCCATAGCGTCGCTGTCGCCGTCGTCGTTGTCACTATCAAATTATGCTGCCTGACTGCCAGCTGTTTTCGTTATTTTTGTGCAAATATTTTGAATTGTTCTACTTTTTAGGCTTGTTATGTGTGTGTGTGCTTATGTCTGAATATTTAATCTTTTCGCTTTAATTGCTGCTCTTGCTATTTTGTCAAATTCTATTTTAATTTTTTCTAAAATTCCTTTTCGATTGCGGTTGAACGCACTTTGAAGCACTCACTCACACAAATGCAATTGGCATACAAACAGAGGCGACACACAGAATCCCCAAATGCACTTGTTGGTTTCTACTCTTGCACAGATGGCGCTCACAATTATTTATCAAGCGCTGGAATAAATTGTTCACGACAGCTGTTGCTTTTTTCTTTATTGCTTTATTTTAGGGCGTAAAGAGCAATATAACAGCAACGACAACAAGTACACAACACTTTATCAAACAGTAAAAAACAACAATGAGAAAAAAATAAGTGTGTGAGTTTGAGTATGTTAATACGGAGCAGCCGCGAAAGGCGCACGAACGTTTTCAATTTGAATATGACTGTGCACTGTGCATGGGGCAGCGCCAATTGGCCACCAACAATAAATACAGCTCGACTAAAAAACGGACCCCCAGTAAAGGCGACGTCAGCGTCTGCGCCAACGTCGCGGTGGCGTAATCTTTAACAGTGCTGTACAGCGTCGATATCGCAAAATAAAAGTTGTTCTGAGTTGTAGAAAAATATCGATATTTCGCTTATTGCTTAAAAGCGGTGTTTTCAAATAAATTGATTATTTAATTGCTCACGTCTTCAGCCTTCATAAGATCACTTTGGCAATTTTTCCATTTTCATGCAGCTGTCGCATTCGCCTTAATTTGCGGTGATTGGCTGAACTCATGTTATTATTTTTGATTTAAAATATATAAAATAAATACTTCATCTGGTTACTTCGTTCGATCCTGTGTTGGCTGTTTGGATATTGTACAGCCTGCATGTACCTTCCTTCCTATAGATTTTTTGTCAAAACTTGTCTGAGAAATTTCTTTTTGCTCACTACACTCAAACAATTTTAATTTATTACTTTACTATGTAATTCACATATCATATTTCCTTATCCACAATATTCTTAGATAACAAGTGTACATTGTGAACTTCTAATATTTTGTCGGCCATCATTAAATTATTTTATATATGTATTATATTAACAATACAAAAATAAAAATATTTGTATTTTTTTGACTGCAACAGTGTGCATTAATGAAGGGCAAAATGAGCATCACTGCTGCAGGCATTAATTTTCACTGAAACATTCAGTTGGAGACGATCAGCTGTGCTTTTGTACCAAGTTGCAGTAATTAAGTGGGGGAAAACAAGCTCACGGGTACGTTGTGATGATCTGAATCGCCTTATTGTTCAGTGGATTCCACTCCTTGCTTCCTGTATTGTCCCAATTGTCCCCAGGCGATCTACTCCTTGGTGGCGGCTTTAGTTTATTTTCCTTGTTGTATCAGCTGGTTTTCTCTTTTATACCCTGAACCCATTGAAAATTTGTAAAAAATGTATATTGGTTTTGTGCAAATGTATGTAACAGTCAGAAGGAAGCATCTCCGACCCTAAAGGTATATATATTCCTGATAAGGATCAACATCTGAGTCGATATAGCCATGCCAATCTGTCCGTTAAAAATATAATTTTTTTTAACAACTGTCCAAACTGAGCAATAGCCCTTTCAAATATGCAATATGAGAAGTAAAGCAAATCCTCTTGCCCAACACCATTCCAAGATTACCACATTGATTCCGCGCTACAGCAAACGTTCGTCTGCCGGAGAAATAGCGCTTCCAGAAAGCCAGACACATTCACACAACCTCTTCAACACACTCGGCCAACTCAGGTTATCAACGGAATCACTAACAAACTTCCAGACATCTTTCAAACATCTTCCAAATATCTTCCCTGCCTAAAACCAAATTGCCAATCCGACATTGGCTACTTACTCTTTAATCTTTTTGTCGGGAGATTTCAAGAGCACTTGCTCACTTCCACACATTAGGCAAATATTTTTCGTTCATACACTATTCATAAATAGCATTAATATAGAATGGAATTAACTGCCAGACATTATTGCACATTTCACCAGTAAATTCATCCACATCATGTGACTTTTTCGTTTAGAACATCAAGAAAGCCCCACCCAACTAACTATCCATGAGCGAATTAACATCACTGACCACACTAGGTGGTAAGCTCTGATAATCCGCCATTGCGAAGTATTCATTTAGAAAAACATTCATACAATCCCTCCATGTCGTTAACTGAAAGTCACTGACACGGAGGCAACTTACAACCGTTTCCCTACCTCTGCCTCTCCAACTTTATAAAAAGGATCCCAGGGATCCCTACCTCTGCCTCTCCGAGTTGCGCTGCAAAAAGGAATGCCATGCATGTAACCGCACATATCCTGGTTGTATGCTACCTAAGTTGGCCAACGTTCTCAGCATGGATAGATCTGGCCCATTGGAATCGCTTTTTCAGGGACCGAACCGACCGACGCTTGAAGTTCAACTCATGCGTCCACCACTTCACTAGTTTTACGTTGACCCTTCGGTGCCTCCCAAACAAGTGATCACTCCCACCTATTCACACACACGACCCTCTTATCCGCATTCAGCCTACTTAGCCAGTACCTCACCACTAGAATGGTTTAAATACCGACAAGCTTGTCTCGATATCTTATTGAACCACAAGGGGGACGATGGAATCGTGTCATAACCAAGAATGGTCGGAATGCTGCTAACCAGTAGTAGCTACTTATCCATACGCAATATATGACTCGAGGTGGACCATACTGTCAGGAAAACCCTTATACCCGCGAGCAATCTCCGTACACTACCAATAGTCACATAGGGTGCCTGAAACAGAAAATCATTCTACACACATAACACATGACTGCATATGACCTCTGACATTTCAAATGAAGAAACCTACTAAACATCTTAAAATCTAGTACCCGCTCTCGCTACTTTCGGCTCCAGTTTCTTATTGACACTTCTTCAATCTTCTTCCGCTCGGCAAAAGATGGAGTACGAATAATCGCTCCACCAACCCGTTGAGGTTTCTCCTCGTGTACGCGTACACTCAGAGTATGCCCTACCCCCTTCACCACCGTCTATACCACGTCCTTGGTGGTCTTACCCGCAGTTTTGCTGCGCACAACAAAGGACCAGATCTCGACTGGTGTGGGCACCTCCGAGGTAGACGACACTGTCGACATGCGACTCCACGATGTACAGCTACCGGTGGAACACGCTTTTGGCCAACTGTCAAATGTATACATTTTCGGCTTTCAGCGAAAACTGAAGCTCCTCGTAATGTGTCGAGTAGTCCGTTTGTTAATTTTTTCGACTGGCGTTCCCTTCCGCTTCAACGACAACACATTACCCGCTAAACCCTCCTTTCACTCTCGGCTCTTTAAGAGTAACATCAATTTTACTATGCGAGCCCCGCCCCTCAACACTCTTACCAGCTAAGTTAACAGCTGTCTCAAAAGTAGTTTCAGAAGTCTTCCAGCCATCCACCTCGCTCTGGCGGCGTCTTTTTCCGTGGCTGCATCACGGATGACTGCACGTGCAATCTATACAAAGATTAAACTCTAGCACATACGCAAAAAATGTTAGCCCGAAGATTGTCACAAATAGGCCATGTTTGGCCCGTTCTGGTACCGTGTGGGATCTAGCTCGGATTTCTTCTAAGATCGTTGATAAGACCAGCTGGTTGCCTTTATAACTTTTGCAAATCGCTTCCTGGCAAGTATAGGCCCGTTCTTTGTAGCTTCTGTAGAAGTCATTATACGGCACTTTGGATCTATTGGCATCAATGCCGACTAACCAGTCTCCTACTATAGCACGGCTTACTGCAGAGCAGTATGAGCGACTAAGATTACACAGCTGAATACAACATGCTGCTTAGCCATCCCATATATAGTTTTGTAACAGCTTGCCGATATGGATTCGAAGATATCGCGGTAATGAATTTCGTTGCCGCCTAGCTATCAATATTGCCATTGCATGTGCACTTTCAGCCATTTTAGGGGATTTCTGTGTTAAGGATAGCTGTATGATGGTTTGCTCAGAGTAGACGCTCCCACCTACGCGGTTGTTCAGCCTTGAGCAATCTGTGAAAGAAGTTGCGGCTGCCGGTGGACCTAGTGTCTCCCTTGGTATGGTACAAAGAGCTACTAAGATACAGAGTGCAGCCATACGCTGTTAAGTTGATTTTGGGCTGTTTGCTGATTACTAGTTTCCTGACAACCCTACGAAATTGGCACTGTTACTGAAGGAGAGAGTTGCATTACTTAGTCTGGGAGGGACAAAAGAAGGAATTTTGTAATTATTAAGGTTCACATCTAAACCACACAGCCCCAGATGACAGTTATTTTAGTTAACTAGGCCAATACTTTCCATTGAAGATTACCGGAACATCATCCGTATAAGCGACAGTTTTACAGCCACTCCCATGATTTAAGAAGTGGACTCATCTTGGGTGGCTTGATGAAAGCTTAAATTCGATGTACTTGGGATCCGAGAAGGATCACTAATAGAGTGTGAAGCAAGGGTCAAGACTACGACCTCATTTATATTTTTAATAATGAAAGTGGGATCATTTCCCTTATTGCAGTCCAAGAGGTAAGTATTTAGAATAAAGGTTAAGAGCAACTAACCCCTTACAATTGTGTCCATGCTGCAATGGTGAGCATTGGCATCGCAGTCTATGACGAACCGATCTTGTGCTTCTCTTACTCCTAGATGAGAGATTGATTGATCTCGTCAGGTGAAGGCCCAGTGCTTTCAGTGTTGTGTTTTCGCCGTTGCTAAAATGATGGAGCAAAAAAATACTGAGGTAAGTGTTTAGCAAGCAGACTAGGCTAATGGAAGAGTTTATTTTTTTTATTTAAAAAAATACAACATTTTGTTAACTTTCCGCCTAATATACCACGATCGAAACCTACTGGAGCCGATAATCAGCTGGCAGAGCGATATATTGGTGCAAGCAAATAGTGTTAATATCGATAGTAAAATAGTCATCTATCGATAGTTTAATAACAAAAATTTCATATATATTAAATATGTTGCTTGCTCTTAAACTATTGTGATGTCAAATATAAAAATAACATATTTCTTTATTTCAAATGTTCAACAAACAAACAAAATTAATCAGAATTGTGAAGAAACAAAATACATGAATGGGCAACGCTGATCGAGAGACTATACTACATTAAAAGAGAGACAAAATTTTGCACTGATAAGACGAGCATCGCTGTTCGCTGCTCATACTGGATGATAGTTGATTGTTAACTATTTGGCTAATTTTGTGTAGTGTGCGACATGTCTGACCATCTGTCGAAGAAACAGCTAGGCAATCTAAACAAATCTCACGTGTTACAAACACCACTGATCACGTACGACATGGTTAACAAACTGGAGTGCGTAAGTGCCGGTCAGGTGGAATTTATATATTTAACATATATGACAAGCCACATGTCTAATCTTAGGTGCCGATTTCCGTTGGCGATGCTGGCGGGGCTGAACCAAAATCTAAATGGTGTTCTCCTTGTTTGATGATGATCTTCGATGGCGGCGATTTGAACTGTGCCATGCACCATCTACTTGCCTCGCTGCACGATCCGTTTGCCCCAAATGCTGTTGCCACTCTGCTCATACAGGAGAGTGTGCGTGAGCCATTTCTTGCGCAGCTGGTGGAGCGGATGACACAACTGCATCCCTCGGTGCAGAAGCATCCTAACTATTTGCGAACTTTGGCCAAACTGCAGCAGTTCAGCGCCGATACAATTGTGGCCAATCCACTGACAGTGCCATCAAATGCCACGCCCATGTTGGTCAGCGATTTAACACACAAGTTTCTGGGCGGAGACGGACCCACTGGTGTGATAACAATGCACACATTTCGCACTCCCAAAGAGGCCACTCAGGTGAATCTGAAAGAGACGCTCACCTACGGTTCGGTGAGCATCTGGAACGAGAAGCTGGCGAGTGCATACGAGATGTGCGTCTTGATCAAGAGTAATACATTCATGATCAATTGCTATAATGTCGATCTGGGACCAATTAAAGCTGCCGTCGATGCTGGCCAGAACGATGCGAGAATCGTTAAGGGTTATCATTATGAGTCTCTAAGCTGTGGCCAGATGCGCAAGATTGTTGTCTTTGCCGTCGGCACCATTTTTGCCAACTGATACATTTTACTTGGAGAGATAATCTATATATACTTTATATATATATGTACATACTCAACATATGAATACAGTCTGTTTTCCCTGCTATTTGTTTATACATGAACTCGCTAAGCCTAACGATATGGTCTTGTCTTATCTTGAGAAACACTTAGGAATTAACAGCTGGTTTGCTGAAGGTCAGCCAGACACGCCCCTCTGCAGGCAAGAAGAATAAGAATTGGAAAGCTTTTACAAATGTTAGTTGCCAGTTTTCCAGTGAAATCGCTGATGCTATCTGCAAGTATCATCTCTCACTCGAACATTCTTTTGGGGATTGTGTGTTTATTTCTTTATTTCCCCATACCCATACCCATGTCAATGGGTATGCTTAATATATCATAATATTGTTGATCAGTCAGTCTGAAAGTCCAAGCCAATTTCGATCAGTTTGGAATCGATTAATTTTTAATAACTCCTATGAAATCAATTGATTTTATAAAGCTCCCTTTGTTCTTAAACAATATTCTTATCTTATCAAAGTATTATCTTTAGTAAGCTGCAGTTTGCATGACTTACGTACGATAAAAGCTTTGCATCTTTTTTAATCTTATCTAAAGTTTTTTATTTTGTTTTAGATCATATAGTTTTTCAGCAGATCATAAAATATTTATTTAAAAATTTATTAAATATTTATGTATATATACTCATAGGGTATTTACCGAACGGCAGCGAATATTGCCATATCTGTTTATTTGGATACTTTGTTAGAATAGAGTTCGTTGCCCTCCCTCAAAAAATGTGGGTCTCCGACCATTAACAATATCTCCCTAATACATTTGATGAATCAATAATGATATTATTGTATACATGCAAATATTTTTTATTACGCTGGCTAATGTAACAGTTTTATTATTTTTCATGAACAACTCTCTGTGTCACATTTGCGTGTTAATTCAAATGGACTAGTTACAAGCATTATCTATTTAATACGTTTGCTCTATAATATATTAGACTTTTTATCTACATTTGTTTTCATACAACAAAAATGAGTTGTGAATATAATAAAAGCATTTAACTATCGTATTTTGAACTCGTGGCATTAGAAATTCGATTTTGCTCGTTTTTGTTAAATATGAATTTGTACTGGCCACAATTCCAAACACACACATATACTTATATCTATATCCATGTATATAGACTATGGGAACTATAACAAAGCAATTAAAGTAATGACTACATATATATATTGTAAGTAGTTTGTAAATCAAAGTCAAAGCGCCTTCTCTTGAATTCAGCACGCGCAGAAAAAGAGAGAGAGAAAGCAGCATATATAATCCACTCACTTGTTACCGCTGCTTCTGTTGTAGCTTCAGTGTAAAAGAGGCAAATATAGAGAGAAAGCGTGCGGGAGAGTAAGCAAAAAGCACAAACTTCCGGAGAGAGCATGTAAGCAGAGAGACTGTGTTTGACTGGTTTAGTGCAGCAAAAGCAACAACAATAACAACAGTTATTTAGTGCTGTTGTTTAGGTTTGGTTGCTGCTATTGGTTTATGTAGTCAATTACTGCTGCTGCCTCCACTGTTGCCTCCACTGTTGCCTCCACTGCTGGCAGAGCACAAAGTTTCAAATACGCTTCAGTCGCTGCCTGCTCCAGCTGTTAATGAGTTGTCTTTGGCCGTGTTCTTCGTCGTTGTCTTCCCTATTTATTGTATGTTGTCATTGTTGCTGTTGCCGTTGGTTATAGAAACAGAGAAAAAGAGCAGGCAATTACACAACAGCTAAACAATAAATTGGACGAAACAGTTTTCGCATAAAACAAAAATCTTGGCAACGACAACTATTTGGAAATTTTGATATTTTTGGAGAAGGGAGTTTGGGGCAGCTCAGACAGATGCCGCCGCACAGATGGACGGACGAGTCACGCGACGCCTCTTATTACTATGGCAACGTCAGACGGTCAGCATCCGATGCGGATGACGATGATACGGAAGCGGATGACGAACAGCAGGCATTCTGCGACGGTGACAGGCCACTAATTCGACGTAAGAGAAAAAAAATAAGAAATCCACACATAAAAATAAATCATTCACCATTTAAAACCACAAACAATTAATTTCAACATAACTTTAATCAAATATTAATGTTGACTATATATTTCAATATAAAATAAACTTTATTTTATTTGCATTTCCTGCAAGATTAGCAAAACTCTGACTAATTGCAATTGTTCTGGCATTTGAATTTTTATCATAATTTTAAATTTATTTTTTCAACTACATCACCAATTTTAACTTCTTATCTTTCTCAAGCTGTTAAATGTTGAAGCTCAATTTTGAATCGAACCTGAAACTGAATGATGTGCTTTGAATTTTGCAGCTGCTGCTGATGATGCTGGCGAAGAAGATTTTCTGCAGACACGACACATCTTTGGGCTGATGGGCTTCCTCGGCTTTGCCGTCGTCTATGCGATGCGTGTGAATCTCTCTGTGGCAATTGTGGCCATGGTTAACCAGACGGCCATTCCACACAACAATGGGTCCGTTCTGGGGAACGATACGTGTAAAATGCCACCCTCTCCCCATTCCTTTCACCCAAACTCGCAATCTTCCTCATACTCCTCGTTTTTGGATGAGGAGCATGATGATCGGCAAGATGAGAAGGGTGAATTTGTGTGGGATGAGGCGACGCAGGGCTTAGTCCTTGGCAGCTTCTTCTATGGCTATGTGCTGACCCAGGTGCCTGGTGGTCGCATGGCTGAGCTGTTTGGCGGCAAACGGATCTATGGCTATGGTGTCCTAGTCACAGTAATCTTCACATTGTTAACTCCACTGGCGGCCCACTGGAATTTGCCGCTGCTGATAGTTGTGCGCATCCTGGAGGGCATGGGCGAGGGTGTCACTTATCCGGCAATGCATGCGATGCTGGCACACTGGATACCACCGGTGGAGCGAAATAAGTTTGCGGCAATTGTTTATGCCGGCTCCAATATTGGCACCGTTATTTCCATGCCACTGACGGGTTGGCTCTGCTCGAAGAAATTCCTTGGCGGCTGGCCATCGGCCTTTTACATCTTCGGCTTGCTGGGTCTGGTTTGGTTCGGTGCCTGGATGTATCTCGTGTACGATAAGCCGAGCGAGCATCCGAGAATTTCACGCAAGGAGCGAGCTTATATTGAGCGCATGTTGCTTGTTCAGTCTCAGCCGGAGCACGATGGCGTTGATAATGAGGATGGGGAGCAGGAGCGGGAGCAGGAACTGGATGAGGTGGGAGAGGAAGAGCAGCAGGAGCGTGAAGCTATACCGTGGCGTCACCTGATCACCAGCGTTCCACTGTGGGCCATTCTATTGACGCAGTGTGGCCAGAGTTGGGCATTCTACACACAGTTAACCGAACTGCCCACCTATATGAACAACATCCTTCACTTTGACATCCAGTCGAATGCACTACTAAATGCCATACCCAATCTGACCTCCTTTTTCATGGGCATCGCGTGCTCAGCTCTGGCGGATTGGATGCTCGCCCGTCGGTACATCACGCTGCTCAACTCATACAAGCTGTGGAATACGATTGCCTCGGTGGTGCCCTCATTGGGCCTGATTGGCATCATCTACGTCGGCTGCGATTGGGTCTGGGTAACCTTCATGCTCGCTGGCGTTGGGTCATTTGGAGGCGCCGTTTACGCTGGCAATCAAATGAATCATATTGCGTTGAGTCCCCGATTTGCCGGCACTATGTACGGCATAACCAATTCGGCGGCGAATATGTGTGGCTTCCTTGCGCCGTATGTGGTTGGGCTGATCATCAATCATCGGGAGACGCTCACCCAGTGGCACATTGTATTCTGGCTGGCGGCGGGCCTAAGTATCGCTGGCAATTTCATCTATCTCATTTTCGCCAGCGCCGATGAGCAGAGCTGGTCACTCCAACGTCCAACAAGAGTTAACAGAGGCGCAGGCTCAGCCTCCGCCTCAACATTGCGCATCTAGCAACGGGTACCTTTAAATCAATTAGCCGACCTTAATCGTTAATCCTCCTTTATTTAGTGAATAAGCATAAGTGTGATAATTCCGTGCGGAATCTGTTCTTAAGTTCCCAAAACGATGACGACAAAGATGACGGTGACGATGTCGCTGCCAATGACGATAATGATGCAGTATTCTTTCCGATTGTAGCTAACTATTATCGAGCAAAACACATGCGTCTAACAAACTATTAGTTTCCAGTGACTTTCCTATGTTGATCATTTAACAAGACTCATTTTAACTAAGCTAACCTGATGATACAACTTTCATTGGCTTTCCAACGGATATGAGATAGACATCTTCTTGACCTTCGTCAGAGCGAGGTCCTGGCTGACTCTGGTCTTCCAGCAGCACTTATCGCTTTCCAGTAGCTAACACTTTCCAATGAAACAACTTGGATTCAAAATAGCTTTAGCCTAAACTCACCGCTTCCAGTGATAATCCGATAATATTCCATTGTCAAATCGATTTCCAATCAATGCTAGCCGAGTTCTCAGTACCTAAATACACCGCTTTTAGAAATCTTGCCCTTGACGATGACCACTGTCTTTAACTAATTTAACCAATTGTTAACAACGGACTGTGTTTTGCTAGACGTTTTGATATTAATATATTCGTTATACGATATACGTATATATATATATATATATATATATATATAATCCACATATACGATATACAATACATATGAGAAACTAGGGTCTAGAGCTGACCTACATAGCTTTAGTGCGGCACCTAGCCGGCCGAACGAAATTATACAAATTATATACCATATACAAAATGTATTCCGATATTTATATACACATATATATAACATATAAGCTACATGTGTACATAGCATACAACGCATTTAAATGTTATTTGTGATGTAACTTTAAAATAATAAAAACGCACAAGCATATCGAAGATTTTACAGCTTTAACTTGATTTTGTGATAGCCAAGAATTTATGGAACATTGGGTGTATTCTGAACAAGCCAATTATTAAATGGCATAGTTGAAATAATTGAAACTATCTTGAAGTTATCTAGTGTGTAAGCAACAGCTATCTGACTGGAATAGTTTTAGTGGACTTTCAAAACCATTCCCAAAAGTTGAGCTACTTCTATTCTATTCTATACTACTATGTCATTTGTGTGCCTTATCGGTTCTCAGTTTCTTTCATTTCGATTCACTTCGTTTTCTTTTCACTTTATTATGAATATTATTGCCTTTTCCTTGCGTTCGTCGGACCGATAACTGGTTCACTGTGATGGTGACTGGGACGGGCACGGGGAGTAAGGGTGGTTCGGGACGGGGGTTGGTGGTTAGGTGCTCTACAATGCAGTTACTCATTTCATATGTTGGTTCATTGTTTTTGATAAGGCATTTCGAATATCAATACAAATACAAATACAATTAGTTATATAGTACATAAATAATTAATATCATTTCCGAACTAACACGCAATGTAAATGCTAAACCACAAAAAAAAAATATAATAATTTAAAAACATAAACAGACATACGCATTTCATTTGATGGTGTTATACGATACATAAATATATAAGAATAAGCTTATACAAAGAATAAGCTTATACTAAACATTTACGCTTTTCGTGATCGTTACAGTGACAGTGAGCGTGACTGTAATCGTGATCGTTACCATGATCCAGATCGTGATCGCTACTACCAGACGCTGCACTTGTCCGCCGGATTCATGCTTGTGCCCACTGAGCAGCCGTAGGCGTGCGCAAAGTCTTGTGAATTCGAGAGCGGTCCAAGTACACGGACAAATCCTGGTGAGTGTACGGAGGATCGGATCTTAGTTAATGCATCTTCTGGCCGCATGCTGCCGCACCAGATCTGTGCATAGTTGAGAAAGAATAGCTGGTCGTGCGTCATATTGAGAGCCGGTAACATCAGCTCCCTGCCATGCAGCTTCTCCCACTTCTTATACGCCTGGAAAAAGAAAAACCATTTGGATTAGGAACGAACAGTTTGGCGATCGAATTACAGCTGATGTTCACCCGGAACGCCTGCTTGAGGCCGCCATTGTCGGCGATATTCTCGCCCTGAGTCATTCGACCATCCATGTACATGTCGACCTCGTTGATCTTGTAGCGTGAATACTGATCGATGACGCACTGTGTGCGCTCCCGAAACGCTTCGATGGTGGCATTGTTCCACCACTGCATCATGTTCCCCTCGCGATCGAATTGTCGCCCCTTGTCATCAAAGCCATGCGTAATTTCGTGACCGATCACCACACCAATCCCACCATAGTTGAGCGACTTTGGAAAGTGTTGGCTGTAGAACAGCGGCTGCAGAATACCAGCGGGAAATACTGCCAAAAAGTAAATCAAAATTACACATCAAGGCAACTGATCAGCATAGGAATATATATTTTGGCATAAATACGGAGTAAACTAGAAGTAATAAACCCAAACATTTAAATTATTTATCTTATATATATTGTGTAGTTATATTGTATCGGATATAGTGGAGCCTTTTTCTACGCCTATTTCGATCCCAATAATTACAACTCATCTTTTTACTGTTTCCTATAGCAGCTATATAATAATGTGAGGAACTTAATAATAGTCATTTTTTGTGAGTTTGGTCAAGAGACTTGTTCATACTTTTTTTTAAACGAAACTAAATTATTCGACCGATTGCTCCTATAGCAGCTATAAGTCATAAGTGAATATATTTATCAAATTAAATTAGATATTTTCAGGACTAAAGGAAAGAGTGCACAGATGGAAATGGATACATCAAGTAATTCTAATTAAGATGTATATCTCGGATCCGTTTTCTTCGCAGAGTTACACAATTGATAAGGATATAAAGGCATTTGAGCAGCGATAACAAAAAAAAAGAATAATGTGCGTGGGTTTTAGAGTATATGTCTAGTAGAACCCACCAATATCATTTTTGTTGGGATTGTAGAAAGCATTGACCACCGCCGGCTCAGTGGTCCATTTCTCCTTATCGACGGGCTGTCGCAGCAGTTGGAGCAGCTTCTCCGATTCCCACTGCAAGATGCTGAGCACATTATCTATAAAGTTATCCGGGACAATCGTCAGCTGAAAAGAATAAGCGATTTGAGAATGGCGAGTGGGGAATGTGGAACCGGGGGATGAGGAGTAATGATTAAGCCGATATGCTTACATTTACGTACTCCTGCTCCAGTTCGGTGACATTGGTGAGTATCTCTGGATAGCCGATGCGTTCGTTCATTGAGTCCGCCTTTTCTTTGGCCACCGCACGAGTCTCATCGTCCATCCAGTGATTTTCGGATAGCAGCTCATTGAACGCGGCCCGAATGTTATGAATCATCTCCAAGGCAACCTCCTTGCTGTCCTGATTGAAATTGTCCCTTATGAAGAGGGCGCCAACGGCGACGCCCAGTTTCTTATTTGTCCATTCGACGCACTGCGACCAGCGAGTCCTCTCCGACTGGATGCCCATGAGGATTTTGCGGAACTCGACGCGCTCCCGCTGATACTCATCGATCATGTGCGTCATCAGCGACATGACAAGACGCCACAGCATATAGTTGTGCACCACCCGGCGATCTGTGCGTCGCAGGATCTTTCCCATTTCCGTTATATACGACATGCCATATGTGACTAACTTTTCATTTGGCTGCAGTTGAATCCCCGGGCCGATTGCCGTCTGCAGATAATCGGTCCAGTTGAGTTCCGGCACCAGTTGCTGCAGCTCCGGCAGCGAAATCTTCCGATAAACGGCGCTTGTGTCGTGACGATCCGCCTCAGCCAGGGAAGCGTTAACCAGCAGCGTCTCGAAGCGCACCACCTGCTTCAGTTCGTCGGCTGCCGTCGATGAATTGGCGCCCAACAGCTGGGAAATTTGCGTCATGTATTTGTGATATGCCTGGCGATCGTTGGCACTGCTCGGCTTCAGGTAGTAATCTCGCGAGGGCAACGCATACTGCAGCTGATCCATTTGAATGATATTCACCGAGCTGTTCTTGTCATCAGCCCCCACATACAGTTCAATCAGCACCGATTCACTGTAGTGAAGCCGTAGTTTTCCCATCAGCTGCTCGACCGAGAGATGTGACGGTATCTGCCAATTGGGCTCAATTACCGGCCAGCCGCCCAAGGAGCGCAGCACCTCCTTCAATCGTCCAGCGCCAATCTTGCGAATCTGGGCTGCAATAAAAATTAAATGAGGTGTAAGAATATTATTTGATATTCATTTGCTTAGCTCAAAATTAAAAAAAAAATTTTATTATTTAAGATTTCATTAATATTTAATCAATATGGGAAGTAAAAATTCAGTTTTAAGAATTAAATCTAATAATATTCGTAATTATTTCAATTCAAGTAGCTCCAATAAATGCAAAAAGTTATTAAAAATTTTCCAATTGTATTCTCTCTCTTAGTTCGGGGACTAACAAATGTTACATTGTATTTAATTGAATTCATTTTCCCTAAATAAATTAATTTAAGCCAGAAAATATAATTATTTTGGATTACATTCCCTGACAGTATTTTATTGAGTCCCTTTATTTTAACTGAATTCAATCAAGCATTAAATACATTTTTCTGGAAGTTCAGTCAAATTTCAAAGCCTCATCATAGGCACCCAGATGGGTTTTAATAGGTGATTCTATTAGAAAATACTTACGTATGTCCATGCAACTTTTGTAGAATATCTTTGCCTTAATGGTTGCTCCATTATCGCGATTATCGATCGGTTCATCCAGGACACCACGTAAAATCAACTGTTGCTGATCGGAGAGCACCTGCAATTTATATTTAGTGTCGGTATTGGTTCAATAACTTCAATCTTCAATCAATTTCGAATAGAATACCTCAAAAGTGCTAATCGAGCTGCGATCCTCGGGGATGGGATGCACCTTATTCCAGGTACCACATGCAAATTGAAAGAAGTCCTCGCACGGATCAGCTGTTAAATCCATTGCTGACAGCAATGAAGCAGCTGAAAAATAATCGAACCATCAATAAATTAATAGAGAATTGCGGTTTTTTACTTATCTACATTTTCAGCTGGGGAAAAATACCATTTGTGCGATTAAAATTTCTGGTCATAAATCAACTTTCGAGTCGATCATAAAACTGAGACGCAAATAACTTTTATCACATCTTTCACTTTCCCTTTATAACCTTCCCATTTTAGACCGGCTTTATGTGTGTGCAAAATTTATGCTAAAAGTTTTGATTTGTCGGAGTCCTGTAAAACTTTGCCAGCCCTTTTCACATAGAATCAAAACAGAAGGACTCCGGTTTGTCGGGATAGTTTAGGGTACGGTATTGGGTTGGGTGTTCTGAATGATGTGCCTTTGCCGATTTGGAAACAAGGCGACAATTCTGTAAAAAAAAGGTAGGCTCCTCCTCAAGAAAATGAATCCTGAGCGAATATATTTGACTTGACAATGCGGCTAAATTCAACATTATGAGGTGTATTTAGGTGTATTATATATATATATTTATATATATAAATACATTTTTTATTTCCATGTGTTTTTTGTCATTTCCGTGTGTAAACTTTTGTGAACACAAATATTGACATATACAATCAATAAAGCCTTCAAACTTTAACATTTAAAGCTAATTTAAGCAAGTTTGATTCCAAGTCCCCAAGCTCCAATTTACAATATACTCTAAACAAATATACATACATATATTATGGATGTAATAGTCGATTTCTTGGTTCAACCCTGGACTATAATAGCTAATTTGAGGTCACCAGTTCTATGAAGCATACATTCGCCTACTGAGCATATAATGAATATGAGTCTCTCGGGGGCAGGAAGTTGATGTTTGTCTTGGCGGCATAAGAGATGGAAACACACATCGAAAAACCAAGAAGAAGGAATTAAATGTCACTGCTCGACTAGGAAGTACCCTGTACTTACAACAATCACGCATTTCTACTCATTTATAAACATGTTGTCGTGTCTTGATAAATTCCAGCTATATGAAAAAATTCAAGTTAAAGTTAGGGCGGGTAGTTATCGATAGGATTGAACAAAATTTATCTGCGAAACAATTATGCATGTTCAGAATTTGATGATTCTGATACCTAAAGTCTACAAAGCTTTAGATGTACACGTGTACAACTATCAGATACAGGGTATGACAAAAATAAGCAAATAATTGCTTGCTTTTTGGGGTGCCCAAGCGACGAGGTGTGTGAGTGTGTGTGTATCTTTGGAGGCATTAACTATACTTAGGAGACTATAGTATTATATGCATTTGTTATGCATGCATGCGATGTGGGCGGCAAGGACCGAAAAGGATCCAAGTACTTGTGTTTGTTATGTTACGTATCCAGTTGGGTCTTCAAAAGGAGCACCAAATGTCACATTCCCAGCAATGGGACCCACACATAAAAATGTAGCTAAGCGTTGACCTCTCCTTAATCTACTCGGAATTCAAATCCACCTGCTGGTTCTTCGACTTGATTTTCAAATGCACATCTATATAATTTAATATACCTAATAAATAATAGACAAACGTCTTTCGCTGAACACGCACACAAGCACACTCGTATCATTGACCATTTTGATTGACAGCCATTAGCAGAATTTGATGTGCATTTCTTACAGCTGGGCCTCAATCTGAATTCAATACTGTCATCATCACATTACAGAGAGTAAAATATTTGTGAACGAGTTAAATGTAGTGTTCTTTATAGCTTATCTGATTATTTTTTTAAAGTAAAAGTTTCGAAAAAAAAAACTTGAATATATTTAACAACAGGGTTCAGGGTATGTCGTTGCCGAGCTCACTCAACTACACATTTCCTACTGGTTTTTTTAAAATGTTTTTTTACTCTGCGTCAATTATGAATTGCAATTTAAAAATACATTGGTAAATGAATAAATACTTGATTCATTGGTAGCAGCCCTTTTTTGTTTTCAGTGTAACGTGTCCATCACTCACCTGTTCGTACGCACTCCTGTGTCATGCATATATTATCCTGGCTGCGTCCTGCTCCTGGTCCACCTCCCATGCCATAGTTGCCATCGCCTGCAATTAGAGAGAACTTTGGGGCTGAGTTTGTTATGACTTCGTCTTCTTCTCCTTCTATAGAGACACACACAAAGACACACGCATACCTTAGAAGTATTACTCCTAATTTAAAAGCCACTCAAATAAATTGAATTTAAATTTCTTATTATGCGATTTTGACAAGATAATTGCAGCAATAAAGGACCCACTGCCTGAAGTGTTTCCTGGCTCATTGACATCAATATATATATATATATATATATGTATATATATGTAAATGTGTATATCGTATATGATTGCCAATTGTATTTACACTTATCAAAAGCAGCCCTGTAAGTTGAACACTGTCCCAATTTTCGCACTGAAAGCTATTTATTATTAAGTGAATATAATATTTACTCTCAGTCGATAGCTCATCGATTGCCCGATGTTCGAACTTGGGGCACAGAAGTAGGAGTCAAGACATTCGACACATGTTGCATGCCACCCTTAAGAATTGGATGTATACAACGAGGTGCTAACTGAGTTGTGTAAAATTTCGTACCATTTGGAGTCGATAACAATACTTAATTATCAACCGCAATACTTATTTGATCGTTATTGAAATGTGTACCTGAAAGAGTGAACTAAGCGTCTTATTTGAATTGAGTATAATACACTATAATATTTCTCTGAGTGAATATGCACAGTGTACAAACCACACTCCCTCCCCTCCCACACTCCATCTAGATACCTGCTCTGTCACGTGCTTATATTGTATTTTTTGTAGTTGTAGTTATGGATTCCATATTGTTCCTTTGGCTGCCTTAAGTCAGTTTTGCGCTGTTGTTGTATTCGGGGAAGCTAAAGTCCTGTTGACTCAACTAGGGCGCTGGGTTGCTTGGTTGCTAATTGAATAATAAAATACGTTTTCCAATGGAAGCACTAATGCAACTTGTGGCAGTGTTTATAATTTTCATTTGTCGAACTTACTGAAAGCTCTAACGAGACGCAGGTGAGCACAACGGAAGAACGGAAAATTTTCAATGAGTAATTGGGTGTTACGGGAGGGTGTGTTAAAAAGAGGGAGAGCAAAGCGAAATAATTTCAGAGATTTGTTGCAAGGAACTCCATGAATTTGTACTTGATTTATTTGTGCATGATTTCTAACATATTTAAATGAATGAATATTTAAATGAATGTTGTATTCTTTAAATTGTGTAAATTGAGTTAGAAATTATGCATGAGAAATACTGAATTTACAAATGGAATCACTCATTCGATAAAAGCGCACTTCTGGCATGCGCTTAAAACTTAAAGGACCAATTTCAAATACATCACGCATATTGAATAACCCATGTTGAGTTCAAGTAAAAAACGTAAAACCATACAAAATGTTATTGACAAATAATCAATTTCTCATTCCCACAACCCATTAAATATTGGAGTCCACCCATATTAAAGATGAGAACTTTGTCCAAGGCGTATTTATAGCTGTGGTATTTATTTTTAAATATGTTGTAAAAAAAAAAACACGAAGGGAAGAGATAGACTTTTGATGATAGCCGGGCGGCGATTACGAAGAACGATGAATGAAATGTTTTTCCTCCTTATTTGTTGTCACCAAATATTAAAAGAACATTTCACAAAACCCATATAATCATGTGATGTTTTGGACAAAGGAGACCGACGAAGGGTTGCCGCCAATCGATTGCCAAAGAATTATAATGATATATAAAAAAAATAAATTTGAAATGAAAATTCATGGACAAAATGATTGGTTTTCCAAAATGGAAATATGTATGTGTGTACATTAAGCGAATGTTAGATAATGTTGTAGATAAAACCTCCGCACACACACAGGCAAAGGGTGGTGATGGTGTGGCAAGGGGGACGGAGAATGAATGCAGCTGAGCAATAAGCTGTAAGCAATGAGCAATGAGTAAAAGACGACGGAGTTCTGAATCCTTTGCTGGGTACACAGAGAGAAAAGTGTCAATCCACATTGTAAATTGAGTAAGCATACCAGATATATGCGTAACCATTCCTATTTAAAACAAAATAGTGCCTCACACTATAAAGAAATAACTTAAGTTTGAGTTTCTTTAAAAACAATGTTTTATTCAACAAAAAAAAAACACATATAAATTATTTGCAAAAATTTAAGCGATAAATATTTGTATTTTGTATTTCTAATATGACCAAACTTTTTGGAACGCTGCTAAAATTGTGATGTAAAATAAGGTAATGCACTTCAATTGAGAACTGAACCGATTTGCTTCTTACTGAAAGTACTCTTAATATTCTCATTTTATACTCAAATACCTTCCTAAAAATTATTAGTTTTTGTTTTTTTGCGTGTAGAATCCTTTGGGGGACGGTTATAAGGGTGTATTTTTGAAGAGGAATGTGCGAGTCAACACAAAAGGCAGCAATGTCGAAAGGCAGTCGGCTGCCATTGCTATTCGCATTTGTTGTTGCTCGCTGTTTGACATATTTTGTAATTGAATTTCCAAAGAGCATTGGAACTATAGGGCGAACACAGCAAACTGCAGGGGTCAGTTAATCAGATTTGGGGTACTGGCGGGGGCAGGAGGCTGTGGAGGTTTGAAGCTTTGATAGACAGGACTGCATTGCACATAGACAGAGATAGGAGCAAAACATGGCAGCCTGTTGCTGCTGCCTGTTGCTGCTGCCTGTTGTTGCTGCTTCTGCTGTTGCTTTTGTTGTTCGCATGTCCTGTTGTAAGAGGAAATTAATTTATAGATGCCCTCACAGGAGTGGTTAGAACGCAATTTGCAGTTAGAATGCAACTACTTCTGCAAAAGTATTCATATTATGCGTGCATAAAAGAATCACAAGCATAGATAGATAATAATTATGGAAAGTATTTGAACTTTTGTATCACTCGTCAAATTAATTTTAGTAAGTAAAAACCAGCACAGGACCTTAAAGAAGTCACCTTGCTAAACTGGGTCAGCAATCGGAAGCAAAATCTGCTGGTTTGGTGTGAACAGGAAAAGAATTCTCGAAGTAAATCAAAGTACAGATTGAAAGTCGGCTCGAGCAGAAAATGTTGAATATTCATCGAAAAGATGAGAACCCAACAACTAACACAAGCTAAGTTTCTACCGTGAAAATTGTATGTACTTTTTTTGTAATACAAATTATCAACTCGATCAATACTATATAGTATATATAATATATATAGAATGCCTGACTGACTGCCTTCCAATTTGTCTTTCTGTCAGTCATGGAAGGGTAATTGCATTTTTTCTCTCAACAGATTGACAAGGAATGGGATCGTAATTGAATTGTGACCCAATTTAGCACATAAGTGTGTGTGTGTGTGTGTGTGTGTGTGTGTGTGTGAAGGCATTTGTGCGTATACATTTGTATGTTCATCCTGTTTAACTCTTTCTCTCTCTCTCGCTGTTTCTCGCTCACCTGCATTCTGTTCCCCGTTGCGCTGATAGCGCAGGCAATGCTGATGAAGACTGGCAAAATAGATGACCAGCGCACCGATAGCCGCACCAAGGACTGTAAAGGCGATGGCCAGGACTAGCAGACAGCGTCGCTGTTGAGACTCCTTCAGCAGCAGCCAATCATTGGCGACAGCGGGCGATGTCGTTGTGGACGCCGTCATCGGCGTTGTCCCTGCTGCGACCACATTCCGTTGTAGAGCGCTGCCAACAGTGCCGCTGCCGTCCGGACTGAGAAATACAACGGTTGGTAATTTATGTTGGTGTTGCGGTTGCTGTTGCTGCTGCTCCTGTTGCTGTATTTGCTGTTGTTGCTGCTGTGTTTGATGTCGCTGTTGTTGACCCAGCAGCGGTGAGACTACTGTTGCATTTAGTTCATCCAGTGCATTCGACTGCAGATACCCATTGTTAAGATTCGTCGTTGTCGTCGTCGCTGGCGGCAAGTTGTCGCTGATTGAATTTGTGGGCGTGACCAACATATCGTTCTGGCGCTGGCCTTTTATCTTGATAAATTATTTACACGCTGCTAATGTTTAATCTACCACCTGTGCACGGCTTCACAGTTGTCACTGCGTCGTCAGCACTGCAAAAAAATGATATTAAACGGTCACTGTCGCATTATTATATCAATCACCTGTCGCATGGTCAAAAAAGGGGCACGTGGAACTGAGAAATTCTACCTAATCGACCTATTTATACATACACTATCTATCAATTAATGTTCTAGCTTGATCATAGCACAACGTTTTTAAATATACAGGGCATCTTTTAGTCGAGCATTCATATTATTTATATCTAACTGACAAGCAGGAAGATATGTTGCTGACTTGCTTGTACAGCACATTTTTATTTGAGCACGCTTTGTTTAAATTCAATTATTAAACAGACAGCTGACTTTGTGAAAAAATTAATTAAAACGTTTCATGGGCTTATTAAATAGATTTAAAAAATTTATTTTCGGTTTCGAGCAAGACAACTATGTGTGTATATCCATTGATATATGTGTGTATATATAGATTTATTTTAATTGGGCTCTTTCAGTGACGAGTTGAGGATAAGATTTCGTATTCAAAAATGTTCTAGAACAACTGATAATATAAAGACGAGCTTTCATTCTTTGTAAAACTCAATATGATACATGTAAGCGATTAATTTGTATAGCTAAACAGCTTCATTTATATAGCTATTTTGGACTCCCTTTATAAATTAAATAGTTTGCCAATCATCTATGGAATTTTATCGCAGATGCTATGAAACGTATTTTAAGAAAACAAAAATGCTTGACTAGCATTGAACTTTAGTGGAAATTTGAAATTCTTTGAGCGATATCAATCGCGATATAAGCTTGTCAAACTTCGAATCGATGACGATCATCGATGCTGATATCATCTACTGTGCTCCTTGCTTCAACCATATTTTAATAGGCCAAGTGTACGTTTGTCCGCCTGTCTGTAGATCATGGCCAACAACGTGTTTTGTGGTGGGTCAGCAAACGGAGACGCCGCCGGTAGAGAGATGCAAAAAGTTGATCAAATTTCAATTTTGTTAATTTTTTTTTTTTTTTGCTGTATAGTATTTAAATTTTAATTGAGATACAGAAGCAGATATTGCAAAAAATACAAAAATAAAAAAAAATTAAAACTAGTTCTGCGAGAACAGTGAATAAGCGTGGGCCGCATCTGCGCCGCAGCCAGCCAGGGTATGTGGAGGCTGCTTACTGCACTCACAAAAAAATTAGGCGTTTATTTTCTGATCTCATCACAAACAAATACTATTCTTTTTCCTTTAAAATACACTTAAATACTTCAATTAAAAATTTCAAATTTAATACACTAAACCAAATAATATTTAGCCCAGAATTTATATTTTTATATTAAATAGTAATTGTTTTAGTGCAGCAATAGTCTATTTTGAAAACAATAATAACTTAAACTTAATACTAAGAATAATCCAAAATTGAATTGTGCTAAATATTTAAAGAAAAAAAATATATGAATTGAGTACCGGTTGTATTAGAATGGAAAAACAGTGTTTTTCTCTGAGTGTTTAAACTGGATGCGTGGAGGCCGGCTTGAGGCCCGCTTAACTGATCTCGTGATGATGCTCATCTAAATACTAATTGCTCTTTTCGATTATGCAAATCTTAAGCTAATACTTCGGCTTGGCAACACACACAAAAACAAAAACAACAAAACTTTACAAAAAAAAATCCCTAAATTAAATTTGCATTGCTTATAACTAGTTGAGCATTTTTTTATGATCATAATTTCTTAATTTAATTGCTTTTGGTTTGAAACGAACTTAACAAATATTTTTTGTTGCTTTAATTTTATTTTTAGCTGCTTTGTATATTGTTTAATATTTGCTTATTATTTCTTTTGATTTTCTTATGTTTTTGTGTTTTAACATTATTGTTGCCCACTTTTTGATTGGTTGTTGTTATTGCTGCCAGTTCTTAAATTGTTGTATCAGCGCGTTTTTGAACAACAGCTACATTTAGATGCTTCTGTGTGTGTGTTTTGCGCGGCTTCGGGACAAATCGGTATGTATTTTGTGCTTATTTGACGCTGTTGTTATTTTTTGTTTGTCGTGCCGCCAAACCGCGCGAGGCGACTACTCGTTACGAACTGAACGCTGTGAACTGTCCTTAGCTTTTAAGCAAGCAGCGCGGCCGTCGCCATCGCGGCCAGCGACGCCAGCGCGCAGCGCTAACGGCCGATTTGACAGCACCAGCCGCATAAAAGCTCTCTTTGCCTTTCCACGTCGCCTGTCGCCCCTTGTCTTATAAGTTTTCAATTGAAAGCGCGCAAAGGAAGTGCAAACAAAGAAAGAAGCACACATAGCACTCACACACACACATGCACAAGCATCCTGCTCACTTTGGCAGGTGTTGAAAACAATTTGAGCACGTTTCACAACACGCACGCAAAATTGCGGTGCCTCTGGCAGCCTGCCTGACGACGCTATGAAAACGAAGAGAATTAATAGGCAACTACAAAAACAAAAACTAAAAAAATGCGCCATTTGCCGTTATTTTTCAATCAATTATCATTGGCATTATTATCGCTCGATCACTGTGTCATTGTCATTTGCTAACAATTTTCGAGTTGTCCATTGGCCAAACACAAAAAAATTAATTACCGCTCGGTGGGCGATAAGACCTGTATATATATATATGTATAATATATATACATATTTATGTATATTTATGAACATGTCTTCCGACACAGATTAATCATACTCGAAAATAATTATTAGTACAAGTAGTACTTGAGACTCTGTGGTCATTTCTTATATGATATGATATGTTTTGAATTGATTTGATTACGTTGATTTCGTTGTTTTCCAATTTGTGGTTATTGTTTCGGATTTTGATTCCCGATTTGAAAACAATTAAAAATTCACGATATTAGATGCAACAGGTTTATGTGATGTATCGATATTGGCCATTCACTTAAATTAGTTATTTAAAAATATACAATTCATAACTTAATTTATTTTTTCTTATTTCATATTTTATTTTATAATTTTTTAAATTAAAAAAACGAAATAGATTCAAAATTGTACTCTACTTAAAAGTAACCTATATTTCTCCTGTAATTATTTGGATTGCATACAATTGGTAATATGAAAACTATGTACTGTAACTTTATCCATTAGTTCTTCGTTGCCAAACGGTTTTCAAACTTGGTTAGTTATTAAGGATTCTTATGTGCCCCGAAATCACGTGCCCCGAAATCACGTGTCCAGAACACGTGCGGTTAGCTTAACCGGACAAGCCGGGCTTCTAATCTAAAAAGCATATTATTTAAATACGTCTTTAAATGTTTGGCCCTGCGTGCCAGTGTATATGTGTTTTATTTTTATCTACGGTCAGCTGCGATAATGGGTCTTATAGAAATCCTGCTACGAATTCCATAAATAAAACTGTCATTAATCGATCATTGTGCGCTTTAGGCTCCCCATACGGCATAATGGCATTTAAAAATCTGCCAACCAACAGGTGGCGTGCTACAATGAAGTAAAGTTAGACTTTTTTCTCGGTTGCGTGCCACAGCGTAACAAATCACAAATACAAAGCTCAAAAAAAAATATATATGTTATAGGAGTATGGATGGTGAAGTGGGGGTAAAAACCGTTAGGTCAGGCATTACCTCTGATTAATTTTTGACGCAATAAACAGCTGGCACGTGCGGCGGCGCATTTTCCGGCGCCATATGCTAGTCGAACAACAAACGCATTTCAAGACCTGCAAAGCACTACAGCAAGGATAACACACAATGAGCACAACACACACGAACAAAAATTTCCGTGCTCTACACGATGTAATTTATTATATTTGGTATAGATATTTAAAATGTAACGGGTCCGTCACATTGGTAGTTCGTTGCGCGACTAAATAATTTTAATTTTTCTACATGCACAAAGCCAAGTTAAGCAGGCAGAATGCCAGGAGTTAAGCCAACGTCGACCACAAGTTCCAACTTGCGCCCCAGTTAGGGGCCGGCATGGGCGGCAATCCATTTGCGAGCTTTTGACCGCCCCCAAAAAGCTTATTTTGCAACACCAACGTTGTTGACGTGTCCGTTGCATTTGATTGAGAAAATCTAACAATAAGAAATATATATTTTTGTTAGCTTTAAATATTTGCATATTTAAAAAAAATACTTTTTTCTTAAATTAATTTGGATTTTTTAACTAATCGTTTTCCAACCATTATTTTTTTTACTGTTGCTTTTAGTCAGAAAACAATTTGACAGATGTTTAAATGCATTTTCACATCGACTAGATACATTTATTGGCAATTTCTGGAAATTGCACAAAAACTGAATTTTAGGCAAAGCTGCTTTATGAAAAAGTAACGGTTAAATTAAAAAGTGTTTCAAGCAAATAAACACATCGAGACATTAAACTAATGTTTATTAAATGATCGATATTAATCGGCGAATTTGCATTTGATTTTAATGAGATATATAACAATTAATAAATAAACTCAACTAAAGCCGAATTAATGAAAGTCAATTAGTTTGTAACCCGTCAAGTTTTTAACATTGGGAAACGGCTATCTCAGTTGCTTAGACGTGAAGACTCCAAAACAAAACCCGACCTACGCAACACTACATAAAGAATAAAAGAAAAAGTTGGCAGGCCTGGTGTTTATGGAAGCAGCGTACCCGCCCTTCCTGCAAAAGGCCTGTACTGATTCTTTAGACCATCGTCCATAAACTGAAGTTGACGATCAATCATTTCTCATTTCTCCACACCATAGAACTTGCTCACACACCATAATCATTCTTTATAATCTATTATTTAACATAAATATATAAAAACATAACTGGCCGCTAGTTGGCGAATATTTTTTAGGCGGTAATTCAAATTTAAAATTGAATTAGGAATCTTGCCAAATATTAAGTAGGATGCCGAATTTTAATATAAATATAATTATGTAAGTTTAAATAGTCTAATAAATGACATATAAACTGAATAACATATGAATTAAATTATAATACATTTAAGTATAGCCTCAATATTTAATTGTGTACATACAAGTTTCAAATATTGTTTTGTACAAATATGTATGCAAGTTGCACTCAAACAAGGTGCACAGATTCGGCTTCATAAATATATTCACATTCCGTAATTTTCAATATACATGACGCAGTTTAATTTTGATCGGGATAATAATTTTCTCGGCTCATGCGTTTTGAATAATTTATGTTTTGTTCGCCAATCTTTGCTTAAATTGACTTATGCGATTTGGATGGCTTAGCCTGAGAAATGCGTGATGGCACTGGTTCGATATTTGAACGCACTCACCTACTTAAATAAAATATATGCGGTGCTCTTTGCCGGTGCGCATGCGCGTATCCTTTGGCGAATGTAAATAAACATCCGAGGTGTTCCCTCGTCGCTGCAAAAATAAATTGCATCCAATAGAAATAACCATGGTGATGCTTTTGTCGGTATGATCGCCGCAGAGACTCGGAATTACGGCGTAACCTGCCTTCGGCCACCTTAACACATAATTCAAAATTAGTACAACATAAGAAAGATTTCAACAAGCACACTTACGCAAAATTCTGTTTTAGATCACAAAAAATATCACGGATGGTTTGTGCATGAGCATCACCTGCTTCACTTTTTGCTCTTTGTCATGTGGCAAACACTCGCTCACATTATTTCGCTAACCCCGCAAACCTACATCTTTCCTATAGCAATGTGTCCCTTTATTTTTCCTTCTTTTAACTGCGAATCGATATGTACGGAAATGCAAGAAGTTTTTAGCTAAACTAAGACAAGTAAATTTTTGCCAGGAATTCATGTAAAAAAATTGTACAAAGTAAGAATGCTCTAATCGAGTAATCTCGACTACGATATACTCTGAATCCAGTTGTTAAAAATATTCTAATTTAAGTTTCATTTAGTAGTCTAGATAGTGAATCAATATTTTGAATATGCATATTATGTATTAATTAAAAGATTCTACATTTTAAAATTTGTGAATTTATTGCTATCGCAAATCGAAATGTATAGATAATCGAGAAACAGAGGCCGTCATTGGAAAAAAGATAGCTTTATCTGCCATGAATATACGAGAACCTATATGTTAAATTTCAAGTCTCTAGCTCCTATAGTCTCTGAGATCAGCGTGTTCCTACAGACAGACAGACGGACGGACATGGCTATATCGACTCAGCTTTCGATCCTGATCAAGAATATATATTCTTTATGGGGTCAGAGATGTTTCCTTCTGCCTGTTTCATACAAATAAAAAGTTAACAGTTGTAAGCGCCACATATGTAACTTTGCACCTGCAAAAAATAGAAATGAAATTAAAAAATTAAAAGTACGCAATTTTTAACTGTCTACAAAAATGAACCAAAGATCACAAAGTTCATGGAATTATCACTCAAGTTGGTTTAGTTTAAAATAGCTCTATTTTAAAGCAAAGTCCATATGGTTAAAGTGTCAGCTACCATCATTTCAAAGTCACTGAAGTTGGAGGAGCAGCGCACTGCGCGTAAGACATGAAGGAAATACTCCTGTATTTGGCTGCTCATTCCAGTGGCACAGTCAGCATGTGCTTTGCGGTTGTGAGACGAGTTGATGATCAGCGAGTAGCTACGCACCAGGACAAATACGTCCGCGACTTTACCGGCGATGCTCATCTGCATCCAGTCAATAAGCTTCATCTTTTCGCAGACCTCACTGATCTGCAAATGCTTATATTATTAAGTGTTTTTTTTTTATGATGATGACCTATGGTTATCGGTTTTGATTAAGTACGTACAATATCAGTATTGGTGTTCTTTCTTGGCATACCCAAAACCTTGTAGAATGTGGCCAGCAAAATACTCATCGCAATCTCACAACTGAAGTCATCCTTAATAATTAGAATCGCGAGCGCCTTTTGCATTTGGACGACCTTATGCATACGCTCCATGCACGTTCCAGTTACAAATCTATCACATAGAACAGTGCCTATTAATTTGATGCAATTAGGTGGTAAATCGATGCACAGTTTAGCTACAGCGTCCATTAGCTCGAAACGGTAACCCGTACAATCAGTTTCTAGCGGCTTATATGACTGCATTAAGGTAGCAAGATGATAATGATCAATTAGTTCAGCAAGTGTCAACTCCTTTAAATTTAATGTGGCGTCGATAGAATGTTGGAATAGCTGCAAAATTAAGGGAAGACATTTTTAAATATATCAGAAGTCAATTTGAAAGTATCATGTTTTGCATATAAGAAAGTTTGTTCACCTCTGCGGTGCTGTTGGCAGCTAAATTAACTGATTTTATGGTTGAGCTAACCAAAAAGCTCTTTAAATCATCCTCTGTGAAGCCCACTTTTGGTGTCTTTGAAAGCGTTAAATTCACTTCATCTCCGAGTTCTTGAGCACTCTCATCACATCTGTTGTTGTTATTATCATAATTCGATATCTTACTTAATGATTTCCCAGTCGCTCCTTTTTTGTTATCCTGCATTGTCTCATGTGAACAATCGACCAGTTCTGCTGCTCCCGAAGTTAATGCTACTTTTCGGGGTTTAACATGATTATTGTGCTTCTCGTGCTTTACACATTTAGCACTCTTGGGATTAGCGAGTGCATCGATAGTTCTTGTATTGGGTGCTTTCTGGATTAGGTCTTTCTTGATCTTAGACCTGGTCTGGTATTCTTTTGATTCATTCATTTTTTTTGTTTTGCGAATATTATCAGAATGCTTAATTCTGTCCCACTGTCAAGAGCAACTTAAATTGGAACAACTCAGCTGTATCAAAGCGTTTTACCTACTTTCAATCGCCGGGAAATAGTTATCGAGTATTTCTTTGCAAGCGTTGCCAGATAAATGCACTGATGTGAGGCTGTTTTATATTTTCGGTGTATGAGAACGCCCAAAGTAATTGCAGCTTCCCTTTTATAATAATATTCGGTTGTATTTGTAGGGTGATTGCTTGTCTGTTTTTACCATTGAACGTGTGTAGTTAGTTTTTCTTCAATGTTTTAAGTTTTTAACTTGATATTTAGTTGTCCATAACTTGAATATCTCACAAGTTTTTCCCCTTTCTGGAAAAATGCTTAATTCGTACGTTTTGTTAATGCCGCTTTTATTAATGATACTGCTGCTACATCATCTGACAACAGCTGATGCAGATGCTGCCTGCAACAACGTGGATCGCTCTGACATCGAGCGCCGATTATCCACAAAGACACCTTATCGTGTCATTGCCAATTATAATGATTCTTCGCCAAAATACGATGGTATGCCGCCTGTTATTGGCAAAAAAATTTTACCTTTTAATCAGTGAACAGCTGTTTTTGTTTTATTCACTGCACATGCTCATTCATCTCGTATTTGCTATATTTATTTTATACAAGGTTGCCACCCGACGCGAGTTTGGGCCATAATACGCCATGGTACTCGAAATCCCAGCGAATCAGTTATTTTGCATGCAAAAATACGACTAACTGAAATCAAGGCACTTCTTTTGAAACAGTCGCCACCAAATTTCTGCGCAGGCGAACTAAATGAGCTGCGTCACTGGAGTTGGGATCACATCGATACGAATGATGAAAAACTATTGGTTGCCGAAGGCGAAGATGAATTAATTGAGCTCGCCGAACGCATGCAATCGCGATTCCCAAATATACTGCCCGATATTTATAATCCGGAATGGTTCTATATTAAATACACCGCCACGCAGCGTACGCTGAAAAGCGCTCAGAGTTTTGCAACTGGATTATTTGGCCGTCATCGCATACACGCCATTAGTTATCCAAAACCATCGCATCGTGATCCAGTTTTAAGGGTGAGTTCCAATAACTAGAAATACAATTTATACATATTTATAACGAATGAATAGAAATACTCGATTTTTCGCAATTTAAATATGGCGGGCTTAAAACGACGCAATCTGGTAGCCTTATTCACGCAAAATCAACGGTGGCAGCCACGAATGAAAGAATAGACATAATGGGAGGGATAGACGAACAAGCACATAAGCATACACAACACACCCACACACACGCAGAGAGTGAAAAAGAGGAATACGAAGTGCCGCAAGTGCGTATTTCGTACTTCGAATCAGCGCGTGCATTTCCAGTCAAATATTTCTCGTCGATATTTATTTAAAAAATATTTGTTTACGTTGTTTTTTTTCTGTGTTCTATTATTTGTTGACTTGTGCGATTGAATAAAGCAGCAGCGCAACTAGGACAACGCCGTCACCGTGGCCGTTGTAGAGGAGCTGCAAAATTGTTTGGTTATGTGCAGCAGCAGCAGAATTCCCCGTCGCCGTTTTCGTCCTTCTCTCCGTCTACGTTTCAGTTGTTGTTTTTGTTTGTCGTCGTCGACGTGCTTGTGCATGAATGTGCTGTAATTGAATAGACAATTTTTGGCGAATTGCAAGAACAATTGCCTATAATTTTGTAAATATACACACCACACACACATGCATATATAAATATATATATATAAATGTGTATAAATATATTTAAATATATATACATAAATTGATGGATATATATATGTGCATAAGCATTAGACAAATTTTGGTTTGCAGAAAAAGGCCAAGGGATGGCGCTGCAATTGCCGATTTCGACCATTGCAACCAGAGAGCACAGTAGCAGCAGCACCAGCAACAACAACAAGAGCAGCAACAATAATAACAACAACACTGGCAACACCACTGCTGGCAGCAGCGGCAACAAGGTAACCTTGTTGTACGTCGTTGGTGGCGAGGATGCACGTAAAATGCCAAACACTACAGGTGCCACAGCAATGCGCAACTCAAAGGAGAAGCAACTGCAGAAACAACAGCAGCAACAACAACAGCAACAACAACAGCAGATGCACCTGAAATCACAAATGCCGCTGCGTAAACTATTCCAAAATCGTTTAAGCCTGTTCGACTCTGGCATTATTGAGGACGAACAGTGCCCACTGAGCTTCTCAGCGATGCGTCATCAGGAATCAATTGTGCAATGGCGCTACGATCGTCACGCGTGGCGCATTCGGGAACGTATGAAAACGGCCAGTGTTGCGCTCGTCCTCTGCCTGAACATTGGCGTCGATCCGCCCGATGTCGTCAAGATACAGCCATGCTCGAGACTGGAGTGTTGGATCGATCCCAGTTCGGTGTCGGCACCCAAAGCGATGGAGCAAATTGGTAGCAATCTGCAAATGCAATATGAACGCTGGCAGCCTCGTGCGCGCTACAAGAAGTGCCACGATCCAACCGTTGAGGATGTAAAGAAATTGTGCACCTCGCTGCGTCGCAATGCCAAAGGTGAACGCATCCTGTTCCACTACAATGGCCATGGGGTGCCCAAGCCGACGGCAAATGGTGAAATCTGGGTATTCAACAAGACCTTCACACAATATATACCGTTGAGCATCTTTGAGCTGATCAATTGGATGGCGGCACCATCGATCTACGTTTATGATTGCTCCAATGCGGGCATCATCATCAACTCGTTTCAGCCATTCGCCGAGCAGCATGAACACGAACTGGAGAAGACACTTGCCGCTCAGGCATTGGCCGGAACACAGTCCGCCACTCAGCTTGTTAGCTACAAAAATTGCATACACTTGGCAGCATGTGCCGCAAATGAGATATTACCGATGAATGCGCAACTGCCAGCAGATCTGTTCACCAGCTGTTTGACGACACCAATTAATATCGCCCTCAAGTGGTATGCGATGCAGGAGAAACTGGGCATGGTGCCGCGCATCCAGAGCGAACTGATTGACAAGATACCCGGCAAGGTGAACGATCGGCGCACCATGATGGGTGAGCTCAATTGGATATTCACGGCCATTACGGATACGATTGCATGGAATACGCTGCCGCGTGAGCTCTTCCAGCGTCTGTTCCGACAAGATCTGCTCGTTGCTAGTCTATTTCGCAATTTCCTGTTGGCAGAGCGCATACTGCGTAGTCACGATTGTACACCAGTTTCGCTGCCGGCATTGCCTCCCTGCCACCGTCATGCCATGTGGAAGGCCTGGGATCTGGTTGTGGATCTGGCGCTGCAACAGCTGCCTGACATTTTGGAACAGCAGGCGGCATATCGCCAATTGCCCTTCTTCGAGCACCAGTTGACCGCGTTTCAGGTGTGGCTGGACAGTGAATCGGAGTCGCGTACACCGCCCGAACAGTTGCCGATTGTGTTGCAGGTGTTGCTCTCCCAGGTGCATCGATTGCGTGCCTTGGAACTGCTGGCACGCTTCCTAGATTTGGGACCGTGGGCAGTCAATTTGGCATTGGGTGTCGGCATTTTTCCCTATGTACTGAAATTGCTGCAGAGCTCGACGCGTGAACTGCGCCCCGTATTGGTATTCATTTGGGCCAAGATTCTAGCCGTCGATCCCAGCTGCCAGGTGGATCTAGTCAAGGAGTACAAATACTTTTTGACCGTGCTGCAGGACACTGGCGTTAGCAAACAACATCGCACAATGTCCGCCTTTGTGCTCGCCTCCATTGTGCATAGCTTTCTGCTCGGACAGACGAGTGCGCTCCAGGGGCCGTTGCTTTCCATTTGCCTGGAGCAGCTGAACGATAGCAGTTGGCTGTTGCGTCAATGGTTGGCCATTTGCCTGGGAATGCTCTGGCAGAATTTCGAGAAGGCGCGCTGGTCCGGTGCTCGCGACTTGGCGCACGAGAAGCTCTACGTGCTGCTCCGTGATCCGATACCCGAAGTCCGAGCGGCTGCTGTCTTTGCTCTGGGCACATTCATCAGTTCCGTAACCGATCGCAGCGAGGAGCAAGCGAATAATATTGATCGCATCATTGCCATCACACTACTGGAAACGGTCGGCGAGGATATGTCGCCGCTGGTGCGTCTCGAACTGGCTGCGGCCTTGCAATGGATGGTGTTGCTCTTCGAGTCGCAATTTGTCACCGTGTACATGTCGGAGCACATAAACAGTCACACCTCATCGCTGGTCTCGTGCGGCGGCGAACGGTCGGCGAGTATCACCCACGGCCTGCCGACGCCGCCCCCATCCTCGAATAGCTTGGAACGAGCTCCGCATGTTAGTATTCGTTTGTGCGTCAGCTCCAGTTCCATTTTCAATATGAGCAGCGCCAGCGCTGTCAATGTATCGATGGGCGGCAGTGGCGGGAGCAGTAATACAACGAATGCGATTCCCTTTCAGTACATCTTTACCAAGCTGTGGCAGGGAATCTATAATCTTGGTCAGGATCCGTTCCCCCAAGTGGCGACGACGGCACAGAAAATCATTACACATGTGCGCGATGCGGCGTTGTGCATGATAACCGCCAAGGAGGCAACAAATGCGACAACCGCTGGCTGCGCAGGTGGACGAGATCGGAATCGAGATCGGGATACCGAACAGAAGCTCAACACCAGCAACTTGAGCAGTTCGAGCGTTAGCCTGCCACCCAGTCCAAATACGCGTTGTAATTATCTTGGCGTGGGTGGTGAATCACCGCCAGTTGGTGGCGCACATGGACCGGCCACCGGTGCTGTGGGTGGTACAGCTGGCAATGCACCCTCTTCGGGCAGTCGCTGGGCACTCAAATTGCGGATGTCCGGTGGCGGAGATGCACAGCAGCGTAAATTGCGGACCAGCTCCATGAATGATGAGCCGGACGGTGGTACGGGTGGTGCAACACCTATGCCATCAACAGCTCCTACTGCTGGTGCTACTGGTGGTGCTGCTGCGGCAGCTGCTTCCTCCGCTGGCCAAACCGATATGAGTGGCAATCATTCGGCACGGAGTAGCGGCAGCGAAACCAATCATTATTCGGATGCCAACAGTGGCAAGTCAATGCAGCTGCAACCGATCGTCCAGACGCAGCTCATCCCGTGGGCCATCTCATATTTCACACGGCCGGGCAAGCAGCGCTACAGCTGCGCCGACGATGGCAGCGAGGAGGAGGAGGGACAGCAGCGGTGGCCTATCGATCGCAATTCGACGGCGTTGCGCATCCGTGAATATCGGTATCAGCGCAATAAGCTGCATCGTCTTCAGGCGCTGAGCGAGCATCAGACGCAGCGCATCCAGCGGCTGGACGCCTTCAGTTTTGTGCGGAAAACTCAATTTACGCCATCGCTGGTGAAACTGTTGCCATATGAGCGCCAAATCGCTGTCGCCTACAAGGAGAAGGTGCTCGTCTATGATTTTGTGCGCAACTCGGTGTTCAACTATGTGACGGAGGCGCCACTGCCCGAGATGGGCATTAAGAACAGGAGTTCTTCGCATTCACAGTCCTACGCCCGCTCAGCAAGTGCCTCGCAATTTGCGCGTGTTAGCAGTTTTGAACAATTGAATGCCCAGGATGTTGGCCTGATGCTCGTTGCCCACGATGATGGCGTGATACGCGTCTGGCAATCGGCTGGCAGTGCCACAACTGGCCCAGCTTTGGAGACGCCAATGATGCCAGCGACGGCGACAGCGACACGATTAATTAGCGCCTGGGATGCACTGCCTCGGCATAATTATGGCGGCACCAATTCCTATCTGCAGCGCCTAATAACGGATTCCGCTGGCAGTGGTATCGGTGGCGCCAGCTGCTCCTCGAACACCAGCCTAACGGGTATTGGTGGCGGTTCAACGGGTGCCGGCTTGGGAGGGGGATCACTTCACTCCGCTGGCGTCGCCTCGCTGGCCAGCACAAATATTGTCACCGCCTGGCAGCAGTATAGCCAGCATTTGGTCGTTGGCAGCGATTATTATCGCTTTCTGCGTATCTGGGATGTGGAGCGAGAGTTGCGACTGAGCGATATGCATCTGGGACGCAGCGAGACAACGGTGCGCGTCGTGTCGCCATTTGAGGCAAATACACGCTGCGATATGATTGTCGCCGGCTGCACGGATGGCAGTGTGCGTGTCTTCGATAAGCGCTGTTCACCGCAATCGGCACTCGTCCATGTCTATCTGGAGCACTCGTCACCCATTCTGCATGTGTGCCTGCGTTCCGAGCGGACATTTCTTGTCACCGGTTGTACGGCTGGCAAGGTGCGCGTCATTGACATGCGTGCCTGTCGCACCGGCGGCGACAGTGTGGCAAGTGCAAATGATTCTGCAACTAGTTCTGGCACTAGCAGCGGCAGTGGCATCGTACATCAGTGGGACGCCGGTGCGGATATTACAGCAATGGCATGCCATCAGCAGGCAGATGCAGTTGCCTGTGGCAATGCATCGAAAATTAGCATATATTCGCTAAATGGACGCACACAGAGCATCCTGCGCAACAACGAGGGATTTATGGGCTCGAAAATTGGATATCCCACATGCTTGTCATTTCATCCCTATAAGGTGCAGCTGGCGGTGGGCTTTGTGGACAATACGGTTGCTGTCTACAGCCCAACACCTGGTAAATAGCACAACAAGTACCCTAATTAATATCCAATTTTCCATCTCTGTCTTTTTTTTTTTGTTACACTTACTGACGATATAGTGTATATATAATGAGTGGGCTTATCAACTTAAGTACCGAGTAGCTATTATTATTTGTACTTACGCGCTGCATCCCGTCTCTCTCTCTCTCTCTCTCCTCAGTCGTTAGCAGTATGGCAAGAGCATTTACAGCTGCTACACTCTCCCCATCCCTCTCTCTCTCTCTCTCTCTCTCTCACTCTCTCTCACTCTCTCTCTCTGTCTCTTTATCTCGGTCTCGATCATTCGCTGCACTTAACTCATTATTCGTTACTTTTAACTTGTTACAGTTTTATAAACTCTGCAATCGCTGGAAAACGGACGTCGATAAGAATCCTGAAACAATGTTTAATGCACGTAGCTTCTATGCGGAGCCAGCTATGCAGTCAGCCGTGGCGCATGTGCGTTCCAGCACACAAATTATGAACCTTACCCCCCAGGATGTTCAGCTCATGTACACCGTGTGCGCATTTGAGACGGCCTGGCAACGCCACAAGCCGCCGTCCGTCTGGTGTCGCTTTTTCAATGTCGCCGCCTTAAACGCCTTGGAGTTTGCCGAGGATCTCGAGTACTACTGGAACGATGGCTACGGCTATGAGTTGACGCATCGCATTGCCTGCCCGGCAATTGCTGACATGTTTGTGGCCATCGAGTGAGTTTCAAATTTAAATATGAATATGTATATATATTTCTAGCAACGAAATTTGCTTTCATTTCTGATTAGGACATTTGATACATTTCTTTTGGCTTAAAATTAGCTATAGAGTTTGGTTGAACATTGGTTTCAATTTAACGATTATATATTTAAGATCAATGTTTACCAAGTTGATAGTTCGTTGTTCAAATTTAAAGATAACATTTTAGCTCACAGATTAGGTGCAGAGTCAGTTCTTGGGTTGATTTCGTTTCGATTCGATAATGATACATTTGAAATGAAAGCAAGCAAGCAATAATATAATTCTTATTTATGTTATTTACAGATCTTTTTTTAGTTAAATTAATTGGTAATTTTTTGGCATTTTTTCATTCCAAGTGATACCGTCAAATGCAAACTGTCATCTGAGATCAATTGATAATCATTGTTTATTGTTATTGTTTGTTGCATGCACATAAAGTACCCCAAGGCCGCGCGCCAATGCCACATTCTATTTTACCCATTCGGGAACGCTGCTCAAGATGCTGGCCCATCTGGGCGTCGCCAGAGATGAGCGGCCGCTGACGCATAAGGGTTTTGAAAATAAGCGCCGTTGGCGCACAAGTGAAATCGACGCGTTCGCCACCAATTTGGCATTTGTGCGCTATGAGTGAGTATTCAGTGTACCAACAGACAACTCACCGCCATTCGACTAATTGAAATTGATTTAATTGCAGCTGCATTGCGAAGGATCCACACGTGCTTGTCTTACATCAGGAGCGAGTGGTGCGCCTGCCCGGTTGTCCACAGGATGATGATCTTTGTCCGCTGCCAATGCTGCGCCGCAACTATGAAGACAGTGTGGAGCGCTGCGACTTTGAGGCGCTCTGCCAAGAAGCCAAATGAGATGAACAAAGATGGAGACACAGACAGAGAGAGAGAGAGAGAGAGAGACAGATAGCTGGAAAGCTGTGAATTGGAATTGGAATGGTTGCTGCTGCCTGGTGCTTGGTTCTGATTGATTATTGATGGTGTTGATGATGATGTTACTGCTGCTCCGCAACCTGAAACATTATGCTGAATTTAACAGGAACCAAAAGGATTCGTCGGATGTTTTGAAATTTTAATTGATGTCGAGGATTAACAGAGAAAAACAGATAGAGAGAGAGAGAGAGAGAGAGAGAGAGAAATAAAAAGGGAGGCAAATGAGTTTAAAAGTTTCAAATAGAGATAATGAATAGCGTTAGTTGGAACACTGAAGACTAAAGAAAGCCAGCGTAAAAAATTGTATTGTAAAATTAAGAAAACCAAGTGGCATGTAATGAGATATGTGTGTATTTTTTAAGCCTTATAATCAATGTGGACCATCCAAACTCCAAAACAACACTGAATACAGGCAATGAAAAGACACAAATAAGCGAGGCGGAGATAGATAAAAATTAAGATATAGTGAAAGAGAGAGCGAGAACGCGAACGAGAGAAGGATAAAGAGAGTAAAGCGTGTACGTGAGCAAGATCAGCTTGAAGCCATGCTGTGAATCCGCAAGTTGTCGATTATGCATACGCATATATAAATATATATATATATATATATATATATATATATATATATATATAAAATTGTACAATTAGTACTTCTAACCTCAGCTATTTTATATTGCCGCTAAGCTGCTAACAATATGTTAATATTATAATTTTTCTGGGCAGTTTTTTTTTGCTAAACATAGATAAATATAGATAAATCCCACGAAACCAGCAAATTCTGCATAGCCTTTGTACATACCTATACTATATTTATAAGTGCATATACTAATATATCTTAAAATATATAGGGATATGTATATGTATATATATATTTGAGTCATCTATAAGCTTCTCAGCTTATTTGTAACTATAGATACAACATATTGAAATGGAAACATCTGCTATTATGAAATCGTATATATATCGAATATATGTCTGTATTCTGCACCTTAACCCCCCCCCCCCCCCCCAACACACACACATTGCATCTATCCGCTAATGTTAAGCATAAAAACAGTTAATTAACAAAAAAAAAATTAGAAGCAATCGGATAATTGGCTTAAACGGTTTTTTGTTTGTCCATTTTATAGATTTATTACGAATGTTTGTAGTGATTTTGTTCCCTTTCTGTTTCCCAATTGTAAAAACGAATGAAAAAAAAAATAAAAACTGTGTGTTAACTGATATTAAAGTTAATATAATTTACTTTGCATGCGGCACAACAATAACAAAAAACACAGAAACGCAGAAAAAAAATGGTAAATATTGTACGAAAAGGCAAAAAAGAAACGAAATGTAACTCGGCATTAAACTTGAATATCCTTGCAGGCTTTTTACAAGAAAAGGGTAAACAATAATCTGTATTGCTGTTTTTAAAATTCAGTTTATATTTTAGTTATAGTATCAAGAAAATATTTTTTTAGAGCCTGGAAAATGTGGTTTAGCATCTGTATCGCGTTCAATAAAGATAAACAAAAAAATTAATTCTAAACAGCAAAACTATATTGTATATAATTTACGGAAAAATACAACTCAAATTGAATACACACACACTGCAAGGGTATATAAAAAATAAATATAAATAATAATGTACTGATTCAAAAAATATAATCGCTTAAGTTACAAATAATGCTCCGTCAAGAATATTTGATATAGAACACGTTTGTACGTGTAGCACTTGTCTATGGGTATGGATATATCTAACTATCTGTGTGAAACACGTATAGAATCGAACTGGTCTGCTCTGACGAGCATTTCTTTATTTTATAGAAAAATCTTAAACCTAAATACATATATACCCGTTTTAAGGCGACCTCATGTTAAGTTTACTTATCTTAATGGAGCCAATTGTGATGCTTTGTTATTTAAGCGATCCTCTTGGATATAAAAAAATAGCTGAGTCTTGCAGTGTTTTGCTTCAATGTATTATGTTCGACGTATCGAAGCACGTAAAAAACCAAAAATAGAAACAGCAAAACAAATGCAATCTTAACTGTCTGGAATTTTGAACCTTTCAATTTGTATCAACGGAAAACGCAAAAAGAAAAAAATAAAAAATCCGAAAAAAAAAACAACCAAACAAATAAAGTGAAAACTGCATATTTATCTTAGTCGCATCTACAAATATGGAATTCACACGTGTACTAGAATGATTCCACAGCCTGGTTGTTGTTGCTGCTGTAGGCAAACTTCCCGTACCCTGCTAATTGGTATTTTCTTTATTCGGAATAGCAACTTAAATTGTGTACTTAGTTAACTTGAAGAACATCTTAGAGTATTTGCGACAAGATATAGTGCTATAATTTGAATATTCCGCATTCCTTGCCAATTTTGTACATCTTTTATTTTGCAATTTCTGAACAGCCTAATATTGTTATGAACATGAGTTCAAGTAAATATGATCTCATCACGGGAGATTTTATGTTTAATTCTTTAATACACTATTCTATGCTATGTGGCTAGGAATCCAGTGGTACTTTTTATTGTTGTTTGTGAATATTGCATTGTGTTTAAGATATCAAAGCTGGAATATTTCTACATATTCTTACTTTAATTTTTGCAATATTAAGACAGTTGAGATACTGATATAAGATATAAGAAGCAATGAACCTGCATATATAGACCTAAGTTGTCTATATTTGTGTAGTTTGAGTATCAGATACCCTCTTTCTAGAATTTTCCCAAGTTCTTTAGTCTAGCATAGTATTTTTCTTTCAAAGATTATTTTACTCGATATTGTGAGAGGTATTTTGGTAATTACAGAAGCATAATAATCTCGTTTGTGCCAAATCGGATTTCGTTAGAGTACATTAACAAAATGTGTTTAGAATTTGGCATTTATTTGAGCGGCATTTTTCTATGTCACACAATTCTTTGTTTATTTTGACTAATTTACATGAATAAAAAAGCAGGTAATGCATAAACTATATATGCACAGAGATAACTGAGATAAGGATGATCATTGGCAATCTGATTTTTAATGCACTCAAAAATAATATCAATTGAATTCTAAACAATACCTCGAGTCTAACTTCATCATAATCTAGAAATGTAACGGTTTTCTAAGGTTCTACTATCAAATGGATATGGCTAAGTGCGATTTGGGGAAGTTTGATTTATGAATATTTGTTTTATATATGATTCCAATAGCAGCGGAAGCTGCCACTTGAGGAAGCTTTCAGGCAGCTGCATTTGCAACAGGTTTAACCCTTAATGAGCTTTTGTTGCTCAGCTTTCTGTGTTCCGTGAAAAGCTCTTCGAGGATGCCAGCCAACTGAGAGAGAAACAGCGCCGTCGATGACGGCGACGACGACGAAGCCGACGTCATTCAGCGCACAGACGTCGCTGTCAGCAACAGCAACAGCAACAGCAACGACGACTTGGATTATTCCGGCAGCGGCGACAGGCAACAGTATTTGGCCAAAAAGATTTTAGTGCGCTGTTGTCGTTGCGGTTGGCGCGTCGTTTAACAAAAATTGGTTGCACACGTTGTAGTTGCTGTGGTTGCGTTGCGTTGCTATTTGTGTGTGTTGTCTTGTTGTCTTATGGCTTGTTGTTGCCAGTGATTCTCTCGTATATCGGTAACTGAGCGAAACTATTAAACGCGTCCTGTGCACAACCCTCCCTTTCTCTCTCTCTCTCTCGCTCTCTCTCTCTCTCTCTCTCTCTCTCTCGCTCTCTCTCTCTCTCTCTCTCTGTGTGTGTGTGTGTATGTCAATAATACAAAAAAAAATCAAATTAAAAAAAAGCAATCACCTGATGCGGCACTGCGGGAGACGTCAGCAAAATGACCTAATTTTTCATTAGCGCATCAGCATCCAGTCCTTTGCCAGGACAACAAAGCACTTACCAAAAGCAGAAACAAAGTCGGAAATCAACTCAAGAGCAAAACGACTAAGCAGCAGCAGCGCTTGCTTGGCTTCCACCCTCCGCCGATTTTATTATTTTTTTGTTAGTTTTGTAATTAGCTGTTGGTAAGGAATTGGAATTGGCAATGGAACAGCTGTGCTATGTGGCGCTCAGCTGCCTCTTGGTAATTGTGCTGCTCTATGGCCTGCTGGAGCTGCACTATTTCTTGCGCATGTGCCTGTGTGTGCTGTTGGCGCGCTTTATCAAGCGACGCTGCCACATCCTGGAGGCCACCACAGTCAACGGTAAGCAAATATGTAAAATATATGTATATATATATAAGTATTTCGACTCTGCTTTTTGGCCTTCTCCTTCTCCTTTGATAGGTGTTTGCTTGAGCAACGATGTGGACACCCTGCTCTATCATATGAATAATGCTCGATATTTTCGAGAACTAGATTTTGCACGCGTCGATTTTTATGAGCGGACCAAGCTGTATCGCACCATCAGTCGGCTGGGTGGATCTGTATTTCAGGGTGCTGCCACAATACGATATCGCCGCTTTATTCGGCCCTTTCATCGCTTCAAGATCATCTCAAGGGTGCGTATGAGAAAGTTAACCAATCAGACATCAAAATTTATATTTGAATCCGTTGTAATCTTTAAATCATAGATCATCTATTGGGACGAACAATCACTGTTCATGGAGCATCGCTTTGTGCGACCCTCGGATAAGTTTGTCCATTGCATTGTCATCTGTCGCCAGCGTGTCATCGATGTCTCCATGGACAGCGTGATGGCCGAGCTGTTGCCCCAGCAGACGGCCACAACGCCACTGCAGGCATCGAGGCATACGCTTAGCTCCACGGCCAGTCTGCAGCCGGTTGGCATTGGGACGACGACGACGATGACCACTTTGGATGCCGTTGCACAGGCCGAAAATGGTCATGTGGCAAGCACAACAACAACAACATCAACAACAACAATAACAACAACAACAACAACAACAGCCTCAGCTGCAACATTAGCAACGCCGGCAAAGCTGAAGCCACCGTTGCCGCCGGAACTTTGCAAATGGATCGAATATAATGATATGTCCAGCAAGAACCTGCGCAGCGGCTGCTGACTGACCACTGTATAATATATATATTTATATATATATATGTATGTTTATCTATATATTTGTATATATGTATATTTATTTGGAGTGCTTGGGCTGGGAATTGTGTTCTTTCCGTCAAAGCATTTCATCTTGTTGTATTCTAAAATTTTTTGTCTGTGTTTATGTGTGTGTGTGTGTGTGTGTATGTGTGTGTTTGTTTGGGTTCGTGTGTGTCAATTGTGCACTGTGAACTGTGTACATGTTGGCAAGTGCTCTAAGTCTAGCCTTAAGTAAATATCGAATACTATGTAATAAAAAAACAGACATCAGTTCTAAAACTATTACTACAACTAAAGCTACCACTTATAACTCATAATTACGTAATTTATGTTTATATCTGCGTGTTTATGTGTGTGTGTTTATGTGTGTGTGTGCGTGTGTGTGTTAGACTACTCTGTTAAATATGAATGATGTGTGCTTGGATATATCTCTAAAAATTTGTACAATTTGCCTTAACATTTGTGGAGGGGCTTTAATAAAACAAGCAGTGGTGGAAAGTGCTTAGGCAAATATTACGCGAAGATCTAATTCAATTTACCGGTTCAAGCAACTGTTTTATTCTGGGATCGTATAAATTATACCACAATTAATATTAAAAAGGATGACTTAGTTTAAGAACTGTTGGTCGTATGATAGCTATAAAAAGTATATCATACTTAATTATACTAAAATGTTGCCTAATATTAATTAAACATTCTCTAAGAATTTTACAATCAAACTAAATGCTGATAAATTCATCAAAAGCAATTCCAGTTCCAAAGACCTTGCGACCAATTGCATATGTATTGGTGTGTGTGTAGATAAATAAATACATACATATGTATTTGTGTGTGTTTACATCTGTTGCAACCGGTCAAAGCGCAAAAGTAAACGAACTTTTCCACTAGTAATAGCAACAGCCAACCAAATCTAATCAAACTGTGAATGGCCCAAAGGCTCAAAGATTGCGAACGTAGAATAAATTGTTGAGTGTGAAATGCAACTCAATCATTGGCAGTTTGCTTCCATCACATGAGCAGAAAGCAAGCAAGCAAAGGGGCAAGTGCAAAATTGCAGCATGAGTAGCATTGGGAGAGGTAGATAAGCAGAGAGAGAGACTGAGCGAGAGATGAAGAGAGAGAAAGAGCAGACCTCGGGCATTGAGCAAAATATCAAGTGCTGATAAACAGCAATCAAAATTATTTTCTTAACTATTTTTCATAGTTGAAAATTAATCGTTTACTAATTGAAAGTCGTTATTTTTACTAGTCAGACAGTATCTTCAATAATGTTAATTATGATTTTGGACTTTGACACATATCAAAATGTAGGCTTTCTCATCAATATATATTTACATTTTATTGAAATTTTTCGCCGCGTTTCCCCATTATCATTTAAACAATCTCACTAACTTTCAAGGGACAAGTAACATTAAATGAAGCAAACACAATAGGCATGCATGCCTCATTCTTTCATTCTTGTTCTATGGTGTGTGGGGCCCCCAACAACTTGATTGACTGCGGCTTTGTCACTAACTTGAGACGCGCGCTTTAAGCATGTTCATGCATGCCTTATCTTTCTCCTTCTCTCGCTCCTCCTCTCTTTCACACTCGCTCTCTCTCTCTCTCTCTCTGTCTCTTCCAACTTTCTTTGTAACACTTGATGGTATCTTGCTTCAGTTGCGTTCGGTCGCTTGCCGATAGCAGTTGATCATTTTGGCGCTCTCTGATTAGTCGATTGTTGGCGAACTGTGTGGCCTATGCAAATTGAGGAATTAGTAATTCGAGTAAGTTATCGAAACATTGCATATTCAAGCACAAACTCATGAAATTTCGTGGCGGCGCGGGATCAACGCCTTTCACAGTTGACATTTCCACAAATTAAATCACAAAATGTGTGCTCAAAAAACTTTCGCCACTAACGAGTTTATTTCGAAAACAGACACAGACCTAAAGACTGAAATCAAGGTGAGCGATGTCGTTTCTTGTGCTGCTCCTCATTTTGTATATCATCTGGGATGTGAATTACTTCATACGTTGCGTCTTCACTGTGCTCTTTGGCCGGCTGTTGCAAGGCAAGCGCAAGGTGACGGACACAACAACGATCTACGGCCTGTGCACCTCCCAAGATGTCGACATATTCATCCGGCACATGAACAATGCGCGCTATTTGCGCGAACTCGACTTTGCCCGCTTCCATTTCTATGCGCTGACCAATCTCTATGAGCTGGTGCGTCAGCGAGGCGGCGGAGCGGTTCAGGGTGCCAGCAGCGTACGGTATCGTCGCACCATACCCATCTTCCATCCGTACAAGATACAGACGCGTCTCATCTGGTGGGATGAGAAGGCCATCTATTTAGAGCAACAGTTCATAACGCTGGCCGACGGATTTGTGCGCGCCGTCGCCTTATCCAAGCAGTGTATCACCAAATGCAATGTGAATGATCTTCTCAAAACCTATCCGGAGGCTGCCAAGCGGCCGGAGATGCCAGCGGATCTCAAGCTCTGGCTCGAGTCCATTGAGGTGTCTAGCGAGAAGTTGCGCAAAGACAAATGAATTGAAATTTAAATTGAAATTTGAAAGTTGAAATAAACTCCTCTTGCATCATTAGCGTCTCTTCTTATGCGCAGCTGTTTTTTTTCAGTTTTCTGTTCATTTTTCCTTCATCTCATCTTTATCTGTCTCTTTTTGTGTTTAACGTAATTTATTTGATTTTATTTCTTTCATTTTTTTAGTTGTGTGGTTCGAATTAATAAAGGGGGCTTTTGTATATTTTTTTTGTAAAATTGTTTGTTTTTACTTGTCTCAATTTTTTCAGCAACAGCGTAATTTAAAGTAACGTAGCAACTTACGTAATTTTAATAACATTTCTGTTACGTTTAGCCAGCATATAATGTAATTATTTGTATAACGTCAATTTAACGTAAATAATATAAGAATATGAGAATCAAACACTAACGTAACACTGATTAAGTGTGCATATATGTTTGACATTATGATATATCTAAATTATACCGGCATTTAGCTACGTTTCGTTATAAAATAACGTAGTGAATGATAAATGACCTTTGCATTTACATTTATTCAGCGATTTTAACGGCTTCAGTTTTACAACGTAATATATATATAAAATACATGATTTATTGCGAAAATAAAGCTTAATTATTTTAAATTAGGCGGCCCGTTGCAGTACCGTTACCTTACGTTCACACACACACAGATGCATCTAGACACACGTACAATAAACAAGCGCACATAAATTGTAAGCTTTGTAAGCTCATCGCAAGAATATTGGAAACCATAAAAGCTTTTTACACCTATTTACACACATACATACATGTTGTAATCCGTTTTGCAATATTTATACGATATTCTATAGTTCATTATGTTGTATGTTGTGGCTGTCTCTCTCGTTATTAAATCAATATTAAATGGTACCAAAAATAGCCATCAATTATTGCACACTTTTTGGACCCTCTTTTTTGAGGAATGGTAAAAAAAAGACCACATCAACTGAAAAAAGTAGTTCCATGAATTCATAAATAAATAATAAACTTTGAAAAGTCTCCGTCATTGCTAATCGCAATTGTTTGCTTAACTAACAAACAGCTTTAAGTTACGGCAAATGTAGAGGGCTTTAAGCTTTCGCAAACAATTACTATGTAGAATGTTAATTATTTAAGTGGACAACCACCCAGCTAGTTATTAATTTAAGTCAAATTGGCTTATGTTATTCGAAAACCGCAAATATATCTAAAAATTTTGCACACGTGTCAGTTATTCGAATATAACTTCTGCGTCTTACATAGGGAGATGAAATGTTTTTTTAAGTTAAAATATGCATATTTACACGTATATGCATGTATTAATGTAGGTGTTTAGGTTAATTAATGCACATACATAAATTATTTTGTACGCAGTTTATTCGCATGATAACGCAAATTGCAATATGCATCAAAAACCAAAAAAATCTGCATCGTTAAAAAAATGGGTTATTAGATCTACAAATAATATGTAATTTAGTCTTTAAATTATTTCTACGTGTCCGAAATACCTTTTTTGTCATTTGATCTATTTTTTGTTACGTTCACAGGACGTATGAGTGATTTATTCACTAAAAGCTTCTTAATTTGTGCACCCATCAAAATAGGCGCACAATCCAAAGTGAGATAATTTTTCGTTGTAGGCCTTTTCTAATTGTTGGTTGGTTCTTTCATTTATTTTTTTATTTTCTTTTTTGTTTTTGTTATTTTTAAATGTGGATTAAAACGTGACACTGAAAGCCTAACATAAATTTCATTCATAAGTATGCAGAACGTGAATAGCGCAGAGCGTGAGCGAGAGCGAGCACAAGAGTGAATGTTAAACAAAGAGGAAAAGAGAGCGAGAAAACCAAAAAGAGATTGCAGATTGCAGCAGTGATAGCCGCCCACCCCCCTCTTCAAACATTCACACAAACACCGAAACTCATTGCAGCAGCAGCAGCAGCTGCATGCAGACTACGCCAATAACAACAGCAACAACAACAATCGCAATCTCATTTGTTTTGTCTCGTTTGTGTTCGTTCGTGTCTCTCGTGCGCCCGGCTCGGGATTTGCCGTTTGCCTTTGTGCTTTTGTCGCCGCTTGTCTCTTCTTTTGACTATTTTTACACAGAAGCGGACTGCGGAGAATTTACAGTTTTAAATTTTAGTTTTCAGTTTATTTTGAACAGCCGCTGCGAGCGCATAGAACACCACGCGACGAGGCAATAGTACCAACAACAACTGCAACAAATTTAAAATAAAACGCAACAAATTGAAAAAATAGCATAAAAAAAATTATTTATATACATAAAAAGAAAATAGTTTCTAGTTTGTAAATAATAATAAACTCAGTGCTCTAAAGTACAAAATTGTTTCCCTCTTTTTTTTGTTGTTTTTGAATATGAAAATTGGGTTTAAGGATTAAAGTTCGATATCCCCCTTCGAGGAGCTCGAGCATAATAATAATGTATGTATGTGTTTTATGTATAATATATACACAATGTTTAATCAATATATAGCATGCGCATGTTTATGTCATTCTTACTATTGTACTTAATTTTTTTTAACATTATTATTGCGGATGAGCTCGAATGCGTTGAATCCCATAGAGAAAAATGTTTATGTGTCTATGGCGATGTGTAAAAGGTATTGTGGTATTCCGAGTATTATGCACAACAATATTAAATCAACAGCTTGCGCAGGTTATTGACAGATGCAACAACAACAATAAACAACAACAGCAGTAGTAGCAGCAGCAATAGTCAGCAGAAACCAGATTCCAAAACAACTTGAAGTAATTTGCAACTGAAAAGAAATGCCGCAAAAGGGGCAAGGGGTAATGGGGTGTGTGGGGGTCGCACAACTCCAAGCCGGATAGATGCATAGATTGGCCCCTTTGAAAGTTTGCCCCCCTTCTTACCGTTCCTGCCCCAAAAGAGCAGACAGTCAGCGCAAAAAGAGAAAACTTTTGTAACTTTTGTTGTAAGCGCGACATTTTGAGCAACAACAACAACAACAGCTTTACTTGTTGGTCAAGCCTCAGTGAAAATGGTTGCAAAATTACTTTGCTGCTAACTACAACTGTTGCCCGTGAAAATTGACAGCAGCAACATTATCAATAGGAGCATCCAGCAACAACAAATTTGACACTAAAAACAGAACTTGATTAAGTTTAACTACACGCAGAGAAAAATCTTATTTTATTTTCAAGTTCAACTGTGCAGTGGGCTTAGCATATTTAAATGCTAAATTCTTGCTTGCTTTTCAAATAAGCACTTAATAATGTGTTATAAAGAACCAAAACATGATTGTATCAAGCACAGTTTGCACATTCTAAATATATTCGTACTTATAAAGTTATCGAATTATTATTATAATAATTATTAATATTAAAATAGCAGTATTGAATTATTTCAAATATTTTGTTCCAAACAGTCCAGCACTTGATTTAAGATTTGAAATGAGAACGGTTATACTCAGCTTATTTGGAAACTGCCTCAGGATATGTCAATCCCACTTTTCTGAAGCATAAAATTATTTTTTTCTCTCTCCTATTTTTTTAGTGCACGCGCTTGATTTATAGTATCGTTTCAACAAAGTGGATTAACCATAAGTTAGCATTTAAAAATACAGAATTATTTTAAGAATCCAAAAATAAACATATGATTATTTTTGAGATTGCCCGCAATACTTTCAAGAATGTTAATATCGTTAGTTTTGCAAAGTAATATTATATAATTCCTATTAATTTTCGAATATTCAGTTGTAGTAGCAAGATCACCACCGTCCGTAAGTCCATGGGCTAACCCTTTAGCTAGGCAGACCTTTAGACCTTGTGAACTGTACAGAGCCATTTGGGCAAATGGGCAATTTCCCTGTGTGCACATAAATCACTCTTGCACATCCGCACAAGACACACACAAACACCATACACACACACACACACACACACACTAGTGCTGGTTGAAGTGGGTTGTGGGAGTGGCAACAAGTAAATCGCAAATTTCCAGCGCCAAATGGCATTAAGTCCGTTTCGTTATTGAGTTAAATTGGAAAATAAGCGAGCGACAGTTACAGTTGTTGCAATTGTTGTTGCTGTCACTGTTGTTGCAATTGTTGTTGTTTTTGTTGTAATTTTGTTGTTGTTTTTGGTGTAGCAATTGTTCGCACTTGGGGTATGTCCCCCAAAGGCAGGCCGCGCATCATCTGCAACTATTTTATTATTATTTTAGTTGCGGCGACAAGAACAACAACATTATCATCATCATCATCATCATCATCATCATCATCATCATTATCGTAATCGTTATCGTTATCGTCATCAGGGTTAGGCTTGTCAACAGCAGTTCTTTCAATTGCTACTCTTGTTGCATGCAACACTTTAGCTTTACACTTGTTGCTACTTCTTCTACTTCATCCACTCTGGAATCGCTGGCGCGTGCTAACTGTTAAGCACTCCTCCCCTACCCCAAATCAGTTTGACTATATACATCTTGTTTCAAGGAAGCTCTGGCAAAAATTATCGATTATATTTCATAACATTTAATAACTTTCCTTGCTCCAATTTACTCTTTTTAACTATAAAACTTTAACAAATTAGTTGAACTTTTTTTTCTTATCGACAATTTTTTTTCAACTTATTATATTAGTTTACCAGCATGTTTTTATGCAACGTCGAACTTATTTTAACTTAAATTCTATTTTGTTTAATGCTTGTTTAAAGCATTTAATTTTTCATGTTTTCTTTCTCCTTCATAAAAAAGTTTTCATTTTTAAACTATTATTTTAAATTGGTTTCTTAAAATCACTTTTGCTTAAGCTATAACTTCTCAGCAATATTTAAGAGCTGTAATTTTAGCAACCTGTTTTCACTGAATTGTTTAATTGTATGGTATATACGGCTAATATAAGCTCATTTACTATTACAACCGCTCAGTTCGTAGTTATGGCTAGTAATTATCAGGCGGATTCGATGACCATAATTTTATCCGAAAAAGTTGCATTTAAATAGTAGTATGTCAATGGGTTCTACAAGTGAAAGTAGCTTCAAGTCTTTCTTAATGGAAACCACAATACAAAAAGAGCTTGAAAATTTGTGTGTGAGCAGATTGTTGATAGATATATACAAAATAACAATTACAACCTGTTGACTGCAAAGTATTGTGTCGTGTTCAGTTTATTCTATTGTCATTTGCATATTTCCGACACATTTTATTTCTTACCATGTCGTACATCTCATGTGTGTGAGTTTGACAACGAGGTTTCGGATATGGGCATACCCTTTAGTAAGGAAGAGATCTTAACTGTGCTTAAGAGCAGTTCATATGGGTTATTCAGTCATACAAATGCTAACTTAGAAGGCGCAACTTGCAGTAAGTGGGAGAAAAAAGTCTCTCAGGTAGTAACAAGGGGTAAAAATTCAAGAATTCCTGTGAATAGTTTCGAATTAAAGTTCGCTTTACGACAAATTCAATGAAAGCTAAACAAATCAATTGCACTGGGGTCAACTGTGCCTTGACTGACCTAGGCCAACTACAAATGCAACCAGATTTTTGTATCTTTTTTTCTCCTTAACCCCAGCCGTTCTATTTGCTTGTAATTTGAGCTTCTGGAGAATTTGAAATAATCGTGTTTGTTGTCACGTTCGCTTATTGTTGTCATTGTTGCTTATTGCAAGTCGTAAATTTATTAAACTAAAAAAAAAATAAAAATTTTCGTTACATATATGCAACAGCTGCAATTTTTGCGGCTAACCAATTGCCACACACACATACACGTACACTTTTATAAATAAACTCATATATGTGTGTATTTATGTGGATGTATTTACATACATCCCGCTGACACAGACACTTATCCAGTTACATAAAGCAAAGGAAATAGTACAATGGAAAAAATAAAACAAAAAAAATTATTTGTTGAAATTTATGAATTTGAATTTATTTATACACACACCCACATAAACTTACGGTTTCAAGTGTGTCGCTTGTGTGTGTAATTTCCGAAAGCGCACATTTAATAGATACAAATGTATTTAATGAATGCAGCGCAACGTTTTTCTCCCCAAACTTTTTGCCACCCCTAACCCCCCTCCCCTACCCCCACCACCGTGAGCCCCTTTTCAAATCTGTCAACTGTGTGTGATTTATATACAGTAAGAGAAAAATCTGCAAGCAAAATTTAACTAAACCATCCTGAAGCAATTTTATGAGTTCTTCATTCAAGCATATTTCCTGCTTAAATCAGAACACTTAAAAAAAATATTGAAATATAAATAAAAATATCTCTCTCTGTCTCTCTATCTCTCTGTGTGTTCCTGTTCTCAATGTTCTCTAATTCTTTGTGTGCTTGCAGTTAGCAACTCCTCCGCCAGCCGGAAGAAGACGATGGGCAACGCCGGCTACACATGCATCCGCCGCACCTTTTGCTGGCTCAACATAATACTGTGGGTGAGTTCTCTACAGATGCCGACAACTCTGTTAATGGGCGGATATGTTGCTCTAACAACAACAGCAATAAAAAATCGATGTGGGACCGAACAGAGTTGTCAGCCTCGTCTGCAGCGGAAGCCTCCAAGTTTCTCCATTGTCTCAGCGCATTGGCCGTAGCTCATTGTTGTTGTTGTTGTTGTTGGTGTTGGTGTTGTTGAGCAACTCTCACGACTCACGAAACTAAGCAAAGTGATTTGCAATCGCCTATCGATAATTGCTAATTGATTTCGATAGTAGTTAATCGCCGGAAGCGAGTGTGCGCTTAATAATTTGTGACCAAATACAAGAGTCAATTCAATTTGAGTTAGACAACATGTGTATACAGACAGAATATAAATAAAAAAATAAAAATATACGAACTGAAATGAAAGCTGAGTGACAGAGAAAAAAGTCACATTGAAAGCAAATCTTGAATTACGAATTATTCAAAAGAATTTAGATTTACAACCTTAGATAAGGAATTTATTTCGAATTGAACTGAACATAATGAAAATTTCACATGATTCGAATCCTCTTCTATGGTTCTCTCTCCATCTCTGTTCTTACTCTTTTTATTGCTATCGATAAAATGTCGTCCTCCGATTATTATTACAGTTGTGCAGCTGTGCCTTCCTTGGAGCCGGTTTGTGGCTGCGCCTCAGCTATGAGGGATATGCTACGCTGTTACCACAGCACGCCGGACTCAGCGCGGACACGATCTTCATGGGCATCGGTGGAGTTGGGTTTGTCGTAAGCTTCTTTGGCTGCTGCGGCGCCTGGGTGCAGTCCCGTTGCCTGCTAGTTTTGGTAAGTGTTTGCAATTACAATTAGGTTCGCCTGCTTACCCAACACTCCATTGCCGTACATAACTGCTCTGCAGTACTTTATGCTGATTGTGATGCTGTTCATGAGCGAGTTTCTGGTCGGTTCGATAGCGTTCCTCTTTCGGGGCGGACTTGGACGGACTTTGGCCAACGAGCTGCGCTTTGGCATCGAGCGTCATTATAATGCCAGTGACCGCGGCTCCCTGGTTGCACCCTCCGTTGCCGCGATTTGGGACAGCGTACAGCAGTCGGTAAGTCAGAAATCGCCTTTTTATCATCATATATGAGATGATTATTCTTAAATGGGTATTATTTGATTATTCTTAACATGAAATAGTTTAATTCATCTTAAGTTAATTACTGTTTTTTTTAAGTTAATATCAGTATTAAACTTTAAGAACTATATTTCTCCAAGTAGAGTCTTCTTGATCTTGATTCGAAACGCACAAAATTGTACTTAGAATTGAACATAATTTAAGCACTAAATTCTCTATATACATATATTTTGTGTGTTGTGTTTGCAGTTTGAATGTTGCGGCGTCTCGTCGTACGAGGATTGGTACGACATCCAGTCATGGAGTGGTAAGCGATGGGTGCCAGACTCGTGCTGCCGCCATCTGTATGATCAGCGCCAGCTGATCACCGAGGGATCTGGGGACACCGGACTGATGCGTGTCGATTGCGGCAGATCGGAAAATCCGTCGCTGTGGTGGGACAAGGGATGTGCACACTCGCTGCAGGGCTGGTTTAACGGGCAGCTAAATGTGGTTGGGGCCATTGGATTGGGGATTGCGTTTGTGCAGCTGTTCGGGCTGATCACGTCGATGCTGCTGTTCTGCACCGTGAAGCATAAGCGCGGATCGGACACGTATAAATCGTATTCGCCGTCGATTGATCCGCAGACGCGCACCAGCAGCTGGGAGGATTGAACTAGGCTCTAACCTGACTCTGGGTCGGTAGAATTTCTAAAGCAAAAAACGATTTTGCACATTATTTTTTGTTTGTTTTGATTTGATTTAGTTTTACTTTTTTTTTATGTTTTTCTTTTGCGAAATGTGCCAAAAATTAATTTAAATCTTAGTTTCTGTATTTTTTTTTTTCTCTTTTGCTTTGCATTATTAGCAGAGCACTAGAGCAAATAATACTCGTAACATATCTGAAAAAGAGAAAATCAAGAAAACATTTATCAAGAAGCCCACAAAGCTGAATTCACAACACCTGTATTTAGTACTCTTATTCGATTATTCGATTATGTTTTTTTGTTAATTTTTATTTGGCCCAGTATACACTAAAAGAAAATTGTTGTTGTGAACTCAGCTTTCGTTTAGGGATTACACATATATCTATTTATGCAGTTAGTTAGTGGTGTATCCATATTGTGATGTTCTCATCTAGTTTATACAGACATACTAGGCACGGTATATGCATAGATCAGCAACTATTTGCCTATCATATCTATCATATCTAACCAGTATGTTATTGTACGGTAATTAGATATTGGAACAACAACTGCCCGTAAAAACATATTGAGTAATAGTTAACAATGCATATATGCCGTATACAAAGTAATATATGCATATATATTTAATTTATATTCATATTATATTATTATATCAAGCACATTCCTAACAACTTCGATAATAAAAAACATTGTGTATAGTTTACAAAATAAATTAAACTATTTATTTAAATAAAAGTTATACAAAACCACAAAAAAAAAATAATAATAATAATTCAAAAACATAAACAAATAAAAATAAAACGAAACAAAAGTATTTGTGTTACATTTTGAACTTGTTTCGTTAATGTGTTTCATTTGCGTCCTGTTCCGCCCTAGAGGCCAACGAGTTTGCCTCCGATAATATCCAACTGGGCTGTGATCCCTTTCGAAACTGTGCGAGCGATTTCCTTCGGTTTCTGTCAGGTGCAGCAAAGAGAGAATTATTATTACAACTGCGCTTTAATTGCAAAATACAATAAATTTTAGAGTCAAACGACAGACAATTATCCAACAGTAGTCAAGATTTTCATTTACTTGGATATATTCAAATAATAATTAGTTCTCGTATTTTTGCGTGAGCGGCTTCTTCTATTTGTTTCGGTAATGTAAATGTTTAAAAGTCTTTTTTATTTGGCTGAGTGCATTATTTTAAAACATTTTCTCCAATTTATTATATACTCAACAAAATTAAAGAAGACATGTTCTTGTATATTTAGCTTGATATATTCTTTACACTAACAAAAAGTTTAAAAATAGCATTTGCTTGATTCAATTTGTATTTTGATTGTAGATAAATGTACTCTCTCATAAAACTCTCTGTATATGTTTGCTGATTGCAGAAAATTTTCCAATATTGGGCAATCGATATATTGAAATTGTTTTAATATTGAATCCAATGAAGCTGTTAAGAGCATTTATGGATATATTTTACAAGCATGGCCATTTTTAAATTGCTTTTTACTTTAAGTGTTTGTTTAGGCCAACGACCTTCAGACAGTGTGTGTTTAGGGGGTGGCAGAGGGTTGCATAATTAATTGTCACCAGGTAACCACAGTTGAAGCTGAAGCGTCTATTGTGTAATGCAACGTGAGAGCGAAACGCAAACCATCAAAGAGCGTGTAACACACACACACACACACATACACATACGGATGTGGTGGTTACACACTCACCTGTATAAAGCTGTTGAGTAGATTGGAAAATGCCTCGTAACCATTGACAAGTGAACGCGAAATAATGTCGAATTTATCGCCATTGTTGCCATACTTCTCATGCTCGCTGATGCTGTCCAAAATGGGCACAGGCTGTCAAAAATGGAGCCACATATATATGATTTGAATTATAATGTTTGTACACATTTGTATATATGTATTACTCACATGCGAAATATCCGATATTTTCTTATGTGAATTGTCATAGGCGCTGAGCACTTTGGATGGGATCCCCTCATGCTCCAGATTCACGGACTCCGCGGTTTTCGCCGGCGTTGGCAACAAAGAGATCTTTAAGTAAATATGTAAATATGTATATATCAAAGATATTTAGACTAAGAACTGTTTATATTGAGAGAAACAACCAAATCAAATGCTTTTAGTAAATCGCTCTGCAGAAATTTCGTTATAAAAAAAATAGAATAGAAAAAACAGAAAAATTAAATCAAAAATATTTTACAAAAGTATAAAATATGTTAAAACATATTACATTTATTTGCGATTGGATACAATAATCTGAAGTTTAATTTTTAATATTTTTTAAATTTTCTTTCTGAGTCGCCAGATTTATGTGCATATTTAATATTTTTTCGATTGCATTGACGTGAATGCAACTCACCTTAAAGCCTGTCTCGTTGGTTGTTTGAGATGACACTGGGGAGGCCTCAGCGTCATCTTCGGCAAACGCATCGAGTGCACCAAAATCGGCTGCGGAGACCTGTGCATCAATGGGCGTGGCCCCATCCAAAGTCGTAGGCGCCAAGGGCTTGCCCAGCACTGATTGTTGCCAATATGAGAGTAACAATAACAAGTGCCACAAGAGCGAAAGCTTCATCATCATAATCAAATATACGCGGATTGTGAAACGAGTCTCGCTTATACAACAAAAGCAACACTGAACTGAACTTCAGGTGAAAACTTTAATTGCCAATTCGATTGCGAGTTTTATGTCTGCTCGCGGCCAGCTTCAAATATTAACTGAGCCTGACTCTTACTCTGACTCTGAGTCAACTAAGTCTGTGTCTGCGTCTGCGCAACGATTTCATTTTGAGTGGAATTTAATTTCGATTTTTGTTTTGTTTGGTTTTTTATGTTATGATTGCTTGAGTGGCATGGCCATTGGCAAATGCTCGTAAAGTATTTGTAAGACTCGACTTGGAACTACCCTTTACCCAAAATGTCCATTTATTAATTGTAACTCCACAGCTGGCTCTCGTCTCATTTTCAAATGGGATGCATGGTGGGTATGAGAATCCAAATATGGCAAATAAACACCAAATAGAGAGATATTTAGCAGGATAAACAAAAACTTTGACTTCTTACTAATGGGGTCAATAACTCTTAAGGGCAGTTCGAATGCGAATGCAGATACTAAATCTAATCTATCTCTATGCAATTATAATAATTTAGATAACAATTTATAATTTATCATTCTAAATATATAAATAATCATTCGTTCTCATGCCCTCATTACTTCCTCAAAGTTTAAAACCTAATTCGAACTTGTTGGCGGAGCTTAAGTTTAAGCAAGTTGGAGCACATAACAACTTGGTCTAAGTCAATTACATACATAACAAAAGACTTGGCTTGTCTTTAGGGAACAAGATTTGCCAGTTGCCAAGTTGCAAAGCGGCTTATTGTGCAACTATGAAAATATCAAAGAGATTACAAAAATAAAACTCTATCCGAATATTGGGAATTTGGTTAGTAAAAAACGAATTTATCGGATTCGACTATTGTTGCTAATCTGGAATACATATATATCCATATATGACTTATTTATTAATGCGTTTCACAATCTATTTTTAATTTCACGATTGTTGAATAAAAATCCCTTTTAGACATAAAAATAATATAAATGTTGTACTTAGCTTTTAGCAATCTGAAGTCAAAATGTTTTATTTGAGTTTATGTTTCTATTATAAAATGAGATAAAATAAAATCAAAATTTTAATCTGTTTGGGTTAAAAAAATTTTTAATAACTGTGAGCAAAGCAAAAGTTGGAAGGCATACTTTTAGGGTAGCAATCACAGCTCCAAAACAAGTTTCAGAAAATTGGAGGCCTTAAGCATACTCTTAGGATGACAATTGCATTGCCATCAGAGTGAAAGGAACTTTAGATCGGGCGAGTATCCTTACAGATTTTCTGTGGTGAGCATATTAAATGGTCATCTAAAAAGAAAAAAATTATTAATGTATATGGGATTTGATGGGCATAAATCACAAATATGGTTATGCTAATTGCATCAGAATGTTTTTGAACTATTTCTCAAAAATGTTGCCTGTGCATAATGCTTTTAGTTCCACTATGAGTATCACAATAGAATCTGACGGAAGAGTCTAAACATTTTCACAGCGTATTAAAAAGTTGCTGTGGTTTTTTTTGTCTGTCTGCTTTCGTGTTTTATTACAAATCGTTATTTATATATAGCAAATAGGGTTAGGGTTAGGTATTAGTGTATAGTTTACGTATAGTTATTACGTGCATTAAATATTTTTAACTAAGCAATTAATTGTTAAATAATATTAACAAATATTCAACAAATTAATGTATTAATACAAAATATATATATTCAATTATCCTTTAAAATATGGTATAAAAAAAATATGTGAACACAAAATAAACCGCTCGCCTTTCGTCTAATTTGTTTTTTTGTTTTAGTGTTTCTTTTTGTACTTTCAGCAAAGCATATTGCACAAATGATTTTACAGCTACGTTCCAATTGGCGCCCACCACAGTCGTCAGTTGCCAAATTTAATGGTCTGCTGCTGGCGACTGCTGCTGTGGCTGGTGTTGTTGTTGCTGTTGTTGAAGCTGGCGCTGCTGCGGTTGCCATTTTTGAGTATGCCGTTAGTTTGAGCGCCGTTTCGACTGTCGCTACCAATGGATGGCATTTTGCGGACAGTTTCACGATTCCCACCACGCTGCTGCTCTCTGTACTCTCCAACTGTCGCTGCGGCGTCGTAGTCCGGCTGGGGCGTGGCTGGCGCACGTAAGCTGCTTCCAATACTGATGCCAGGACTGCGCACAGGCGACAACGCTTGCTTTCGTGGCGACGTCGACACTGGCGTCGTCGTCGTCTTGCTCCTTCCGTTGCCATTGGGAATGCTTAGCTTGAGCGGATTGGCAAATTGCGGCGGCTAGAGCGAGGTAAAAAATAGATGAGCATTTTTGTAAGATAACTGAGTACAATTATTTAGATAAGAAGAGCTGCAATCTTCGCGACAATAACTAACAGATTAATTAATAAGTAAGGAAGGGAACTAGAGAAACAAGTCTCAAAATGATATATGTGCAAATGAAAGCAGTTTTCAGCGTGGCAAACAAACATTCACTATGTGAATAAATTGCGTTTTTCTTTTTTAAATTGTTGTTAGGCAAAATTCTCAAATTGTGTGTTTGGTTTTGCAGAGCGATTTGTGTAGCTCTGCAGATTAAAGTTTTGGGTGGTGTGTTTTTTTTTGAGTGTATGCACAATTACACTTACCGGCGGCGGCAATTCCAGCGTTCCATTCATATTGTGGTTTTTGTTGTTGTTGCCGTTAAGTAGCGTTATGCGATTGCTTCCGTTGCTGTTACCAATATTGTTGTTGTTGTTGCCGTTGCTGTTGTTGTTGTTGCTGTTGCTGTTATTGCGATAGCAGCTATCATCGGGCATTATCGATGTGCGTTTCAGTGTCTCGCCGCGTTCCTGCACAAAACAAAGGAAAAGAAAATCAACAAAAAGCGTAATAAAAATCTAAAACTATTGATGATGATGATAATTAGTGGATGAATGCTTGGATGGATGGATCTATGTTGATGCAAATTTAATGCTGTTGTTAATAGTACCTCATAGGTGGACATGACAACCAAGGGGCGACCCATGGAAACGGGACGCATCGTTGGCATATCGCCAACGTATTCCCCGCTAGCGCCCCCATTTTTGGCACGTAATAAACTCATTTCGAAGAATTTTTAGCTCTAAGCTATTAGGAGCAATACGAAGTCAAATTGTTGTTGCTGCTGTTATTTTTGTGGTTTATCACTAATGTTAGCTGTTGACGCCGCTAAATAACTTGGTCGACTGGACGCCACCAAGCAAGCGAAAGAGCGTTTCATGCAGCTCCAGAGTTTTGCAGCAACAGCAGCAGCACTGTGTTGTGTGATAAGATAACAGCACACCTCATTGAACAGCACTCATACACTTACACACACATACTCATCTACACCCGCACACCCGGCGCTATTTGGTTGAGTGTGTGTATTGTGAGTCATTTGTGGTGCTGCTGACAAGCGCTTGTCATTGTTGCAATAAGATAATATTGTGTGCCCAAAACAAAGGGAAAGCCAACTAATTTGAAGCTTAGAGTTACGAAAACAATCAACAAATAACCAAGTCAGTCAAGGTCACTGGACACACAATACACTGAGATAAAGACAACAACAATAGAAAATTAAGCACAAAATTATTCATATTTCAAGCCAAAACTCTCAGGCCAAAAACATATTCTTAAGATGAGTTAAGTTATTCTTTGTTATTATTATTATAAAAAGTTATCAAAATTGCCGTTAATAACTATTGCTCAGATATAGGCATTTTTTTTTTTAAATAATCAATAACTGATGCCGAGCTAATCTATCTATTACTAGTCTGAAAGTGCAATATTCTAGTTTGCTTGTAGGGTATCTGTAAGTTAAACACACACATAGATTAGAGAATAAGTTATTATTTCTTACTGGAAAAACACTAAAATTGCAATGCATAAGCAGTAATAAATGTTACATACATATTTGTGCACCCTGTGGGGGTATGGTTTTGATAGGAATATAGCAATAGGCATGTATCCATATTCATATTTACATGTTAAATAATTATATATTATCTCGAGGGCATATATATTGATTTCAAGTTTTAAATGTCTGATCAATTTAAGGTATCTTAGAGCCAAGCCAGTACAGGGTGTCTACTAGCTCAGCGCAATCGATAAAGTCTTCTTTTTACTCAGGTGTAATAAGAGCAATAGAATAGAATAAAATATTTCGATCCCCGATTCTCCCCAGACTCAGAAGATAATATCTGTGATAATACTTGTATGTTTTACTCTTATTTGTAAAGGTATTGTAATTCTGGATTGTAAACACACGTTTCTACTTTTAATATATTATATATTCTAAAAAAGCAATATTTATTGATTTTCACATTCTGGAATATATTATTTCCAGCAGTAAGTTTTTGTCGATCAATTGAAATTTGCAGCTGCCGCGACACTTCAGTTATGTTCCTCTAACCCTCTATCCCTCTATCTCTCTCTCTCTCTGACTCGTTGTCCTTCTCTGTCTAACTCACTGGCTGTGCCCCCATTCAAGTGGTAGACAAATACTTCACGTGGCTAACAATTAGCTAACAGTCAACAACAATAATTGGCAACAAGTGCAACTCCGCAGCTCTCTTGACCTTTATAAGTAGCCAGCGTTGATATTGCAGCAGCTGCCACTCGATTACTTTGGTGTGTGTTGCAACAATGCAACAATTGTGCACTGAACAGTGTAATTTAAAATAAAAAAGCAATACCCAAAATCCGACAGTACAAAATGATACATTTAAATGCAATTTCTAATCGATGTGATAATTCTAAAGTTTGAAAGTTTGAAAAAAAAGTACAAAAATTTGTTTTATATAAATATCAGTTAATCGAGGAATATTAATTTGATGTCTCTTCTTTTTGTGTAAGCCTAGACTATTTATTATTTATATTACGAAATATTTATTGAATGTTATTTACTGATTTTTTGATATTTTTACCTGAATCAAGTACACTTTACTACTTACTTGATTGAAGTATATATTTAATACTTTGCTGAGATTAAGAAATGTATAACGAATTATAAGATTGCCACACTTGGTTCACGAATTGTGTGAAAGACTTTGCCACAAAAATATATAAATACATAATGTTTTTTTCTCTCGGTGTAGCAATTGTGTTGGTTCTGGCTGCTCACCTTGTGCTCGCTCTCGTGGAACCCGTTCCTAAACATGCGCTGATGCGCCCGCTTAAATTCATCCATCAGCGCCGTGTGCTGATCGCCGGTAGCAGTTGCACCACACGCTGCACCACTGTTGCCACCATTTGCGCCTCCACCTCCACAGCCACTTCTGCCTGTGCTTGTGGTGCGTTCGCGGTTATGCGACACTTGTGCAACGCTGCGGCTGCCACCAGTATTGTTGTTGTTGTTGTTGCTGCTGCTGTTAATGCTCTGTTTGTGGTGCGACCGATCTTCAGATTGTTCATCTCGTTCTTTGCCTCGACTCAAGTGGCTGCTGCGTGGTTGCCCCACCTGTTGTTGCTGTTGTCGTTGCTGCTGCTTCTGCAAACAATAATTCAGATAGTTAACTCAATGGGATAGAAAAAACCAGAGCACTAAGCGAAAACCAAACGATTCTCAGATTCTCTTGAGTTTTGTATTTAATATTTTAAGTAAAATTAACAATAAACTAAACATTCGTCAAATTAATATTTACTTTAATTAAGCACCTAAATCTTGAAAATAAGTAGTTATTGTAACTTAAATTACGATATGAGTAACGTTCAGGAACTTAAGATATATTTATCATCTGTAAATAAAATTTATATTTGAGTTTCACTTCGCAAATAATTGGAGTCCAACACAAGAAGAATGGATGGATGTCTTTGGATGCCTTTGCATACCCTTTCAGAACAGAGTCTTGCATCTAACTTTCATAATATTTGAAAAAAATCACCCGATTGTTCTAGGCAAGCTATATGATATAGTTGTCCTATGTTGCTGATATCTTTACCCACACAGGTGGAGCATTTAAAAGTGACTCATGAGTGGTGAGTTTGTTCGGTATATCTCAGTACGAAACAATGTTTTTTTTATTCTGAACAAGGTTATAATAATTATAGGGTACAGCAGCTCACCTCTTTGCGTTTCTTGAGCTCTTCGGTTATGGCACTAGAGAGACTGCTGCTGTTGCCGCCTCCGACTCCGCCCCCGGCACTGCCGCTGCTGCTGGCAGAGTTGGTCATGGCTGCTGGTGGGGGTGGTGCAGGCGTTGTCGTCGAGCAGCTGCGTCTCATTGTGGTGCTACGGCTGACGTATAGGTGTTCCAGGGACTGCTGCTGTTGGTCTTCGGCATTGGCTATGTAGGTGTTATTGATAGATGTGCCATTCTCCGTCAGCTTAATAATTGTCTTGTTAAGGTGCTTGTGCATCTGCACACCGCCTCCGTTGGAGGGTTGCTGCTGCTGAGTGGGTTCCTCGCGCACGGCTGTCAGTCGCTTGGATTTAGCGTCCGCCCAGCAGGGACTCTGATCCCCCGTCACCGAGCTGGCGGAGCTGTTGTAGCCGCTGGATTCACCTGGGAACAGATCACAACCGGCAGCGGTTCGCACTACCATGTCTAGCTGGCTGGAGCCCTTCATCACGGCGACTGCCTCGCTGAATAGCACATCGGAGAAATCTATGCTGTTTACGCTGAGGATTTGATCGCCCGGCCTCAGACCTGCCTCCCGCGCCACACTCCGATCCTTGGTAAACTGCACAAAGATGCCTGGCTTCCATTCGGGTCCCTTGCAGATGCCAAGACCCAGCTTAGTGCGGGGTGCCACATGCAGCACCACATTGATTTCACGACTGGCCGTTTGACGTTCTCCCGTTCCCATCCCCATCCCCATACTCGTCCCTGCCGTCGACGTTGTCGTCTTGAATGAACTCTCTGATGGTGTTCCGCTTACGCTGGGCAGCTTTACAACGCTCCAGGATAGACGCTCATCCGGTTGTCTGAAAATTAAAATTAACGAAAGTTCTCCATTAGTTATCTGAAAGAGTGTTAAAATAATATAAATATTTCCCTGATATTGCTATTGCTAAGAACTTTAAAAGAGCAATAGCAGTGCATTGCAGCTCATCTGCTCTGCTCTGCTCTGTTCTGCTCTGTCATTTCTAAGAGCGATAGTAGTAGCAAGAGCACTAAGAATACGAAATGACGAGAGCGTAGCAGTTGAACTGTATATTTTGAGCTACTGCTATAAAGATAGTATATTTGTTTTGTTCTTTTTTTTTTTTTTTTTTGAAATTTTTGCATTTACTATTTTGCACATTTGTGTGGTAACTTCATTTCAGGCATATGGGTTTTGGATTTTGGTTTTTGGTTAGCAAAAGAGCAATTATTTCAGTTTTCTGCTATTGGCTCTTTTCTTGATCTGTTAAAGTTTGGGGCATTGTAGTAGTCAAACAAAAAACTACGAAGAAACGTAGCATTTTTAATTACTGGATGCATTACTAGTTAATAAGTGCCGATAAAGTTTAAAAGGAAATTTGCGAAAAATGGTTGAAACTCTTAAAGGAAGAATACATCTGACTGCAATATTCTAATATATATCGCTTAAGTCTTACTTACTCCTTGACTGGCAGCATTCCAACGCTGCGCACCTTTAGCGTGACACGATCCTGGCTGGCCACCAGCTGTATGAACTCCTTATGCACCGCATCCTCTAGACGATAGCCATTGATGCGCAAGATCTGATCGCCAATCTGTAAAAAGTGAACACAAAATTAGAACGAGTGAAAGAGAGTTACAAATGAAGACATTTCATTTAACATTCAAATAACCTACAAAGTAAAAATTCATTCTTAAAATTCAGATATTTTTGAGTTATTATTTCTTTGGATTTAGCAATTCATTCGATGAACAATTACACAATATGTAATAAAAAGCAAAGAAAAATAATAATTGAGCACTCTTTCCCTCAATAAAAAACTTTTTAGAATAAATAACAATAAGATTTTAGAAATTGATTTTCTGATTTTAAAATCTTTCAATAATTTACATTTATATAAATATAAACATTTATAGGAGAACACACATTTGTTGTTATCGAAAATTTTCATGTTAAATGAGGCAGTCAGTAAAATAAAGCCGAGGTTCAGACATGGGTATATCGATTCAGCTGTTGACCCCGAGTAAAGTATATATATCCTTTATGGGGTCGGAGATTTTCCATTCTACCTACAAACACACCCTTTTTACCCATTCTTAATGCTATCAGGGTCTGAAAAAAGGAAAAAAGTGTTGGCAATTTTCTAAGTTCTGAGACCTATAATTTATTCGTTGGAATTGTCGTCACGAAGACGGCTATGTGGTGCTGTATAAGAGATACGTGACATGACTTGATCCACTGTGGCTGTGACCCACTTACACGCAAGCCCTTCAGCTGCGCCTCGCCCCCATGTTCGACGTGCGAGACAAAGAAACCGATGCCATGCTCCTTGCCACCGCGAACCGTAAATCCAAAGGTGGCACTTCGCTCCGGCGGCACCACCAGCAGCCGTCGCTGATGCGGCCGCACCAGTCGCACCACACGCAGACGCGTGCTCGCCGGCATCGCACACCACGATGAGGCAGCTGTGGTGGTCAGTGTCATCACATCGCTGGAGGCGCTGCTCGTGGTCGATCCTTGCATGCTGCTGCTGCTGCAGTCAGTCATCGACGTCGACGTGGACATCATCATCATCATTGCCTCAGACCACAACTGCAAAGAGAAAGAGAGGGGGAGAGATCATTAAAATGGAAGTGGAATTATACAAAGAGAATAAAAAAGAAGACGTGTATTGCGTGCCAAAATTGCGAAGTGAGAGAATGTGCTTTAAGCAAACATTATCAATAAAAAGAACACATAGCAAAACAAAAAAACAAATGGGAAAGTTGCAACCACACCTCACCGAAAGGTAAATACTCTTTTATCAGAGTTCGATAAGAGTACACCTTTTAACGTGTTTCACACAAATGTGATGATATCGATATGCACTTATTTATGCTATCGATTACAACACTTAATCTTACGAGGGCAAAAAACGAGTACAAAAATTAAAACAACAAAACTGCTTGATAATTTTTCATTTCAAATTATAAAGACGTCTAGAAATAAATTACAAACTCAAGAATTATTCTTATCTTTTTCATTTATATAAAATCTAATAAATATTTTAGAAATCGTATGGTTACAATAAATTGTCACGTCTTTTTTGTATTCATGCTTACATTTCCTTGATTGCTGTGATAACAACATATATGAACTCTCACCACAAGGAATGCAAGAATTATTGAGTGAGTTAATCATGATTTCTGAACAAGAAAATACATATGAATTAGATTTCATAACAATACTTGAGTACACATTCAATTTTAAATATGTAGGTTCCTCAACAAAGCTATGCAAACTGAAAAGTAGTCATAATCTATAACTTAAAAGACGCATTCCTCCACACATTCCAATCAATAGAAAGGATCCCATGTAACTTACGAACTAGTTGGGAGTTCCAGATCCTAATCTAAAACAAAATTATTCGTTTTTAACAAATGAACCATATCAATAAGATAGAGATTAAGTGAGATAGTCAGATTAGCAAAGCCCAAAAGTAACGTAAACCTAAAACTATAAATTAATTTGTCATACCAAGCGACTCGCTTACAGAGTATATTACAAATGGAAGAAACTTGAACTTGCAATTGAATTTTAAAATTGGGTCGCACGCATCGAATGAGGCGACTCTCAATGCTTAGCGCTTTGGCTGCTTTCACGCACCGCACACACAGCCACAAGCAGCAACAGCAGCAGCAGCAGCAGCAGCAGCAGCAGCAGCAGCAGCAGCAGCAGCAGCAGCAGCAGCAGCAGCAGCAGCAGCAGCAGCAGCAGCAGCAGCAGTACCAGCAGCAATAGCAACAGTAGCAGCAGCGGCAACAACAACAAGTGCAACAACAACTTGTTGCGGCGATTGGCATTCGGTGCATAATTTCACTTTTCTTTCACGTAATTCTACGCTTCACTTGCAGTAAGAGGCAACAAAAATAACAACGCGAACCACAGCCGACGACAAACAACAATAACAACCCTCGACGAATCGACAGGCAACAAACAAGATGAAAATTATAGAAATTTATTATAGAAATTATGCACAATTTGAGGTTTTTTTTGTTTTTGGTTTTTTTTTTGAGATGCCGTAGTAATTATAATGTTGTTTTTCTTGTTGTTGTTATCGTTCTTGCTGTTGTTGTTGACTTACAACGTATTTATTAACTGTTTATGTGGCTCTATAAATCATTTATGCGCAAATCTTTCATAATGCCAAAATGGAAGCCCGGGCACAAAAGTTCAAGTCATTTACGACCCCAACGCAAAGGCAACAACAATAACTAAAACAAGCACAGCCAAACGAAAGACTTAGGCAACAAACTTTGTGTAATAGAAGGGCGTGCAAAACGATTGGCTTTATGGGAAGGGGCAGGGACGTCACTAAACGATGATAAATATGTGGCGGCAAATTGTCTTGGTTTGTTTATAACAATGGCAATAATTACGACAGCAAATAAATACATATAAAAACTTATGCAAATATATATATATATATATATATATATGTGTGTGTGTGTGTGTGTATACGTTTCTGTTTTCTTTGGTATATATTAAAGATCTAGATTACTTCCGAGCTTCTCAGCATATTTTAATAAATTATGTTAAGCCAATAAAATGAAATACACATTTTCTGCTTTTGGTATGTGAACTCTTTTATATTTAAAATAGAAAGTTTGTAGATCTTATAGTATGTTCGAATGTTGATCATCACTTATAACAAATAAAAATAATACAATCGAGAAAACCAGGAGATTGCATGCTCCTAAGAGATTCATACCCAAGTGTGATTTTTGAGCAGAATTTACAAAAGCTTCAAAATATGCAATATATAAAATATATATATATATATATCACGCACAATAGCAAAAGCAGTGAGGACTACTAGCTCAATGCTACGTGAGGAACTGGATATGATTCAAATGCATTGAAACATATTTAAAATGGTGTTGGCTGGGGCACAGTTTTTGTTTGTGTTTGCTTCTGTTTTTTTATTATCATTTTCTTGGAGGCTGGACTTTTGAAAGAGCTGTAAATGGGAGTGCACAAAAGAGCAACAACAACAACAACAAAACGCACAAAAACATATATTAATTTGATGCCCGCATTTAGAGAAAGTCACGATAAAAAAAAACCGGCAAAAATAATTACAGCTGCCGCTTTTTGTTGGTCTGAAAAAAAAAAAAAAAAAAAAAAAAAGCGGTAGAAGAAGCTGCTGAGCACATTAAGAAAACGAAGACAAAGAAGAACAAGCAACAAGCTAACGAGAATTACTTGTAATAAAATTTGGTTATTTTTGCTGTGGTTGTCCAATAAATATCTTTTGAGCAGATGCCAGATCCAGAAGAGAAAAAAGAGCAGCTTTAACGACTTCTATAGAAATTTCGACTGGAATTTGTACACATAAATTAAAATCATCAGCCATGACAGTCATGCGGTCATCAACAACATCTAAAACAATAATTGTTTTTAGTTTTTTAATTGCAAAGCGAAGCGAAACAGTTGTCAACAACAATATACGCAGACGCGCAACGAGTGGCCAGTGGCCAGTGGCGAGAGGAAAGTAACGAGTGGGCGTGGCCGGAAATGGCGAGTCGTTAGAACTAATTGCACAGTAAGCAAGTTGAAGCCGGGCCTAAAGTGCATGTGAAATGCCAGTTACAAGAACAACAAACTGAAAGCATACGCAGAGAGTAAAAGAAAAGGCAAATATCTGCACTTTAAATAATTTTAATACCAGTCAAATGATATTTATTTGAAGTTTGCTAGTATTCGATATACCTACTGATCTACTTGGTCCACTTTTATAAATGGTTTAGTTAATTTATTGAAGTTAAGAATCTTCTCCTCTTCTTTGATTATGGCTTTTTTCGAAGTAAGACTTATTGAATGAATGCATTAAAAAAAAATAGTTTTCACTGAGCAGACATGAATTTTATTGGTAAAATAAACTTAATTTTTGCAGACACGCTTTAGTACTTGCTTAGTTTCTGAGTGCAAGACTTTCCATATATATCCCATTGCTTCTAATTGTAACTGCCAAAAAACTTGTGGCAGTCTCTGCTCTGCTGATTATCAACGTAATTGATGATCAATGCGGCTGAGATTGCGGCTTTTTGTGATTAGCTGGACGCATGACTCCAACTCCACCTTTGACTCCGAGTCTCCACTTGCATCTATCAAAAAAGCCGCCAACAACAGTAGCAACAACAACAATAACAGCAACGGATGTCAATGACGGTTCACGAATGACGGACGTATGTTCGGTTGCTGATAATGATGAAAGGGGACTGTCTCTTTCTCTTTCTCCCTCTCTCCCTCTCTCCATCAATCTCCTTCGCTGTCTGTCTGTTGATTGGAATGCCCTTTCATGCTTTCAAGTGGCAATCAAGCGGATGACTTAGATAACGGTGGTAGTGTATGAACTATGAGATATACAAAGGCTATCAATCATCATTTTGATGGTTTTTAATTCTAATTGATGTATATTTCGGTTGCATGTCGTTTTTTTGTATGCTTCCTCAACGCCTGCCAATCAAACACATTTTTAGAATAGCTTTTGAAAATAAATTTGTCAAAACTGTGCTTATGAATAAATGCCTCTAAAACCTAGGTTGCAAACAACAAAATAAATAAAAATCACTTTGCTGCCACATGAGTAAAGTAAGTTGTGGCAAGTTAATGAAAGCATTGAAGTAGCCATCCACACAATGGACGAATTTGCTAATGAAAGCTCATTAAACTAGCTGACTATACCTGACATCTGATACACACCCACACACACCCACACACACCCACACACACTCACCTAAACACACTACTCTCTGCCCAAGGCCAGCGCATCTTATGCGCTGCCTAATGAGGCAAGTGTTCTGCTTTGTAGCATCGCTTCGCCAGCAAGTTTATTGCCCAAGTCATTTGGCATGCAACGAAAAACGATAAAAGACAACAAAAGCAGAAAGAAAAACCACAGTGGAAAAATAAAGTGCGGACAAAGGCGGCGCTTGCTTTAATTATGTGCAAAATTTAACAAAGCAGCGAGCATGCATATATTTTAATTAAAACAAAAGAAGAAACACAAAAAAAAAACATTAAAAAATTACTAAAATAATTACACGTCATATTTGTTTAGCTCTTTTTTAGTTGTCGCCGTCGTCGTTGCTGTTGTTGTTTTTGCCTGTGGTTATTCAATGTGCATTATTTTAATATTTGATTTTGTGTCGTGAGATTTAGACAAAAAAATTTGCCATAAATAAAAGAGAAATTTGTACGCGATGTGCGCAATTGTCGAATTAAACACACAACACGTGACTGAGTGTGTGGTTGTGTGTGTGTGTGTGTGTGTTAGCTGTGGATGCGCACCTGCAGGCTTTAGTGGCTTTTACTTCCGCTGCTGCTGCGGCCCAATCAGCCAAGCAAATAAAAAAACGCACGACTAACCAACAAAAACAACAACAACGTGACAAATTGTCGAATTTAACCCCACGTCTCCCCACCACCACCCCTTTGCCTTTGCTACCACAACCTGCACAAAGCATGTAGCATTTTTCTGGTGAAATTGGCAAAATTTATCACCAGATTTTATATATTTATACATGTATTTGTATACGTGTGTGGGCAATGTCAACGTGGGTTATGCCACAAAAAAAAGAAGAGGCAGAGACAGAAAGACAGACAGACAGCGACGAGGAGGATGCTGCACATGGTATATATATGATCGTGATGTAGCATTTGGGCAAGGAAGCAGAAGCAGCTGCATGCAACAACAACAGCAAAAGCTTGTGGCAGTTGACAGGCAGTCGGCAGGCTGCTCCTTGGAGAAAGCTGTCTGCAACTTTTACTTGATATCGCAACGTCTGGCGTTGCCGTTGCCGATGCCGTCGTCTGGCATCGTTGTCGTCTCGCGTCATGTTGCATGTGCCTTATTTTAATTGCAGAACATTGGTAGGCCAAGCGCGCTGAAGCGATAGCGGGGGTGGCGACACACAGACAGGCAGCAGCAGCTGGGTGCGTCCAACCAAAAAGGATGCTGGCTTGGGTGCCTGCCTGACTACCTGACTGTTTGACTGTTTGACTGACTGACTGTCTTTCTGGTGCGCTTTCACCAAACAGCAGCAACAACAATTAGTCGGAACCGACAGCGCTTATGCAACGCTCATGTTGCCCAAATGAACCACAACACTTAAGCCCCAAAATAAAGAAATACTATGGCCGACTAACACATACTCTGTCCCCGGGCGGAAGTCGGTTTTGTTCAGTTTTTCATATCGAAATGCCAAAGATTTATTTTACACACTTCTATTAAATAATAATATAGCATCAGTAGTCGGGTCGACATTTAGAGCAAAGTGAAATCGTCGACAATTCAAATTTTCTTAATTAAAGCTATACGAATTTAATTATTATTATTATTTTTATTACATCGTATAGGATCTAGCAGGGAACCATTTGTAAGTTGAGGCTCAGAAAATATTTATACACTTTCATTGATACTTTACAAAATGAATACAACATTTTGTTGGTAACATCTTCTTAATTTCAAAATAATTAGGAAAAAAAAGGTTTGTAGATTTTGGGAGAGACTTTTAGCAGTTTTTATAATTATTAAATAATTAGATACTATACGATTTTTGGAAAAGTGAAGGTATTCTGATCCAAGCTGATATAAATCTAATATAAGGGGATTGAGTCTTTAACTTTTGTAATATCGATCAATAGGAGTTTCATTCCACAACAAATAAAAATAAACTTGGTTTAAATATGGTGTTCAGTAACTAAGACGTGCCGAATTTGAGATGTGATTCTTATATTCAATTAGAGTTATAGTTATGGTGATACATTCATTTTGCACTTAATAATGGACGGTGATGAGTGATGGGGAGACATACACATTAAAAGTTTGACCAAATTGGACGCTTGCGCCAGGCCAGCAACAATTACACCAGCAGTAGCAATAATAACAGCAGCAGTAGCAACAATCATAGCAGTTGGTGGTTGGTAGTTGACTGGAATTGGTTGCACATAAATTTGCGTGCAATGCTGAGAGATGAGAAATAAAGAAGCGAAGAAATAAACAACTTCATCGCTTTGTGCGAAGATTGCTGCGCTTGTCTGATTAATGCCACATCGAAGTCTGTTGCATCAGTCAATGGTCACATTCGGGTGACGGATCGAAGGGAAGGGAGAGGCGAGAGGTATACAATCAGTTAATTTTGTTTACACCTTAGGAAAAAAACGCTTAAATCAATTAATTACGAAATGCTTGATTATTTTTTCGCTGTGCAAAAATTGCCAATTGACGAACATTTTTCCGAGTGTATCTAGCAGCAAAAGTTTTTTGCAGATGCTGTTGTTGTTAATTTTGCTGGCTGCTGTGATGCGATGCTATTGAACTTTTGCTATTTGCCAAGATTCCCACACACCTGCAACAACAGCGGCAGCAGCTGCCTCCCACTTGCAGCATACTGCTTGCTGGACAGGCAGCGTGTAAAACGATCGCCGAGTCGATGCTTTTATTTTTTTTTTGAGGAGTGACACGAAACTTTTGTTTCAAGTACGTTTGTTGTGGCTGCTGTTTTTGTTGTTGGTCTTGTTGTTGTTGCGCCCTAATGCAATTGTTCGGGTAAATGACCGACGATTGGCGGCAGAAATTCAATTGAATTGTTTTGCATAAATTCATGGATCGCAGCTGGCGCTGCTGATGCCACTGTCACTGCTCTTTTTGTTGTTGTTAATGTTGTTATTATGATTTTAATTGAAGTGCGGCAAGTTTGTTGCCTGAGTCTTTCGTTTGCCCACGCTTTTTTAATATCTGTGGGCAACACACACACTCAGACACACACACACACACACATCAGTCGCAGGATTGATGGCACATTGCGTTGAAAACAGCTGGCGGCGTGCAGCTGCCAGGCAATTTAATACAAAATCTCGATGTTTGCCCCACAAAACTGGATTGCGGATTGGGGCGTGGCATTACTTACATCTCTGGTAATTCAGCTGCGCAGTGAAGAAAAAGTATTACAAATATTCTCTAGCGAAAGTTGCAAGCAGTCTCAGACAACCCTAGAGCCTTCCTGACTCCAGCTTCTCCCTCTCTCTCTCTCTTTCTCTCTCTCTCTTTCTTGCTCTCTCTCTCTCTTACTCTCTCTTTTTAAGCATGTTACTCTGCTTGCAATTGTCAAATTGCAGTGAAAAAAATTCCCGCATTTAATAGGAAAAGTCGAATCTGGACAGAACAAGATACGCTGCTATTTTTTGTACAGCTGAGACTAAGTGGAGCCTATACACTTAGCGAAATACTTGTTTAATCAGAGTCAACCTATCTATATATGCATATTCCTTATGAGCATCATTACTCCCCTAGTTTTAAAGCTGTCCTTTCGAAACTGAAAATGGATTCGACTCGTTGCTGTTGGAATATGGCTAACTTAGGAGCAAATGGCTAAAAGATACCATGATCCTAAGATGTAAACTTTAAAATCATTAACATCGGACTACTACATCATATGGTTTTTATAGGATCAATTAGTGGATTATTTGTTTCTAGGGTGTACAATATTTGCAGTGCCACAGGTAATTGTTACTTGGAGTTTTCTTAATTTTTGATAATGGCGATTGTATTGGTATTAGATAACTTTTACTGCAATTCCTGTATATCTTCTTTTTATGAAGTTGCATGACACATCATTATGAATTATGTATGCATATATGTTTGTGTGTATGCAGCTTTATTTCGCGTGTTTTAAAACTTTACCTTTTGTTGCATGCATTATAATATTTACATGCACTTTGCGCATATCTGACGAACACCCTTGCTCCAAGACATTAACGACAACAATAACAAGAACAGCAGCAACAACAACAGCTACCACAACAATTCAAATTGTTTAGTTAGTCGGCTGCTTTTGTTGTAGTGTTTGTTGTAAAACTGGCTCGCTTTGCTCGGCTGCTTATCCTACAAATGCCAATTCGCCAGTCCGCCAACCAACTAACCAACCAGTCCGCAACTTAACCCGTCCGTCTGTCGTACGCTTAACAAAAATGCCGTCTAAAGCGGCCAACTGGCTGGGCAAATGGCACAGAGAGAGAAAAGATTAAGTAAAATTCACCATAACTTCCATTTGTCTGTCAAGTCTGTCACGATTAAAATATTATTTAAATTACGATTTGAGTAGTCTGATATTTGAAATAATTTTAATATTTTAGAATTGGCCAGCAATCGAAAACGCACTTAAAATATGTCATTTCTGTATGATCGATGTATTGTTTCAACTCGAATAAATATCGTTTAAAAATAAAATGATTCGAAATTTCCCAAATAGGTTATTTTATTTTAATTTTTTGTGTAATTAATGACTAGGAGCAATGAAATTGAGTAAATCGCTCTTATATGCAGTAGATTTTATTTAAATACCACATTTGTGCTCACTGTAGGGAAACCAGGATTGGGGGACTAGGCCGCTGGGCGTTTAACTGGTTGCTGTTTTGTTGCTGCTTGTTTTTGTCAGTTTGCCGGCAGTTTTGAATTACAAAAAGGAGCCTTTTGTGGGGCCGCCTGCAAAAAATAGCAACAACAAAAACAACAGCAGCCTTTTAATTATTTAAACTTTGTGTATCTGCGAGATACGCTTGCAAACACGAATTGGCATTTCGTACAATGCATTTATATAAATATATACATTATTATATATTATTATATATATTATATTATATATTTTTATATTTTTATTTATATACATATTTATTGTACAAAATAAAAAATTAACAATATATAATATAAGCTTTATCTATTAGCTATTGTTTTTTTTCTCTTTACTCTTTCATTTGTTCTTACATTTTCAAATATGCTGGTACCATTGTCAAAATGTATCTGCAGGCTGGGGAATATAAATGCACGATAGGAACCTAATCAATGATGCGGACAGCAAACAGGGTATCTGCTGGTTGGTTGGTTGGCTGGCTAGTTGGCATATATTGCATTTGTTCCATTTTGCAATACGGTTTTGCCACAATTTGCAAATATGCAGAGTGCCCAGCTTGAATAGCGCCTGATAATTAAAACACAATTAACGACAGCATAATGATGATGATGATCTGATGAAATGATGATGATGATGACGAGTGGGCTTAAAATTATTCGATTGGCCCGCAATAGCAACAGAAACAACAGCTGGCCAAAGCGACGCCATTCGAAAGTCTTTTGCTGTTGCACAAATTTTGTATTTTGGCTAACATTGATTGAAAAATGTCAAAATTGCTGAAATTGCACAAGCAAAAAGCGGCCGCAAGGCGTCAATCAGACAATACAGCAACACATCGATCGAGGCGAAGGCAATCATAATCATACAAAATTTTGCGTGGCTGCATTAGAACTTTCTAGTTGCATTGAACGCTATAGAAAACTAAGTTAGTAAATGTAGAGCAAATAAATAAATTATTTATGATGACAGTTACAACATTTTTCTGGTAAGCCATATATAATTAAATGCCGCACGCAATTAACGCACTGTTGTGTGTTGCCCAATAATAAAAAATAAAACTAATAAAAGAGGACAAGAGAAGCATAGACAATAACAAAAGAAAAATAAAACGATGTCATTCCGTTAGGCGGCTTAACAATCTGGCTATTTCAGACTTAAGCAGAAATAAACAAATAACAACAACAAACAGAAAATGCGCTTCAAATTACAAGTGTTGTAGAATTTCGATTGGAGTTAGAGTATTTACTGCAGACTGTAAGGTGTGTGTGTTTGTGTGTTTACTTACCTCATTTGTGTTGGTTGCTTAGCAGAAGAAGACAAACACACCCAACAACAACAATAGCTCTTCTGCAATTGGAGCGCAAAAATTCTCGAATTGCAAATGTTGTTTTTGTTGCTATCCGTCTTTTTGTTTTGTTTTCGTTTTTGTATGGGTTGTTTTTCAAAAGCTGCTGGCGAGTGCACTTTACACTTTTGTGGCTTGGTTTTTCAGGCTTCACTGACTGCTCGGTGACAGGTGCATATTTTATATTATTATTGCTCCATGGCAACAATATTCACAATTTATTCAAAATTTATTTTTTTCACAAACATATAAAAAAAATACAGACAGCAAAATAAAAAATAAATAACAAAAAGTGCGCCTGAACTTTGCATAATAAATGTCTAGTTTTTTTTTGGCGATCGTTTGATATTTAAACAGCCGGCGCGTTTTATAAACAAATAACAAAAATCAACTGAAGCAATGAGCGATGGCGAAGGACGACAAACAACTAAAGTACTTGAGTGTCAGCAACAAATTGAACGGCTGCCTAACCAGAGAGACCGTTGTTGGCCAGCTGCAAAATACCAGCTTCGCTGTTCGCATAAAATACCGCAAACGATGTTATCGAACCATTATTTACGTTTTGTCACTGAATAAAAGACGTTAATTGCCTTCATTTAGTGCTTATTGCTTGTCCTAAATTATTGTTGGGATTGTTTACAAAAGACTTATTATTCCTTATTACTGTACTTATTACTGTACTTTTTGACTTATCATTTAAAAAATGCAGACATATATCAAAATAACGGACAGCTTTTGTTTACTTTGATATAGTTGGGCTACAGATTAGTTGGGTTTAGCGATACATATCGATAAGTGTGTGGTATAACAGCGACTGGAATTGCGTTCAGAAAGCAGCTGTTTGCTGCTTTTACAGATGCCAATTTATTTGTATTTTATAATAATTTCTGTAGTACATTTCCAATTTGGTAAATTACCTTGAAGGCTAAATTAAATAACAATGCAAAGTACACGTACATTATTGAACATGGCCCGGCTTACGCTAAGCCGCACTGCAGCAACTGCACCGACGACACATTTCGGCTACCAAACGGTAAAGGAATCGGAAAAGGAGCAAAAAGGTGAGCGACATAAACAAGATAATGGTGTTTGAAAAACAAATTTAAACTAATATATTTGCTGGCAATCCAGTGCATCAGGTATTTGAGCAGGTAGCCCAGTCGTACGATGCAATGAACGATGCAATGTCGCTGGGCATTCATCGTGTGTGGAAGGACATCTTCATTGAGCGCTTGGGACCAACGCATGGCATGCGTCTCTTAGACGTGGCCGGCGGCACGGGCGACATCAGTTTTCGCTATCTGAAGTATCTGGAGAAACAGCCCAATCCCCAAGGGCGGAAAAGTCACGTCACCATCTCCGACATCAATCAGCATATGCTCAACGTGGGCGAGGAGCGAGCACGCCGCCAAGGATTGACCGCTGAGCGTCTGTCCGCTGCCACCATCGATTGGCAGTGTGCCGATGCCGAGAAGCTGCCCTTCAAAGGTGATAGCTTCACAGCCTACACAGTTGCCTTTGGTGTGCGCAATTGCACCCACGTGGATAAGGTAGGGCAGAAGAAATAAAGCCTTTGATTTACAAAGATTACCACCAATAATAGATTACAATATGATAGTACTAATTTGAAGTAAAAGTATATTTCTGTATATATATATTAATAAATAAATTCGTAGGTCCTCAGCGAGGCATATCGGGTGCTGCAGCCAGGTGGTCGCTTCATGTGCTTGGAGTTCAGTCATCTGACTAATGAGACGATGCAGTGGCTGTACGATAACTACTCATTTCAGGTGATACCACCGATGGGTCAACTGGTGGCTGGACAATGGCACGCATATCAGTACCTTGTGGAGAGCATAAGACGATTTCCGCGTCAGGACCAGTTCAAGAGCATGATTGAGAACGCGGGCTTTGTCCATGTGGCCTACGAGAATCTAACATTTGGCGTGGTCAGCATACACTCTGGCTTTAAGCTGTAGTTGTACTGAACCAAACTGAACTCCTATTAGAGTTTAAAATATTATTATTATTTACTGCACTGCGAGTCCAGTTGTCAACTTGTTAAATATGCCAAACACGGCTTAAAGCAGGTTTTTTTCTCCACCCATTTTTTTTTATTGTTTCCTTGCGTGTTAAAATTAAAGTTTTTTGGATAAACATTGTTAACATATTACATGTGCCAAGCAATTTATGGGTTTATAAGTTTTTGGCAAGCTTGGGAAAGACCTTGACGGAATGTATTTATATAAATATATTTATTTTTTTTACGGCGTACAATTTAAGAAAGATATTTACAGATTTCGAAAAGTGCCCAAAGAGAAAATGTATATTAATTGAAAATTCATTGGTGATATTAAGCGAATTGCTCCATCCTCTTTACCCACGCCCTCGCAAGAGTTTGATAGTCCTCTCCCCTACCCTGCCCCATCACTGTCAATCATCAAATTTAATGCAAGTGAAATTTATGAGTGTGAATGTTGAATTTTAATCTAAGACAAACAAAACGAAAAAAAAACAAAATCGAATTCATGAAAAAATGCCATAAAATCACACACACGCAGTAAACCTAATTGATAGTTTATCTAAGTATAAATTTTTTCTCAGCACTTCCTGCAATTTGTAAGTTTTAATTATTGGCCCAGTTTTTGAAGGCAAACAATTGGTGATGTAACCAAGTCATAAAAGGCTATGCATGAACATAAACTATCAAGAGTTACCTTTTTAGGCACCTCTCCCTTCACCCCCTCTCCACACTCTTTAATTTATTGTCTAGCGCCTAAAAGTGAAATGTGGGGAACATGCAAAATGAAAACAAAAGTTTTTCTCTTTCGATTTTTGCTCGCAGTATGTGAAGAAACGTGCGATGCATGCATACCTGTACAGCTGGATGGACAGACAGACAAGCGACAGTGGAACACAATCAAAATCGAATAACCCACCTATATTCTACTCCACTGTCTTACGCACAGTGTCTACGATTCATTTATTTGCTGTACATTCCTTAAGGTCCAGACTATAGATATGAAACGACAGCGGAGAGAGAAAGAGTTACAGAGATAGAGACAAATAGATGGATAAATAATAAAAACACGAATATTGAAATTAAAATATAATTAATTTATAGACGTGTAATTAGGACTATATTTGTTTAAATGTTTTGGTGTTAATTACAACAATGATATTTATATATAATTCAAGTATTTCAAGTGGAACATGAATATAATTAAAGCTCAATTGCTTAAGTATTTAACTTACACGATATTCATATGTATATCAATTATTCTTGAAATATTTTGCTTTCCAAGGCCAAAGAATTATAAAGATAATACTCAATTACAATGCAATATTAAATTGAAATACTGTTAAAAATATTTTCTTCAGCTAGTTTCTTTAATTGGATTGATCTCAAATATTTCCTGTTCGTATGCTGGCTGAAGAAGCTTCGACCCACTGTGCATTAGATAGGGTACAGGTAGGTATTTTGGCAAGGGAGTGGAGGGGGAGGGCGTAGGTAACACTGCTTGGCGTTAGCATAATCCATCGTTGGATCAGGTGAAATGGCCGCGTAAAAGTTATAAACTGCTCAATTGCCGCTGGTCATATAGATGAGAGTGGAGTGTGTGTGCGTGTGCGTGCGGTGTAGTACACCAATTGGTATGCAGTGGCAGTCATCGGTAGCGGGGCACCGTTGATATCCGCTTTATAAATACAAGAAACACCAAGGAAGTTCATTTCATTTTCTTGGCAACAATCGCCGCGTTGACATAATCCACCAACAGCTAAAACGAAATCGAAAGTTTATCGACGTTAAAAAGAAGAAGACACAAAAACGGATTACTAGGAAGCAGCACCATGATGGGTCGCACTTATGGTATTATGGTCAGGATGCTGCTGCTGATCGCAATATTAGCTTGCCACAGCAATAATGTTGAAGCCGCTCTCCGTTTGCTTCATTCGAGTGGTCTGTTGAGCACCACTCCCAGCACAGTGGCCACAACCAGCAGCGGCGGTAGTGAATCTATTACCATCACTGAGCAGCAGCAGCAGCAACCGCTACTGGAAACCGAGAAGTCTTCTGCCGATCGGGTGGGCAATATGGAGAAGGAGCAAACAGGCAAACATAAGCGTGGAATACTTCATGGTGGCGGTGCACTTGGACCGCATTGGCCCGCCCGCACCTATGCCGCCCAGTATGGCTATAGTTTGCAGCTGCCCGCTGGTGCGAGCTATTTTGCAGCTTCACCACCCGGTCATCATCGTCTTCACGGATTTGTGAAGTATCCAGCCGGGTTGGCAGGCTATCACATCAAACAGCATGCACCTGCCACAGCAGCGGGCTTTCTGCCCACGGCTACTGCTTTAGCGCCAGCAGTGTCTGGTGCACTACCCGCACTACCGACAGCTCTTCAGGGTCTACCTGCTGTTGGCGGCATCGCAGCGGCTGTCACTGGAACACCTTCGTATGTGCTGCGTCCCGGAAATGCGTTTGTCTCCACATACAGCGTTAACTATCCGCAGCAGCATGTGCATCGACCTGTCAGGCCCCTACACTTCCATCAAACGGTTCAGGTAAACTACCTATACTTGCCTCAGCTGCTATTGTTTTCATAATGCCCAAAATCTATCATTTGCAGGCTACCTATGCCCACGCCGTCGCACCTGCTCCACCAGCGGTACCCGTTCAGCCAGTACATCCCATACAGACTTTGCCGGCCTTCCAGCCGGGCATTAGTTTTACCGCTGCCAGTCCGCCTGTTGCCGAGTTTCCCGTTTTCCAGCATTTGCCAACACCCACACTTACTGTACAGCCCACGCCCGAAGTGCCTGTAATACCACAGATTCCACAAGTGCCGCAAGTGCCACAGATACCAGATATTCCGCAAATTCCACAGATTCCACAGATTCCGCAAATTCCACAATTTCCACAGTTTCCGTTTATACAGGTGTCTCAGTATCCACAGGCGCCCAGCTTTCCAAGCACACCCGTCGGTCCAGCTACGCCAGCTGTTCCAGTTGTGCACGCTACTTCAGTTATTCCCACGGTTCCTGCTGTAGCGGCTAGTCCCGCTTTTCCCGATATCCCAACATTCCCCCCTAATCCCGCTTTTCCGGCAAATCCAACTTTTCCCGGCCGTCCTGCCTTCTCCGGCCGCCCCACCTTTCCTGTAAATCCCACTTTTCCCGCTGAGCCACCCAACACTCAATTCTTTCCGGCTGCCGTCCAACCGCCGCTACCCCAGCAGCCGCCCACTTTTGTCCAACCTGAAGCGCAATTTCCAGGTGGCATTGTGCCGCTACCCGGTTCGCAACCCGCCCAGCCAGAGACGGGCACAGCGATTGCCTCGCCACAGATACCCAATACGCCACAACCGGAATCAGAGCAGCCAGAGCAGCCCGTACACAGACAACCGCAGGAACCGTGGAGACCTGTCTTCTATCAGCCACCAGCGACGCCCAGTCGCCCATCCGTAACACTTCTGCCACCCTACGGAAGTGCACCAGCTGAGGGTAAAATCTTTATTTAGCTGTACCATCTCTGATTCTACGAGTATTCTTTTTCTCTGCTCTCCTTAGGCTATCTGCCACCAGCTGGTAGCCAAGTGGCACAGCTAAATGACGTCGGACACAGTGTTCAGGGTGTCTTCGATCAGCTGAGCGATGCCGAAATCGAGAACATTTTCGCTCAGGCAAATCTCGCACAAAAGCATCTGCAACAGAACCACAGATATAAACTCTACTGATTTTAAGGTGTTCCACGGTCTCCATCTTGTCCATATTTCCACACTTATTTTTTTGTTTTTTTTTTACTGTATCGCATTCATCATTCATATTTGTTTCATGTATATTAAATGATTATTTATTAGGTTATTTATGAAATAATACTGCAGAGTTATTCTTTATCAGGTTGTACGCAGAAAGTGAATATAAGCGAATTTATTCTATTTTGACGTAAGAGAACACTAGTACGGTAATGTTTATTCTCTATATATCATATATATATATATATGTATCAGATACACAAGATATGTAGAAAATATTTATTTGTATTTGATTAACGACTTGCTTAAGAAAAGTTGTAAGAAAATTCACAATACAATGAAGAATTGTTATTATTTGATTATATTCCCAGTTTTTGAAAGAGAATTACCTTTTGTATATAAAAAAAAATCCGTTACAAGATATAGCAAAAAGAGCTTTTTGTCTTTTTAGCTTTTGCCTTGAACTTGGTGCAGCTTTATTCATTCATAAGTTCTGCCAGTTGTTCATTCAATGTTACTGTTACTGGCTTCACTTCGCCGTCGGCCATTGAGAATCGGAAGTCGCGCATTGGGAATCGGGTGCCGGCATCGACATTCGTTTTTACACACATGCCACATGTTGCAAGCGCTCGCTTGATTCAGTTGTTACCGTTAGCTTCGCAAGAGCGCTGCCAACGTCTACGCGCAAAAACAAAAAACCTACAAAAATTCGAAAGACTACTAATTTTTTAATTTTTTTTGTTGTTGGAAAAATTAAAAATAGTTTAAATAAAGAAAGTTATTTACTAAATCGAAAATCAACTCATGCTCATGTTTTAAATCCTATCAAAAAGGTGCAAGTGTTTTTGTTTATAGAGTTTGTTTTGAAGTTTTTATTTTCACGTCGCTCTGTGGTGTTCCAAAACAATTTCCGATATTTTTCGATTTACATCGATTTTTTATTGCCAGAAGAACGAAACAAAATCAACCAGAAAACACCACAACAAAATCAACAAACTTTCAACATCTGACATCGTGACGATAATGATGATAATGCGTAAGTCCTGCACAAATAAACAATTTCAATTTGATTTTGATTTTCTTGTTAATTTCGGCCAGTCTGCATGAGCTGGTAGTCGCGACTCAATTAATTTATATACCCATTGTTTTGGCAGCATTCGATAATCAATGACAACAATAAAAACAATACCCCATGGACGATGCCTACTATGTCTTAACTTTCTAAAAATATGTGCAAATAGTGCTTAGAATTCTGAGATTTTTAAACTGAGATGGATTAAGCTGAGAAGCTAGAAATAAAAATACTTTGACATAACAAAAGTTTTTAACAGTTCTTTGATATCATAAATAAGAATCCATTAAATAAAATTTGATTATTTCAAAATTTAAAAATAATTGACCTAAATTCGATAAATTTCGACCTGCATCACAAACATTATTTATATCAAGACTTTTTTTACGATTGTTTTCTCAAATGATGCTGTTGAGCATCAAATGTCATTTAACATAAATAGCAGTTTACAAATGTCAAACGAAGCTAAACACAAATTTAGCTCGTTGATGGATGACTCAATAGGCTTTCTTTTGAGCAATCTATCAGTATTTAGACGGAGTAAAATTACAAGAGTTTTTAAATTGATTAACTTGATGAGTAATCGAAGAATATAAAGCAAAGACATCTTCAACGGCCTTCAATTTATAAGGGCAATAATTTATGTCATTAATGTCATAGCTCGAACACAAGAAACATGCAATAAGCCAGCTGGGAAAATACTTTCAACTTCTTTGCCATTATTTTAAATAAAAATTGTAATTTGCATATTAATTTATGATATGAAACAAAATGGCAGAATGACTGGGGTTAGTGAAAGGGGGCAGGGGGAAAGGGTATCTGTGGAGTGCAGTGATGTTGTAAATATTTGTTGTTTCAATTATTATTATTATGAAGATATTAAGTTTCTGTAATAAAATGTCATTAAGCGTAAACGGGGTCGCTTAAATTTATGGCGGGGCCAAATCAGAAAGAACGACGAGAAGCCGCCAAAAGCAAGTATATTAATTACCAAAATATATTTTCGGTGTGCTTCAAGACCTAAACATCAACCTTCGTTTATAAATGTATTAAAAAAAGGGGAAAATTCATTGTGTTTTTAAGTTACGGCTGTCTGTGAGTGAATATTCCATAATTGTGTAAATATATTAGATCAGTAAGGGAAACATGTATGTCAAAGCATATCTCGATGCCACAATTTAAAGTTATCGACCGATTATTCATATTACAGTTGAATATTTTAATAAACTTTTACATTTTTTCCCTCAAGTAGCCATAGTTCTACTCGCATTATCAATGGCAATAAATAGTTTGGTTATTAGATGCGGACCAGTTCGCAGCTTATGCAAATAAAAACATAGTTTACTGGTCGGGTAGGGGCTCATGTGCAGCATTTGCGGAACCACACAATTCCAGTTAATACGGCAAGCGTTTTGTGGAGTGCAGTGCGAGGATTACATTTAGATATGAACCTAAGCTATTGGAGGTATGCGACTAATGAACACAAAAAAAATCCTCAAAGGACGACAAAATGGGGATTAATTAAAAATATAAATACTGCGAAAGCCCAAATAAAGGTTAAAAGCAAATACGAAAAGATGAACCCCAAAAAATGGTGCAGATGGGGAGTGGAAGAAAAATCAATGCAAAATATTTGATTATTGCCTATTAGTATTATTTAAAGGTAAGCTAAGTACAAAAACATCGTTCAGATAACATTTGTCAAAACTGAACTGATTTTTAAGTTAATTAGATTTGATCGGAATCTAAAATGTATTTGGAATGTGTAAACTAATTAGATATATACAAGAGGTCATTGTGGACTTTTGCTCTTCCATTAACCTGAATTTGTAGACGAATGCAGGAATTTAAAATACATGTTTCTAGGATACTTTCAGGATTCTTCCGTAATCATAGTTCGCTACCTAGTTTACTCTGTTCTTTATTTTACATATACATTGTTTACAAATTACTCTCTCCAGAAACAACAATGGTTTGAAAAATTGGCCAAAAGCACGTTTATCGCATTAAGTAATTTTAAAAAAAATCGAGCTGGGCATCAGCTTGTTCCATTCTCTTGTCGCCCATCTCAGCTGTATTCATTTAGACACTTTGCTGATTTTCTTTTCGCACAACTTACCAGCTACTTTGATTCCAATTGGGCAAGAAACAGAACAAATAAAATGTTACTCAGGCGTTCACCAATAATAATGATAACCTAATTCATAAACTCATCGACGGTTCGGGTTCAGGTCGTCCTGACACATAGACAAATGTTCCATTTATGCACGTGTCGCCCACAGCTGTTATGATGACGTTGGATGGCAGGCATCGGAATGGGAATGCAAATGGGAATGGGGATGAAGAAGGGGAAATGCGTAAAAATTAGTTGGGTTAGTTGGGTGCCCATAAGTCCATCGGTTCAATCCAAAACAATTTGAATACGGCAATCATTATTCATTTTTCGTGTGTTTGCTAATCGATGGCAAAAACTAACCCAATATCAAGTAACAAGATTATAGAATGGGACTAGCCTAAGGCTAAGGCGAAAACCAATTTAAATTTATATACTCTAAGAAATTTGGATAACTTTAAATTAATATACACGGAGAGGAAGAAAAAAAAAATTCAAGGAATTTAGCAAAAAAAACTTTTATTTTTTAATTTTGACATGTTTTTCATGAAATCATTCTGGACTTACGATCAAATGCGATGTTTACACTTTAAATTGCAATAAAAATCAAATAATTATAAAAAACACAAGGAAACTTCTGGTTCTATTTTTGTTTTTTATCTGCTTATACAATGACCCAATTAAATTGCCAAATAGGTATAATGACAGGCAAAAAGTTACGCAACATTTGGCCACAACAATAAGTGTCGTATGAAATGATAGCGGAAACCCGAATGTTGTGTGAACATCTTCTCAATGGAAGGACACTTTAAATGTGTAATTGAGCTAAGTGATGAGAAACTGGGGGTGTCAATGCGCTGCCTCCACATCGAGTCCCCATTAAGTGATTGAGTCTGTCCAAAATTGACGCCCAAGTTGATGACCCTGTAACAGACGGTAAACACTTAACACCAATGATGGGAGCGGGTATCGATAACTATTGCAGCCGATAACTATAGCCGCGAATACACTTCTTCAATCAGTCTGAACGGATTGTTCTTAATTGAAGTGATTTTTGGTAGCTAAACCGAATAAAACTTATTTCAACTTTGTGACTACGTCTCGTCTGGCGCAAGTAGTTTTCATTACTTAAAATTATTATTGATTCGAATTTTTCTCTGGTTTGAGCTAAATCAGAATTCTGTAATATTTTCGCTGCGGGCTTCGGGCATCAAATGAAAAATTCAGATATTATATGCATGTTAATATTTTATCATAATGAGTTACGCGGTTGTTGGCGTATGGCCAAAATTGACCAGTTGTGTGACTGCATTTTTAATTATAATTCAAATTAATTAAGCCACTAGACTCCGGATTATAGCAATGCTTGCTTGTTGAGTGAAACATAGAGTAAGCGATAATTTAGCACGCCTAAAATCAGATACTGTTCTGACACAAAAATATAATGAATAATGTAGTATCGGCTATGTAGATCTTGTATTAGACCTGAGATGGTTTTTGGAGGTTGGGCTGACATACTGACATGTGAATATCAAGCTTGCCTCAAATAATTAACATGTACACATCAAAAATCTGAAATCATTCTAGCATATAAGAAGCATACAAGAAAAACAAGGACTTTGGCTCACACCATAAAATAAAATATTTGCGGAGTGGGAAATCCGATGTATGCGTGTGAATATTTGTGCGTTATTTTGGGAGTGGTTGTGTGTGTGTGTGTATCCGGGAACCCAATATATATGTTATGTGTAATTTATTGATAAAAGTGTAAGGGCTGTAGCAATAGCTCGCTTGGGCTAATGCTTAAATGTTTAAGTGTTTTATCAGCAAACCATATTATTTAATGAATTGCGAATGCAAATGTGAAAGTGAATCTGAAAGTGAATATAAAAGTGACTATGAAAGTGGAAGTGAACTTGAAGGAAGACGAAGTGCTTGGCGTAAGTCGAGCTCACACTACTCATTAAGATGACTCAAATGCATAGTCAAAACAATCCAACCACAAACAAGACCAACGCAATTTCAGACAATACGCATAAGCATAAAAGGTAATCGATGGAATGTTTTAGTCAATGATTGTTTGTTACTGTTAATGAATGAAGTCTTATTCATTTGTAAGATATCGCTTGAGTCTGCACACGAGTCCATCTCTAGATGGGAGGAAACTTATCACATGTCTTCGCTGACCTTTTGGGCAAATAGCATTTGTATTCATTTGTTCCTTGGACGTTGTCACTTATTGACCATGTGCTCCGCTCACTGACTATGATTAATATGCTCCCTGGCAGTCTTAAAACAAAAGAGGCTGGTTTCGATGCTAAGGATTGAGGCTCATGATGTAATTAAATGATTGCCTGCCAAAAAAGATTCTGTGGCAAACAAAGCATTTGCTTGGCTCTAATGGGTTAACAATTAACCAAATGGTATGCGGTGTATGTAGCACTGTTTGAGCATTTAAATATTCGGCGAATTGATTTTGAAAATAAGTTTGCGCCACCATCACATGCTCAATGGCAAAGGCAGTGGGTCGCAAGTGGTTTCTATGGAGAGGGTATACTTTCAGCTGCCCCATTTGTGTTTATGATGCTTTAGTTATATTTGTGTTTGTGTTTTTTGTATTTTGTAATTGGTTACTTAAGCAGCTTGTTTACAAAACTTGAATTGTATTTAAAATGATTTCATTGATTGTATTGTTGCCTTTGTATACCATGGTCTCTAGTTGTATTCTACACATTCACTGAGAGAAATAATAACAAAGCTTTTTTAAATTTATTTTCAAAATAATTCCGATTCACTAGTATTCGCACTTGAAACAAATGTATTACTTTCAGTTTTTAGATTATAAAGTAAAATTCTGAATTTAAGCTTATTTAGTTTTATTTAACTTTGATAAGAGGATTGGTTAGGAATGCATGTACATAAAATTCAATATCGAACTTCAAGTAACCTAGTCCTTTAGTTAAGATATGATTATTTCCAAATGATCTAAGAAATCAACATTTTTTATATAACTTAATTTATTTCGAAGAAGAATTACATTTCTTAAGTTTATCAAAGTGTATTCTGCCCAGCCGAAAAACAGCAACCTGAAATGAACATAACAAGAAAATTCGAAAAGATAAAGAGAAAGAATTTGAATCTAAACAGTAGCACGAAGTGAATAAAACCTTTGGAATTTCTCAGTCGTTTCTTCAGCACAACAATTTTCAGTAAGCGATTTTCCTGTTGTTTGGGTTAAGTTTATACCCACATACATATTATGTGTATTTGTATATGTATTTTATGTATGCATATGACAAATTACGCATCGGCGCATACCTCTTCGTAAACCCAATAAATGTCTTAAACTAAATTCTATTCATTTTGTTAATTTGTTTTTGCTATAACTTGTACATATAAATATTAATATCACCTAATTACTATGGATATGCTACGTCGCTCGATTAAGACAAGTACATTTTTCCATAATATTTAAATGTATTTTATTTTACTTCAGTCTGTCATTCATTCTTACAAGCTCATAAAAAATTCGATGTGACAAATTGTCTCTGTGTCAAATCCTGGGTCAATTCGGAACGCCCTTCAAACGTTCCCTTTAGATACTATTTGGTAGATAAAATGTGTAGTTAATCGTCTTTCTGTTGCCAAAAAGAATAAAGAAACAAACTGAACTAAGCCGACCCAAAAAAGGAAGTAGAAATTGAAAAGAAGCAGACAAAGAAATGCCCCAATATAGTGCTACCTATTTACAGTGAGCACTCGACCTATAATCGGAGGTTTGACAATTTGTTTACATGTCCTGAAATCCCTCTACAAAAAAACTACTCGACCCAAAAATTACACCGATTCATGTGTGTGCGAGTGGTTTTGTTTGAGGATGTGTGTATTTTGGCATAAGTCGTTTACTTTGTTCTTCATACTTCTGGGTAGCAGCCGGCTGCTTAGTGCAGGCTATAATTGTTTAAAATGGACATAAACAAAAGCGGGCAATTGACCGGGTTGAGTGTGTTTGCTTTACACGGGAATGATATTTTTAGCCAGAGGGCAAGACGTAATGGGATGGATGATACACTCAGAAAAACGAATTTTTCCAGAGGCAATCGAGAAAAAGCGAGTTAATAAAACTACAAGTTTTCGAAAGTGCTAAAAATATCTTTTAGTGATAATTTTTCGAAATAGAATAAATAATAATGAATAAATTCAGTTTAAAATTCTTGGTATATTTTTGTCTAAGTGTAGAATGTTGCAAGTTGACCCGTCCAAGACACTCCGAGACGATGCGCATTTTGGCTACAGGCAGTGCATATTTATTTGGTCAAAGTTAACGAAAGTTTGAGATCCAAATTTTAATCACGGTAAAGGGCATTTTTAACGTTTGAAGAATACACTTTTTGCCCTAATGCGTAATCCCGTTATATGGATGTCATCAATCACAGCATCGCCAGAGCCGCAAACATTTCAATTTGCTGGCAAATGCGTTGAGGACAGCAGCAGAAACACCGAAGTGGAAACACTATACACTGTACAATCTGGGATGAAGAACCAGGACTGTTGCCACTGCTTCTTCTTCGTGTTATTATTGACTCCCTTGCAACACATACATCAGCAGCACGTGTCAAGCGCCTCCTGCACCTCCTGCACCTCCTCTGCGGTCGCGCTTAATTACAATTTTATGGAGTCAGCCTCGTGTTAGTCCTCTTCTTCCCCTGCTTTTGCTTCGTATCGCTCATCTTTTGCTGCTTGTTGTATTCATCGCGACTGCTAACTGCAGTTGTAGTTGCAATGCGCCGACTTTATTTTTCATCGCTGTCACTGAGATATGATTTTTTGTTCTCGTTTGTATCCTTGTTAATGCTGTTCCTGTTGCTGTTCCTCATTTTGCCCGTTGACCTTGTGTTTGCCCATTGTGCATTATTTCACAACGACTCTTGCAACTTGTTCCTGTTGTTTTGGCTAAATGTTATATTTTTCATTTTTTAAAAACTAATTTTTCGGTCCTTTATTCTTACCTATCTAATTATACGAATATTAATTGCATTAAATAAGTTATAAATTTATACTTTCCCTTATTATTCCTTTTTGTTTGTAATAGAAAGTATTTATAAAGTATGTGGTCTTTTTGAAACACGTTGCACTCTCTGTAAAGAACTTAATTTGTTATTGCTTTCATCTGTGTTTTGTACAATTAATGTTTCGTTTGTTTACCTGCAGGAGGCTCAGAGGTGTTTTTGTTCTCCATAAAAGAATTCTTAACCATTTTGCAAAGTTAAAAATGTGTATATATAAATCGTATTCAACATATACATATATATATTAATTTATATATATTAATATATACAAATATATATGTATACATATATATTGAAGATTTATTTATATTCAGGAATTAACAGTTACTCGTTGATGACATTGTATTTTAATACACATGTTGTCATATTATCTTTAATTTTAACTGATTAACTTTTTGTTTATTTATGAAAATTGAGTTGTTCTTTATTATTGCTGATAATGCTATTTGTTTTTTCCTTTGGTCTGATTTACATAAATTTGTTTACCATTCTTGAATGAAATTCTCATTTGGTTGCGCATCTGTCGATGCCACTATGAAAAAGTATCCCACATTGATGGCTTATCGATGGTGGCGAAACTGACTAACCTTCCACACCTCCCACACACTCACACACATACAAGCTCACATACTACTAACTCCTTCATCTACCAGCTCACTCCTCATCCCCATTCTCTCAGGGACCGGTCGGAGAATTTTACGGGCCATTGAGCCACACCCCAAATGTACTGTTCATAATTTTTAATACGAACAATTTAATTGCATATTTTGCATATTCGCATATCCAATCCCAATTTCAAAGCCTTCATCTGGCGATTCCATCGTAAAAAGTGCACTGCATTAAATGCGATCGTTAAGAATGAAAAATTATTAATCGCTAAAGTGCTGCGAACCTATATGGGAATTGCGGCTCACTGAGCGATTTCAATTCATTCAATAACATCGTTGAAGAATATTTAACAAGCCAAAAACATTCTCTCAGATATACTTTGCTGATCCAGCGACTGTTGTTTATGATATTCCAGGCTATACTTTTCCCCTTTCAAAACTGCCGACAAATGCTGTCGGACAGCCATTTGATTTGGACTACTTGAGAACAAGATTTATTAAAGCCAAAAAAAAAAAACTTTACAAATGGAAAATATTTTACGCTGTTGCGTTTTCAATTTGTATCAAATCGAGGGCGTTTACAGTTTATAGAGATTATATATATTTGGGCTTCAGTCAAACAGCTTTTTCATTGCAAAATTATTCTGCGAGTTGTGTATATAAAATACACTTTTAATTAATATAATTGTATTTCTCTTAAATGCAAATAAATTAAAATGAAACAATCAAAAAACCTTTCGTAATCAGTGGGTGCCAATGGGTGTTTGAGTTTTTGTATTTAAAAGAAATTAATTTCAAAATATTTTATTAAAGTTATGAAGGATTCCTATAAAAAATATCTGTAAGCAACCCTTCCAATTTTAATATGAATTCGAGCTGGAATCGTCTTTCAAACTTTATATACAGTGTTTAAATAGAAGTTCGACCATAATCAAAAAGCCATAGTAATATAACTTGTTTATTATCTTTAAGCTGCTTAAATATCAGAATATCTTAATAATATTAATATATAAATGTATTAAAATGAGAAGAAAAAATAACACAAGTTCTGAAAGTGATCCGCAGGCTTAGAAATGCTATGTTGATAACATTGATAACATTTCTTCGAGTGGTGCTAGTATTTTATTAGCACTTATTTAGGGCCTATTTGCTATGATTTTATTTATATTATGATATGATTGTATGTATGTATGGTGTGTATATGTTTATCTCTTGGTTTTTTTATAGCATTTACCAAACTATCCACTCTGTCCATTATGCTCTCGCTAACGACATTCACCTTGGCTGGTGAAACGAGTCGCGTCGCGCAGATAAGATTCAGTGCCGCACAAGGCAATGGAATTTTGGAGCTTAGAAATAGCGTTGGCGGGGAAGACAGGGATGGAGAGCTGAAGTTGGGACTGTTTAAGGCTGAGAGGAATGCGATGGATGCAATAGATTCGGCAATACTGCTGCCCGACGAGAAGGATGCTTGCCCGTCTGGATATTTTCACTGCAACATGACCGCACAGTGTGTGCTGCAGCGTGCGAACTGCGATGGCAGAGTCGACTGCGATGATGGGTCGGACGAGTGGAACTGCGTAAATGAGGTGGATGCCAAGTACTGGGATCACTTGTTTCGCAAAAACTCGTTCGGACGCCAGGGTATGGATGACAAACATATTGGCGACTGTTGTGAGTATGACCCCCTTCACCCAAGCAGCCCCACATGTTTGGCGAAAAAATTAAGCGCTACATTATAAGTGTCGGCCCTGTAGCAAGTGGTGTCAACTAGTGAAGGATGTCTCTCATCTCCACTTCACTCCACTGCTCTGTACAAACTGGCATATAAATTTACGCGGTATTCATTCATCTCACTAAATAGATTTCCTTAATGCAAATCAGTTTTGTTTTACTTTAATTTTTTTTATTTTTATTCTGCAGCCTGGACGAATACGAACTTCAGTTGCCCTTGTCGCGGCGATGAGATTTTGTGTCGTTTTCAGAAACTGACGTCGCTGCCAACTCATCTGCCCACAAACAGTCTGACAACGCTGTAAGTACTAAAAACATTTAGATCAGTTTTGTTACATATACTCTATATACATTCTTATTATTTCTTTTGTTACTATCAAATAAATAAATAAAAACTATTTTTCTGCATCGTGTCATCAATGTTTTTAAATGTGTATAGATAAATATATATATTTTATTTGTCAATTTACAAGAATCTGTCAATAGTAGGCAAATTAAAAATGTAGAAAATTATAAAAAAAATAATTGACTTTTTAAGTAAAGAAAGTAGATGATTAGACTTAACCTTAAAACATAACTATCCCATTTATAGGTATACAATTAAATTTGGTTAATTAATTGTTCAAATCAACTAATATCTTTTATTTTAATTTATTAATTGTTTACCTATTTTTAGTGACCTTACTGGCAACAATTTTGACGTCATCGATGAAACCTTCTTCAGCACAATGCCCAATGTGGAGAGTTTGTGAGTAAAGAGCCCCTCAAATCACACACTCAATTTTCGTAAAAATAAAAATTTAAGCTTTCTTTTAGCTGTAAAAATTTCGTAGATACAACCCTGTTATTACTGCCCTGCTCTGTCGATTAAGCAGCCAAACGCTGTCGCACATACAAATTAAACACAGACTTGACTTGAGTTATGGCCACGGGGTAGATGGAGGTGCCGAGGGTTTGAGAAGGTGCTGATGGGACGGAAGATAGAGTTCGTATCGTGTTTTGCAGGCGGTTGCAGTTTATGTGCCACAATGTTAAAGGACACGGGCGACGAAGAACAGACTAAAGCTCTTAAACCGCTTTATTAACACTGAGAGTATTTTAAGTATTTTGGATGAGAAAAAATAATGAGACACACTGTGAGAGAGAGAGAGAGAGAGAGAGGAAATGTGAAGTTAGTAATACGTATGTTTAAGGTCCTAGACAAGAACAAGAGAAAAAGAAAACCAGCATTCAAACAATCAGAGCTCATCGAAGCACACAAAATTAGCACAGAGCTTTCTTCCCATTTACATATATTATATATATATATATATTATAGTATACAGTTATTATACAGTTTAGTCGTTAAGTTGAGTTCGAGTCCGATTTTAGTTTCTCTTAGTGTAAGTGAAGCTAATTCATTAGCCGGGTTTCCAGAATTTGTGTTCTGTCTGTAGGAGTGTGTTCGTTGGAGAGCATATTGTCTATTTGCCACATTATTCCGCCAGTGGTGAACATCGTCTTTACATATGGAACTGGACTGTTGCCAACTGTCCTGGCGAAGTCTTATGCTGTGATTTAGAAGTTAAAAAATATGGAGCAACGCCCTAATGATAAAGTAATCACCAGAGAAAATCCAGGCTGGCCGGGGTATCTGAAACATCTGTTGTTCAAAGGCAGCGGACAACTGTGGCTGTCAGTTATGGCAAAAACCAAGAAAATACCCTGAAGCCAAGGTTTGAATTTTTAAAATAATTACCTTCAATATTTTTAAATGTCTATAATAGTAATGAGTTTGGCTTGGAATTTATTGAGTCCACATTATAAAAACAAACAAATACATTTCATAAAAGGTAAGACTTTCACATTCAGCCATCAAACAAAACAAACAAGAAAAGTTGCCTCTTCCGAGAATTGAATTAGTACGTAGTACACAACTGAATTTCAATGAGTTTTATTTCCTTTTGCTTTCACGCTGAAACCCATGGTGTAAAGATTTCTTGGGATTCTTGCCAATTGGTGGTTGTTAAGCTTTACAATTTCGCAGCCCCATTTTCATTGTGCGGAAAATAACTTAACATTTGAATTTAAGTTTTATTAAGTTTAATTCAAAGCTTTTGTTTGCATACAAAAAGTCTATGTGCAACTGTAACTGAGCGTATATCTGTATCTTATCCCCACACATTCAGGGTGCTGAAGTTTTGCTCAATCCGTGAGATACTTGCGCATGCATTCGATAGATTGGCCGCCATTCCCCTGAAGACACTGTAAGTATTGTGTTCCGCCCAAGGCAATGGACGAAATGGGGAGGGCCTATATTGGATGGTTGCGTGCATAACTCATAATTAACTTTGCTTATTTATGTGCACTTAATTTATTTGATGCTGCTGTGGATGATACTAAAAATGGCCCTCGTCCTGAATTGTTTACGCTTCCATTTTTCTTCTCCTTCGATTTTTCAGTTATATGGATGATAATAAATTATCGCATTTACCAGAGCATTTCTTTGCCCCAGGCAATCAATTGAGAATTTTGTAAGTATTATTCCTGATTATTGCGTAATTAAATTAGCTCATCAGCTTCGCATAAAAGTAACCCTTAACTGTGCATATACAAGAGAAATAAGTTTTTGCGCCTCTTGAAACTTTTAATACTTAATTGGGGACTTAAGTCACATACATAATTTTGAATATACATATCTAATGGATGGGTTTTAAATAAAACCTGTCATTTAATTTAAGGGGAACAACTTTATAAACAATTTCAGCTACAGTCTTGTCATCAAGTAAAGTAGGTCTAATTAAATCATAAGCAAATAGACCAACTCAACTTAAAATTCTTATAAAAATCTAGTTCCTTTGCTTGCATTGAAACAATGTGTTACTCTCCGATTTAATGAACAAGCCCTTCTCGCAATCCAACTTATATAAAAACGGTTGTCTGTCCATAGGCGCTGTGGAAATTATGTATACGACCAATGGACGTCGTTGTCAGTAGTTGTTATGGACGTAAATGTGCTGTTATTTGCCTTTTATAAATTTATTTGGTACGAAAATAATCGCATAATGAATTATATGATAAAGTTATAAATAATTCTACATTAACAATTTATTAGTGTTTCGATAATAAAATTACACCTAATTTAATTGTCTGCGGGGCAATTGAAATCGACAGTTTAAGAAACCATTTGGAATTGAAATTTACAACAGATACAAAAGTTAATTTTATGCCACTGTTCTTTTATTTTATATCTTTTTATCTTTATATGCAAATTGAAAATCGTTCGACTTTTTATAAAATTATAGCATTAATAACGGCTTACTGGTATAATTAGTAAATATAGTAACAGTTTAGACAAGAAATCAACCTATAATTTTACAACTGATAATTTGATTGACAGCTTAATTACTTATAAGATTTGGAATTTAAAAATTTTCAATTTGTTTCAATACCACAATTCATATGTTAATCGTTTGCGAATTTGGCATATTAAACGATAATGCTGCCTACTACTATATCTATATAGTACATATATAAACATAGCTTGCCATCTCGATGTGCTGCATTTTATTACATTACATAACATTTTGTGTAGTGCCTTTGTGCGCAACTGTACTTTCCCAATATGGGTTAAAAAAATAAACAAAAACAAAGAGATAAAATAAACTGTGCTGTCAACTTTTGGGCATGAAATTGATGTTCAGCCCGAAGGGGATTCAAACGCAAAAAAATCTGTAATTACCAATAACTATAGATAGAAATGCACACACACCCATGCATTAAGAGAGGAGATTGCATATTAAAGCCGAGACAGTTATGTGCACTAGCAATTGTTGATGGTATCATCATGTGTGTATGTGTGTGTGTGTGTATGAGCATGTGCATGTGGGGGTAAATTTATATATCCCAGCTGATAGTCAGTGTGTATGTGGGGTGTGTTTGTGTCTGCAGCTATTGTTGCGTATACGCATCGTATGCCAGTTGGGGCCATAAAGTGGCCCATTGTTGTAGCCTCTGTGCTTTTGTGGTCGACTCTAAGTTTATCTATGTTTTCTTTTATTTTGGAGCTCAATCGACTTCATGAGTAGAGGTGGTGTATAATAAAAATATTAGCACACTTTGCCAAAGCTAAAAGTTTGGTGCAGCAGCACTGAAAGTAGGACGAAGCAAATGACGCCTTTTGTTATTGTTCCTCATCGTTTCGGAAGCCAACAACACAACACAGCAGACGGCGACAACAGAAACTAAAACATAAAATAGAAGACAAAGCTAAAACACATAAACAGCTCAGTTTCACTTTGCGCCAAAAGCGGGGAAGATTACTTAGGGCTAGTTAGTTATTCGGTTAGGAGCAATACCGATAATAATAAGAGCTGATTTAGTACCTAGTTAAGTACAACTCAAAACGTAAGGCTCATATGGATATTATTAAATTATAGCATAGTCAGTAAATGAATAAGCGAAATACATAATAAAATAATGTATAATAGCTGCCAATACATTGAAGCCAATAAACTTAATGATTATCATTCTGGCAATGGATTCTTATATACTCTTTCAAATACAATATTAAAACGAAGACTGAACCAATCGACTTTAAATAAAAAGTGGTAAAAATGAGCCAGCTAAAAACTGATTGTTGTTAAAATTGTGCAATTCAGCAAACGCGCACAATGATCGCTGGTTCATATTTATTTCATGAAGATTTCAGCTCTATTAATATCAGATTTTGTTATGATCAAGGGACAAGGGCATAATGCTTATCTGCTATCTGCTCATCACCCTTTTAAGGAGTAAGTGAAGAGTAGTTGCCGGATGCACAGCTGTTGCTGGCAATGGCGTTGGTTGACTGGTTTTCAACTTTTCAGCAGCCGGCGCTATGACATTTAGCTGGACTGGCAAAAGTGGTGGTAGAGGGGGAGACGGAAGAGCAGGCGGATATTTTGCATGCAGGCATGCAGATTGGCCTTAATGGGCTTATAAAAGTTGCTAAGCTTATCCAGTTGTTTCTCTGTTTTTTTTTTCCATTTTACCTGCAGAATTTTGGCACGCAATCAACTGAGCAGCCTTAACACCGACGATTTTCGCTATCTGCAACTATTGGAGGAGCTGTAAGTACTAACGGAAATAATACCTTAGGAATCTTTTAAAATTTTCCAAATTGACTGGCAGATGTTTCTCTTATTATATATATACATACATACATATATATATATATATATATATATGTATATATATATATAAACACATATATATTTTATTTTTTTCAATTACAATTGCTTATTATTTGGTGAACTATATAAATACAGAGCTTTCCTATTTTTCCATAAATTTATAATTTGGTTACAAATCTAGTAAAAAAGTATAAATAAATAGAGATTTCATTCTATTGCATTTTTCTGAAAGGACCATATTGACAAATGATAATTCAAGATATTTTTCTTATAGCATGAATCATTGTAAATAAATTATTTTAACCTGAATTTTTAAATCTTAAGCAATGTTAAATTAAAAATGTATTTTAATAAGCATATCAAATTTGTTCAATCTAAAAGAATCAGTTTTATTCTTGTGTTAAGATTATTGTACTTATTTAATCATGTTCCGCTTCTAGCGATCTGCGCGGAAATCTTATTGGGAATTTTGAGGCATCGGTTTTTGCTCAACTTCAAAACTTGGAGGTGCTGTAAGTGGCCCAAACTATTATCCTCTAGTCACATTTCGTATCTTAATCGTCAACCCACAACCACTTTAGCTATTTGAATGAGAATCGCTTGACCCAGCTGCATCCAGGCATGTTTCCCAGCACTTTGTTTCATCTACACACGTTGTCCTTAGCGCAAAACCAAATCGCCAGCATTGCGGCGAAAACATTCACATTTCCTCGACTACGACACTTGTAAGTATTCAAAGCGAGAGCGGCAAGCGGTAGTAATTTGCAACTACCACCGTGTTTCAACTGAGGGGCAGCATCTGCTTTAAGGCCCTGAATAGTTCCACAAATTGTTCGAATTTTTGTCTACATTTCCGTTTACAGATTTCTTTCCGGAAATGAATTGTCTTACATACGCGACGGAATTTTCTGCAACCTGAGCTATCTGCAGGGATTGTAAGTTGTAACCAAAATACAGAAAAAATCGCAAAATCATTTATGTAAAGACATACACCAAATATGTAAGACCATGCAAATACCCTGTAGAGTAAACCGAAACTTAAATACGTCATAATTACATATTACATTGCATTACATATTACATAAGTCACGGAAGTAATTACATTTTTTGCAAACTCATTTAAGTGTGTATTTAAATTTTAAAAACAATGGTCTCATAAAATAGGTAACTTAGTTTAAAAATTGTGAACGCCCAATTGTCTGATTTTATTTTTGTTGGATATTCGAAGCAAATATGTGGTGGGGAGCATGACAAAGGGCCGAAGCGTTTGATAGGCATGCAAAAAATCAGTCGCGGCTTAGCTGTCCTGGGAGTTTTTCAATTTGCTTAGGCTTAGGCTCACGCACAAAACAGGACTGAAGGGCCAGCACAAGGATAATGGGAGCCATGTCATGGGATGTCAGTGTTCTGATTGGCAACATCAACTCTTTTTTGTTTGTGAAACTTTCGCTTGAGGAATTTCATTTTTCGATAATGACGGCAAAAAGGGATAAACCCATACGCTCTCGCGGGAATGTGAGAGAAAAAAAGAATATCTAAGAATAAATATTGCTAATAAAAAACACCATTTGAATAGTTTTTTTGCATAGGCCACAGAACTAAAGTAATCATTGGCCAGTTGGTATCTAATGCATATTGAGTAGCTCCAATTTGATTTGCTACCTGAGGCATGCACAAAATGAATGTGACACATTACGTGCTAAAACTTTAATGATAAAACTACTACGACCCACTGACAACTACCATTTTTAACATACACATACAAACAAAAAACATTTTTCTTATTCGCAGACACTTGAATGAGAACCAAATCGAGAAATTCGATTTGCATGCCTTCGACTGCTTGGAGAACCTAAGGTCCTTGCTGCTGACTGGTAATCGCTTTAAGACTCTCGATCCGTCTTTGCTGCAAAATCTGAGTAGTCTTCACTTTATGTAAGTATCAGCCGACAAATCTCTGTAAATACTCTGTTCGTAATTGGCAACCTTCGCTTTTTTCGAAAATTTCGAAAATATCCTGTACTCATAAAAATAGGGGTGTCATGAAATTTTGCAAATGCATACATCACTTCGTGATTAGTATCAAATCTGTTCGTCCTTTTATTCATTCGAAAGAAAATAAGCCATAATAATTTGACAATTTAAGTGACAAGAGCGATAAGAGTTTTAGGCCTGGAATATAATATTGGTGGAGTTAATTGAAAAATAAATAAGACTTTATTAAGTCTTCTTCTTGTGAACTCTATTCTTATTATATTTATACAATGCTAGTGCTGTGCACAGGGTAATTTCTTAGCCGGGCACTCTTAATGTGTATCTTTCTTCTTGTCTGCAGATACTTCTCGTGGTTCCATTTGTGCCGCGCCGCGTTGCATGTGCGTGTTTGTGATCCCCGTGGCGATGGAATCAGCAGCACTTATCACCTGCTTGACAATCAGCTACTGCGTGGCAGGTAAGTTCAACTCCTCATTAATCCCCATTGCCACCTCTGTCTCTCGTAGGAGCTTATCTTATTTCTCCTCATCCGCCGCTTCACCTCAGGCAACATACAGCTTGCAAATATATTTACTGAAGAAGTTAAGCGTGACGTTAATGTTTTTATACTTTGATATAGATAATATCATAGTATATTGGTTTTGTGCAATGTCATCCACGCTGTAGACTTGAAACTTGGAACATATACTGGTCTGTGCCCGCGTCATGTCTGTCACAATTTAAAGACTACAGCCTCCAAATTTGGTTGCTAGATTGTTTGGCAATGTCCTTCAAAGATCGGCATATTCCACGCTCTCCGCAGCACCCGGGCCCCTCCTCTACGAATTTTAAATGTCTCTAACTTCCGATAATAAAATATATGCCCACACTTGCGCCCTAATCTCCAAAGTCCATGTCTCCAACATTACCAATTCCAAAGAGTGGCCAAACTTAAGAGATTACTAGCAATATGTAATACTCTTCAAAAATCCAAAAATATAACATTTTGCACCCTGCCCACTCCCGCCCCCAAAAACTATAAAAGTCTATATATCTGGCCATTTAAGAGCTACAATTACCAGAATTGAAGAAAGGGTAATAGCTTATATCTGCCGGAATTTGTGGGGCACACCCAGCCTGTTCTTTGCAGTCGGTTACGCCCGAATGCAACGTTCTGTCTTGTTCAGTTTACTTTTATGCTTACCTCTTATGTTTATGTATATTGTTTTGTGAGCTCAGCCACGCCCTCTTAGCTGCGCAAAACATTAATATGGGCAATCAGGAACACAACGCGAAAACTTGTATTGCCCATGGTCATATCATCATACATTATTCTTCAATAAAAAACGCTAAATCGAAAATAATTATTTGTATTACGTCCTTTTCAGTTAATTTGTAATTTAGTTGAATCGAGGTACAGAAACAGGCATGCTTAAATTATTTTGAAAACATTTTGCATCAATTGGTAGTGTTTTGCATTAAAATATATATATCCGAATAAGAAATTTTCTCAATTTCGAAAACAAGTTCTGAAAACGATTAGAATAGATTCTAATCATTAATTATTAGAGAAATTGAATCTATTGAAACGCACTTTATAAGCAAAAAGTAAGAGCTATATATAAAATGTAGTATTTATTTAGGTGAGAATTTTTGTTCGGCATGTATATTCTGGCGATCTATGCCACGAGTGCATCACAAGATCGACTGATCGATTGGGGCGCATCAGTTGTAGAGGGCACGAAGAAGGCGCTCCCGCAGGAGAAGCATTCGCATCTGATGCTGATGATCCGTACTGCCCAATGGGGCTGAAGATGGTGGCCCGACGACTAGACCGTTGCGGCTGGAGCATGGCACACCACCACCACGATTACGTGCCAGAACCAGATCTAAGTTAACGGGAGCGTTGTTGTGCTCCAGGACTTGACGCTGATATTCAAAGAGCATAATTTTGTCTTTTTTTCGATAATTTTTCGACGTTGAGTTCTGAATAATGTGTACAATTAATTTATGTGACTGAAACTGAACATCCTGTTTGACACATTAATTAGCAAACCTACTACGTCTTCAAATTTAAATTCGTTATTTATGACAATTAATTACAAAATGAACAATATTAAAATATATAGTATGAAATGATTAGATTTTTTACTTCTAAAAAAAATCAGTCAAGTGTAGAAAATCGTCTAAAGAACTAAAAAATTACAAAATAATTTATATTTTCCAAACCATTGTTTTTAGAATATATACTATCTAAAATTCAGAAAATATTAATAAAATTTACTCTGTCGTCTGCTATGTTAGACCTCACTTGGTGTCTGCTTTATATAGATCACCTGTCAGTGAAATTTTAGTTTATTGTGTAAGAGTATAAAATATCATTGCTTACAGTTCGGCCCATGTGAAGGACTGCGTTGTGTATGTTGCCGCACTCAGATACAGCCAAAACATGGCAAACCCATTTTCTACTAGGCAATTTCATTTATTGGGTAAACCGAAAGTGGCAGCCAGTCAGAAATTCCGTCAGCCAGCACTTGCTATCAGCTATCGTGGCTGAGTGATTGTCTGGATGTGTCTGTCAGCCACTGGGGGAGTTGTATAACTAATGCAGAAAAAGTGCCAGAAGTGTTTCATTATTTGAAACCACTCTTCCGTTTTCTTTGGCATCGGCCTGAGCAAATGAAAATTTAATATTTTTGCTTCGGTTTCCTTTAGTCGATTGCTTGTTTGCCTACAATTTACACCCTCTGCGTTCCGTCTCAGTTTTGAAGTATGTTTTAATTTCTCTTACCAGTTACCACTCCATTTCTCGAGTTTGAATGTGTCTTTTAGGAAACTCCATAGTCCAGCTTTTACACACTGAGAGAAAATGTGATTTTTTCATATGGACCGAATTGTAATATGGACAATTTACGCAATTAAATTTATTATATGTTATTAAAATAATTCAAGTTCATATTTCTCTTAAAAATTAGAATTTTGTTATTCGGTCCAAAATTTTCTACAACGTTTGTAACCGTTTTGAGTTAAAAACTCAATAATTTGTTCTCAGTGTTGAAAAGCCTAACCAAATAAAAACACTGTACTGTGCAAATCCGTGTGTGTGTGTGTGTACAAAATGCCGGCACGATTTGTTTCGCTGGAATGTGCCTGATAATATTTTTACTTGAAGCTTTCATAAAAATTAATACTTTTCTACATTTATTTGTTTGTTTTCAGCTTCCTTCCGCTTTAGTTATCTTGTATTTGATCTACCAAATTTAAGGCGATAATAATCTAGACTAGGAATACACACAATTTTTCAGTCTCCTTATATTAACTTTATATGTCAGCTTTAGATCAACATCTTCACGTTAGACTTGTCAAACTTTAAAGTAAATGCTCCCGAGTCATACATAGTTAGAAACATTTAAGATTTCGGGGTTATGTGAATTTAGTATCTTCCTCAAATTGGTTTAAATGTGGTTCTCAACTTCTAATCGGAAGCTAACAAAAATCTTGCACAATTTGTTATAGTTTAATTCGTTTTACCTAAACTGAAAACTGAAAGTAAGCTGCATGGGAAAGTACTTGTTATTGAGGTACTTTCGGAAGCAAGAATATTAATTGTAACGATTACAATTGCTTAAAGTTTTTTTTTTTTTTGTTGTGATCCAATCAATCTGAAATGACATATTTTGCTTTCGCATCTCTTTTCTTTGATTTGCCATTAGTTTACTTTAGTTTACTCATTCATAAAGGAATGTTGTAAGTAGTAGGAAATACTAGTAAAAGAAATGAATGAAAAATGGCACACTTGTAGCTGACATAGATTATAGTTATTTCTGAATAGCAGCCCTTTTGCCATTATGCCACATTTCCCACCCCTTAGATGGGCACAGACAATCATCATCACAAGAAGAGTGGCAGCGTTCGCAATTGTTTCACAAGGACTCTGAGGATGCGTCGTGTCCTGGCAACTGAATCATAATTCAAACAACAATGACTTCAGTAATGAGCACCCAGGCAATTGACAATTGTGACACACACGCACACACACATACGCGAACCGGGAACAAGGACCTAATTGGCTAATAACATCGAGTTGATTGAATAGTTTGCAAATGTGTTTTTGTTTTGTGGATGACCTCCATGTACCAATATGTACGTTTAATTGCCCAAATTGATGACATTTGATATTCGATGTGCATAGGTTATTGCATTCCTTATCTCTCGACACCTCTCTGTCTTTCTAGAAGACCTATTTGCAACTTTAATATTGATAAAAGAAAAGAAAAAAAGAAGAACAATGCAGTGTGGATATACAGATTGAACTCTGAAATGAAATTAAAATCTGCTCATTTTCTAGAAGTTCGGCATTCCCAAACTAACCTTATTTTATGAATTCTAATATTTGGAACTCCAATTTTTGTTGCAGTGTTTGGGTGATGGCCTCAATTGCAGTGGTTGGGAACTTACTTGTGTTGGCTGGACGCTATTTTTACAAGGCGCGCAGCAATGTGGAGCATTCGCTTTATTTGCGTCACCTGGCGGCTAGTGACTTCCTCATGGGCATCTACCTAACGCTCATCGCCAGCGCCGATATCAGTTTTCGCGGAGAGTATATTCAGCACGAAGAACCCTGGCGACACAGCGGACTCTGCGCCTTCGCTGGTCTGTTAACTGACATCTGATGTTATTGGCCCGATTTAATCGGACTCCTTTCAGGTTTTTTGAGCACTTTCAGCTGTGAGTCTTCCACACTACTGCTCACATTGGTTACCTGGGATCGTCTTATGTCCGTTACGCGGCCACTCAAGCCACGCGATACGGAAAAAATTCGGTATGTTGTTTTCATCGTATTGTCGCAGATTAGAAATTGAAGAAAACATGTCAGACTAAACCTAATGTATATTCTTCAATTCATATTTTGAAGCTTCTAGTTTAAACTTGCACCTTATTCGAACTTTTGTTGCATATACATATTATCAAAATATGATTATTAAAAGTTGTTGTTGCATGTCTAAACAACAATTGTAATCTTATCTTATAAAAAGTTTAATGAACTTATCAAACATAGGCAATAAAATATGTTTACAGACTATGGATAATCAGACAAGCTGAGCATGAGTTTAACCTGAAATATGCATTTCAAATTTCAGAATTGTACTGCGCCTTCTCTTGGTATGGGGCATCAGCTTTGGACTCGCTGCAGCCCCTCTGCTGCCCAACGAATACTTTGGAGCGCACTTCTATGGCAACAACGGCGTCTGCCTCTCGTTGCACATACATGATCCCTATGCAAAAGTCAGCAGCAAATTGGCTCCAACCAACATAGAGAAAAAAAGATTGCTTAATTCAATTATTTAATTTGTTTAATTTACAGGGTTGGGAGTACTCGGCGCTGCTGTTCATCTGCATCAACACAATCTCGCTAATCTTCATACTGTTCTCGTATGTGCGTATGTTGCAGGCTATACGCGACTCTGGTGGCGGCATGAGGAGCACGCACAGCGGACGCGAGAATGTTGTTGCCACCCGGTGAGTCTTTCGTTGGATGATGTTAATAGATGATTTTACTAGGCGAATCTCCGAAAAGTTGTGGAAAAGCTGGCTTGCCAAGAACTTGTGAGAAATATCCAAAAAGCCGTAATCATGACTTATGCTTATTTATTTATAGATTTGCCATCATTGTGACGACAGATTGCGCCTGCTGGTTGCCCATTATAATGGTCAAAATAGCCGCACTTTCAGGTGTGTTAGCTCTCTGTTTTTCGCTCCCTGTCTCTTTATTAGAGCTCATGATGTGCTATTTCAGGTTGCGTCATCTCACCGAACTTATATGCCTGGCTGGCGGTGCTGGTACTGCCGGTTAACTCGGCTTTGAATCCGGTGCTTTACACGCTGACGACGGCCGCATTTAAGCAGCAGCTGCGCCGTTATTGCCACACGCTTCCCACATGCTCGCTGGGCAATAATGAGACGCGGTCCCAGACCCAAACGGGCTACGAGTCCGGGTTGAGTGTGAGCTTGGCGCATTTGGGCAATGCTGGCATTGGTGGCTCGGGACGCAAGCGTATGTCGCACAGGCACATGAGCTACCTCTAGGTGGGGGTAGGTTGTTAGTGAATACGATGGGAGGGGAGATGGGGGTTGGGGATGGGGTGGTTAACTTGTCAGTTGATTGTACATTTGATCTACAGTTACAATTTTATTATACATACATCTGTAAATATAAAAATATACCTTCGGTATATATTAAATATACTTGTATGTGGAACTATCGCAGCTTTTAACTGCATTTACAATTTCGAATTTATTTATATTTTTGAAAACCAAAATTAGCTGGTGTTGAAACGTTAAGTTACAAATTTATATCAATTCAACATTGAACGATTTTTTTGAGATAAGTGGTATAAGTGTGATAAGCTATAATTAAAAAAATTGGAGCTCGAAATTTATGTGCATTAAGTATAGTAGAGGTGGGTACAGATATGTTTCGCCTGCAATGTTTAAAGTCTGTTATATGTTAAAAAAAAAACAGGGATTCAACATCGAATCTCAAAATTACAATGAGATACAAGTGTTGCAAAGTTTACACATGTAGAAGACAATCGAAACCTTAAGAATTGATATAAGATAACTTCAGTTGGTAAAAAAGTAATTACATCATTCAGCTATGTGTTCCTTATGACCTGGCTACATATAAATCTATTGAGGCTGGGTAGCAATGTTGACATTACTCTGGATATAATAGGGTCCCTCATTGACATAGGTGTTAAAGCGAACAGTTTCAATCAATGTGAATTCGCTGCTTACGGAAAGTTGCTGCATAATCTCCCACTTTAGGTACTTCACATCGTTGTGCAGATCAGCGTTACGGGACAGCAGAAACTCAATGGCGCCAGCGGTGTTCTGCACAGCCTGAATGCCCCAAATGTATCCGCCCAGCGTTTTAATTAGACTCAAAGCGGCTAGTTGTAGATCCGGAAAAGGTGTGTTTAGCATCTCCATAATATAATTCACTTGGTCTCCAGGAGCAAAGCTCTCGTACCACATCTTCAAAATGGAGCTGCAAGAAATTAATTAATAACAAATAAGAGTGTAATCTTATTGTGTAGCATACCTGATCTCAACGCTGGCTGGCGGCTGCTGAGCATAGATCACATCCAGGGAGTTGAGTAGTCGAATCTTTAAGGGCACCGGTAAGTTCTTAATTAGGACGGAATATTTTGACATAATTTTCATCATAGTTGGCATGTGATGAAGCTGCAACAGCGTTTTTCCATGTACACTGCTGCCGAGATTGGCAAGTGAGTCCATTGCAGTAGGTAGGCAATCCTCATCTTCGGACAGCAGCAGGTCGAAAAGGCAGGCCACCATACGCGGATAGCCGGTGATGATCTTCTGCGGGTTAACTGCGGCAACTTTGCTAAAGAACTTCATAATGCTTGGTATGAGGAGCGTGTCCACTGTATTCTCCTCGATGCGTTCCACGCGAATGCTGAGGATATCGAAGATGCGCATTCGCTCCATATAGCTTAGACAGTGATTTTGCTCGGCAAGCGGTACCAGAATCTCCAATACGCTCGCCTGCAACAGGACGTCGTCATTGTCCAGCTCACTCAGCGCCGAATTCAGTACGAACTCAACGTTGTCCAAGGAGGCCGAGCTGCGCCTGGCCAGCACCACTCCCAACTCGTAGGCGCGACAACGTATGACCTCGTTCTCTGTACACATCTTCATCAGTTTCGCTTTCACGGAAAAATCTGCTGGCCAATGACCCAACATAATTTCCAGAATTTGTATGGCAATCGTACTACACTGCGTCTCGGGTTGCATCAGTTCATCTAGCACATAGAGAATCAAGCAGTTATTGGGCAGTGTTAGGACATTGCCGCCGCTCGTCTGACGTCGTAGCGCCTTTAGCAGAAGGCTGAGAACGAGGCCGCGCAGTGTGGTATTCGAGTGTTGCAGTGATTGACTCAACAGCTTCGGCAGTTGAGCATCGCTTGTGTCTAGCTCCAGTTGCTCGAGGCAGATGCGTATCAAATCTATAGACATGTTTACTAACGGCTCCTTCGATGCATCGCCGATGGCGGCGCATTCGTAGAGCGCTGTCGAGCGCAGCAGCGATTCAATTGCATCGCGCGATATATTAGATTGTTGGTTGATGTGCGTATATATGGTTGTGAGTGTATCCATGTGTTCGCCATGCGAACTTAGCTTATCCACTTTCGCCTGCAACGAATCTTCCATTGTTGAAAGCTTTGCGTTTGCAGAGCATACAAATTTCATCAAAATTGAATTGAAATAATCAAACCCAAGCAGCTGTGAGTCTATCGATAATGGGCAGGCCAAAAGCTGCTTGTCATGGTCCAGCGATATGATACCAAAACATCGGTGCATCATTCATTAAATATCAATACTTAGCTATATATCGATACTTGCTTGCCCGCCACCAATCCCAAAATTTTAATAAAATGAATACAATATGGTTACACTTATATTTATTAAATACAATATTCATTGAACGGGGTTTTTTTTTAGAAATGTCGATTAATTATGTACTTTTGTAGATCAGAGATAATCATCTGATATTTAAATTATCTTCGGTATTTTCAATATTAATCGATGCTTGGACGATGATAGTGTGACCGTTTTAATTGATATTGGTACTATGCTCTGCTTATCGGTGTTGACTTTGTTATATATTGCAACCCTAATTACGACGCCATTTTACAAAGACAAAAAATTTTGTGACGAAGCGTTGTTGTAATTAAATAGAAGAAAAGTGGTCTAACTTAGGAAAACTAACAATTGAACAAAAGTGAATATGTCGCAACGATTTGCGCCAGGGCAAGCGCCGGTGCAGTCGCGCTACCAGCCACCCCCACAAGCGCCTGGCATGCGTCCCTATCCCGGGCCCGGAACCGGCGCCAGTTTCCCGGTAAGCTAAAAATCAAATAAAATGAATTTAATGCATTTTCTGGACTGACAAATCGAAAGTGTTTGCAGCCACGCGGTTTTCCGCTTCACCCGAACACAACGCAGCCGGTGCCTGGGAGTGTCGTGGGCGCTGCTCCCGTAGGTGTCGGAGTCGGTCCCGGACCTTCGCTCCTTCAACGGACCACCCAGCCCAGTTTTCAGACCGGACTGCGTGGCACCGGTTCCGCTGGCGTTGGCGGCGGAGGTGGCAGCAAACGGTCTGCGGAATCGCGCAATATGAACAGCGGCCCCAGCAAGAGTGAGTTTTCCGGTGGCGGTGGTGCCAAGAAGAAGAAGAAACTGGCCGACAAAATCCTACCGCAAAAAGTCCGAGACCTGGTGCCCGAATCACAGGCGTATATGGATCTGCTGACATTCGAACGTAAACTGGATGCGACCATAATGCGCAAACGCCTGGACATACAGGAGGCACTTAAGCGACCGATGAAACAGAAGCGCAAGCTGCGCATCTTTATCTCGAATACATTCTACCCAAGCAAGGAACCCAGCAATGATGGTGATGAGGGCGCTGTTGCATCGTGGGAGTTGCGTGTCGAGGGTCGACTGCTCGAAGACGGCAAAGGGGATCCAAATACGAAGATCAAGCGCAAGTTCTCGTCGTTCTTTAAGTCGCTGGTCATTGAGCTGGACAAGGAGCTGTATGGGCCGGATAATCATCTGGTCGAATGGCATCGCACACACACCACCCAGGAGACCGATGGGTTTCAGGTGAAGCGCCCGGGTGATCGCAACGTACGCTGCACCATCCTCCTGTTGCTCGACTATCAGCCGCTGCAATTTAAGCTCGATCCGCGACTGGCCCGATTGCTTGGCGTGCACACCCAGACGCGGCCCGTCATCATCTCGGCCCTGTGGCAGTATATTAAGACGCACAAACTGCAGGATGCCCATGAGCGCGAGTATATCAATTGTGACAAGTATCTGGAGCAGATATTTAGCTGCCAGCGCATGAAATTCGCCGAGATACCACAACGTTTGAATCCGCTCCTACATCCACCAGATCCAATTGTAATCAATCATTTTATTGAGAGCGGAGCGGAAAATAAACAGACCGCCTGCTACGACATCGATGTTGAAGTGGATGACACGCTCAAGAACCAAATGAACAACTTTCTGATGAGCACTGCCAGCCAGCAGGAGATCCAGGGCCTCGACACGAAGATTCATGAGACCGTCGATACCATCAATCAAATGAAAACAAATCGCGAATTCTTCCTCAGCTTTGCCAAGGATCCGCAAATGTTCATCCATCGCTGGATCATCAGCCAGACGAGGGATCTTAAGGTGAGTGTGCATTATCAGTACCAGGTAAAGTTTTATTGGTGACCCGAAAGTGCAGTAGAAGTCCTATGCAGAAGGATAATAATTAAGAGACATGCATAAATAGTTATACATTCGACTTGTCTCAACAAAACTTATCAATCATCTAATAATATTTTCCTCTTCTGGAAAAGTATCCAATTTTTGCACAATCACTAATTTTCTCCTTGTTTGCAGCTAATGACAGACGTGGTTGGTAATCCGGAGGAGGAGCGTCGCGCCGAGTTCTACTATCAGCCGTGGACGCATGAGGCCGTATCGCGCTACTTCTTCACCAAGGTCAATCAGAAGCGAGCCGAATTGGAGCAGGCGCTGGGCATACGCAACGGCTAAGCGACTACATTTATCTCCTTTTAGGTCCTTGTAATGTGTGTGCGTCAAATTGTGCCCACGGCGAAACTCTTTTTTTCCTTCGACAGTTTAATTTAAGCTCAAACTGCTACTATATATTTATATTATATATAATTATGTATGTCACTATTTTTTTTTGCCAACAAAAACTGACTTCAGCTGGAACAATTAAAGGCATCCATACAAAATAGACTCAAACTACTCACTGCAATCTGTCATTTGAAGCTGCTCCAGAAACTCCAGATTAACGCAATCCCTTCTCGTGCAATCAATGATCCCAAAGTGATTGATTGTGATGTGCAAAGAATAATAATCATGTTGTATTCTTGGATTAAAATAGAAACTTTCAGCCATTTCCGAGATAGCCTCATGAATTAATCTTAATCCCCCGGCCTTATTTAAGATATTGAGGTAAGCATTTTATTATTGTTTCAGGCAACTGTTCAGCGATTGCAAAATTAGTAAAATAATCATTTAATAATAAGGCAAATAATAACTAACAGCAGTATATATCTGGTAGGTTATAGAAATTCTTCTACAAAATATGATGGTTATATTTGATATTTTAATCCATTTATAAAATTTAATTACTGGGTTGAAGTTTAAGTAAAACTTGTTCAGTATAAGTGCATAAAGATAGTTACAGAACAATAGTTATTTGTAGGTATTAAAGGACACGTTTTATGTGGAACTAAATTTTAAAAAAGACAGCATTTGGCAATGTTGATGTTCGTCCGTCCACATGAATTTCCATTGTAGAATTTAATTGATCGTGTCGCATTGCTTTGATTGTCAGCTTTATCTAAAATCTTGATTCGAACAATATTTTGTTTTTCGTTTTTGTAAAGATAAAACAGTTATTGTGTGGAGAGCGCAATTTAGTTACGGGTGGAATTGTTATTATTAACAGCCTATGGTTGCGACTAATTGCTAATTGGTAAAGAAATCGACGGAATGTGCAATTACTCCTAGCTAAGCCATGTGATGATGTCACAAATCTAGTCTCGCTTCTTGCTGCGAGCAGCAGATGCTGCTGCTGTTGCTTCGCTAGCCGCTGCTTGCGGGGGCGCTTCACTGATCGCTGCGGCCGTGTCGAGGCGCCTCTTATCAACCGGATACAACCAGCGCTGATACAAATAGATGAGGAACACAATGTCGTCACGCAAACAGGCAACCCGATGGGCCGTCGGCATGGTGATGATGAGTGCAAAGAAGTCATCGATAAACGTATTGAACGCCTTGTACATAAAGGCGCGCCACGGCAACGCTGCCACCGACTTGAGTTTATAGTTCACATATAGTTGTGGCAGCATGAAGAGGAAGCCAAAGGCGTAGACGCCATTCACCAGCGAATTGAGTGTCCATGAGTACCAGGAACGATGAGGCTGATAGAGCAGCGAATATATCGCACCACAAAGACAAAGCGGATACAGCAAATAGCTCAGGTAACGCATCCCCTCCCGATCAAACTGCTGTGTCTGCTGCTCGGCAAGTTGGCCATTGGCATTGGTGTTGCCATTGCCATTAACATTACGCTGATCCACCTCCTCCAGTTTGCGATTGATCAACGAACTAAAGCTTAATTCTAGTCGAAGTATTTGCTTGCATTTCCACAACTCGATGAAGGTGCCAAGGCCAATGGGCACCAGCACCAGATACGATGCCTCCTCATCCAGCAGATACAGAAAGATAACAAACTGCGAGAAGGCGCGCCAGAGTGTTGTCCGTGTCGAGAGTCCCTCGTACGACTTCTTCTTGCGCCAAAACGACACGTCATTCTTAAAGCTCATAAAGTCGAAGAGTACCTGAAATCGAATCGAATTAATATTATAAGCAACTGATCTTAACTCAACTGAGATAATTATTTCAAGAGAGAGGGAGACGGAGAGAGCGAGAGAGATAGATACTTAAACAATGTGTTTAAGGGATTCATACTTATCGCTGGCTAGCTACTCACATGAACACTGCATATGATGATGGTGCCACTGAGCACATATACATTTGTATCTGAGAATAAGCCCTTGACTTCATCGATGTCCTTTGTGGCGATACCGATCGCAAGCATAGCCTGAATAGCGTGCTCCATGCCCAGCATTAGCCGCAGTTTGCCAATGCTAACCGGTTTGTAGTGGAAGCTGACGGTAAATTCGGTTAGGTTACTCCTCACGGCCACCAGATCATTGAGTCGCGTATTAAAGCTGTCTGTCTGTAGTATGGGCAGTATCTGTTGCATGCGATTCACGCGAATCAATTGCGCCATCTCGGGAGGCACATCCGCTTGCGACACTGAGAATAGATCGGTCAGCAGTGTGACATACACATTGGAGCGTATATGTGTAACGGGTTTAGGAGAGGAAGTAGTTGTAGAAGATTCTGTTGCTGCCTTGATGGATTTTTTCGTCAATGGCGCCTGCTTTTCGATGTCGCCGCCAAGCAGATTGAATGCCTCCGCCCGGGGCACCATATAATCACAGAGATTCAGCGTATACAGCACCGTTGGCCCATCGCGACGAAGTTTGCGCCACTCGAGGGGTTCCCCCTCTAGAGCGAGCACGACATGCAAATAGAGGGAGCCGTTGCGGCGCGTCTTCAACGGCACATCTAGCTGAAAGTCGTGATCGAAGTGATGCCAATAATCGAAGCTTTTATCTTTGTAAATATCGTGCACTTCGGACGCGATGGGGTTGCGATTGATAGAGCTAAACATGGCCAATTGCATGCGCGGACGATCCGCTAGCATCGAGGTGTAGCAGGGGGACCCACTGCACTGGAGTGTTGTAAAGAGCTGCGAAATTTGATAGATGCAATGCAGGATGTAGGCTAAAAATGCCACGCCCACCAGCGTTGAGATCGACGGCATTGCCATGATGGTGACGTTTGGAGCTGATGGCAATGATGTGTTTGTCAAACGCCTGAAAGAAAACTGAGGATTGTGTGAGTGGCGTTGGCAGCTAAATGATTTGCAATGCAAGCAACTACGAAAATTTATAACCAATGTACATCTTTGTGTGCTAAATGCCGGTCAGTTTCTGTGGTTGGCAGTGGGTAGTGCTGGAAAATACCGTTTGCTGCAGACCTAATGCTGCGCTTCGACCACTCATCGATAACAGCCAGACTGCAGCTTTGAGAGATTTCAATTAAATTTATATTGCTCATGTAATTACACTTCATTAACAAATGATACACATTTTTTAAAACTGTAAAACCATTCAGTTCATGATGCATTCGCTATGCGAACCAGGAATATGTTGATTTGAGTTTGGGCTTGCAGTGCTGCACAACACAGTGCGATAACAGTGCGAAAACAGCTGCTCTTAAAAGAGTTGGTCATATTTAAATTATTTATCAATGTACAAAATAAATTTAAATTATACAGTTAATCTATTGGAAGTATGTATTTCGTAATCTAGTTATTGAATTGATAAGATCATAATAGATCATATATATGTTAAATTATAATTAATAGTTTAGTTTAGCTTAATAGCTTATGACAATATACCGCTTTTAGGTTTATGGAATTTTACTTCTAAGATCAGACAGGCAGCGACATCGTTATATGATATAAAATGCAAACAAAAAATACCCCTTTCGGCTGGCTACACGCATTTTTTGAAATGCGGTCATACTGTATCGAAATCCTTGCTGGTTGCTGCATAGGATGAGAGTATGTGCACGCACCAGCGAGACCAATGTAATTATTGAGTTGGCAAAATTACTATGCAGCAAAAAATATAGCATTTTTTTAGGCGCGACAAAAAAGCATGATAAACTTAGTCGCATTCAGAAAAAAATTTTTGCTGAAACGTTATGGTAATTTTCCAGTTTTCCAAATAGCTTCAAATCTTCCCTATTAAGTAATGTCTTTCTTATCGGATCAGGTTTAAATGTATCTGTAATTTACAAAGCGGTTTTTGTATATGTATCTACATTCAAAACTTTATATAATATTAACGAGTATCTGTAAGATACAAAGGTTTGTAAGATGTACAAGATTTTGTAAGACTCACAAGTATCTGTCAGAATCAAGAGTTTCTGACACAAATATATTCACTCATTTTATGTTTGCGGCAATTATTAAACGAAATTAAAATCAAATTTAAACTTAAAGTTCTTATTTTTATTTGGTAGCTGTTTTATTTAAAGGTTTATACACATTACATATATAGTATATATACAACATGAACTTGTAAAATTAGGTACTAGAGTTGTGATTTTTTGCTTACATATGTATATTATGCTTATAATTATATCTATTAAGTACTATTAATTTTTGTCAAGCTCAAAATTTCCAATCCGTTGGAATAAATTAAACGACTAAAATGTACACATTATGAAACAAAAAAAATTATTAGGAAGAAAAGATAGGGGCATATATAATTCTGTGGAATGCGAAATGAGTTAATAAAAAATCGACTAAATATAGATTGAGTTAGTTAAAAATAGAGTTGGATAAAGAGATAGATATATATATACATATACATATATATATATATATGGGTATGCATGAATGAACAATCGATGCTATAAATATGTGGACAATTGAAAATATGCTAAGCGAAGGGTATAGATAAGTATCCAATATAATATATATATATATATTGTATGAGTGGGATATGTTAAAATTGGAAAGGTTGTCTATATGTATATATGTTTATATGGTATGTATTCGCTTATAGTATAATATATCGCATAAATAGAGTGATGGGACGGCGTCTTAGGCGAGACGTTTTTTTCGACTAGGTGACAAGATTTTCAGCATTGTGACCACCGGCGCTTCGAAGGACATCGAAACGACAAAGGACAGGAAATAGGAGGCGACCGATAGACCAAAGAACATGACAACCTGTAAATACAAAAAAAATGTCACAACTATTAACCGAAGAAAGGAGTTAGATAAGAGAGTATTGAAATTACCATCAAATCGCCGCCAAGATGCAGTGGCGCATCAGAGTTGAGAGCCATCGAGCGAATAACGATGGGATGCACCAAATAGGCACAGTAGGTCACACGGGAGAAGGGATAGAGGAAGGGGGCGGAGAGCAACGAATTGATATAGCCGCCATAGCCCGTCGAGCAGGCAATGGTGATCCAGGCTAGGGATAGCGCCCACGCCGAATGACTTAGCGAACTGTAAGCAGCAGCCATAAATTGAGAGAGATCTGTGCGATACAGCCCAAAAACCAGGACAAATAGATTCAGCATGGCCAAAGTCCAGGCTGTGGCCACAGTCAGCTTGGGCAGACGGATCTTGCAATTGGTACGGAACAGTATCCAGCCGACGGCCATGCCAATTAGATAGGGGCCCAGTCGGGTCCATGGCTTATCGTAGATCTTGTCGAAGAGGGCGAGGGGATCATCGGTGTTGGGGCGATGGTTGTTCGTAAAGGCAATCACTGCCGTCGTTATCCACGACAGCACCAGAAACACCAGAGTTGTTATCGCAGACAGTTTGAAGTGGCGCACGCCCACAATCAGAATAATTGCACCGATCATATAGAATTGTGTATCATTGGCCAGATACCAGCTCCACAACATGCACTAAAGGGAGAAGAGGAGAGAAGAGAGAAGAAAGAAGATGGAGAGAGAGAGAGAGATAGAGGAAGAGGTAAGTTTGATTAATTGCGAAATTTGACCAGCAGAATTCAAAATTGTCCCTTAAACACAGAAGGCATCTTTGATAAATTCTTATCAGTTCTGCTAGCTTTTCTGAGCTGATCAGAATCGTAAGTTGAGTTTTATATATTATATATACAGCTCAGTTAGCGTCTTACCATCTCATCAACCGGAAACAGGGTGTTGATGTAGAGTATGTTCCGCCACCAGTAATCGGGGCAGGTTATGTGATCCATTGTGGGCGGATCGAATATGGAGTAGGCAGCCAGATAGCGCATTGTCACCTGGACGACACCAAGCACGAACAGATAGGGGGCGGTGAGGCGCATAAACCGATAGGCAACAAGTCCAAAAAAGTGAGCCGTACCAGCTGTAAACTCATTGGCACCCTTGCTCAGCTTGTTCAGCTTTCCCTTCGCATTCGTGCGGAAATAGAGATACGAGATGAGGAATCCCGAGATGAAGAAGAACGTGTCGACGCTGAAGGGTCCATTGGTGATCGCCTGAAAGAAAAAGTTCTGCTCGACCTCCTTGCGCATCTCCATGTTGTCGGAGTACTTGAACACCACAATGCACGTGTGCCCCAAAATGACCCAAGCCATACTGAAGGCGCGCAGTCCATGAATGCAAGGAATCGTGTCGGCGCCCACATTTCGATCGCAGATCGCATTGAAGTTTGTGATTGCCGAGAAGGATAACAGCAGTTCCGAGTAGATGCTCAGCTTCTCGGGCTCATGCAGATGACCCTCCAAGTGCTCATCGGAGTTGCTGTTGTTGTTGTTCTTTTTATTTTTGGTGCTGCTACTGCTGCTGCTGCCATTATCACTAACGCTCTGCAGTTCCGTCATCCGCTCGTGGTCGTGGTCATGATCATGATGATGATGATGATGATGATCCTCCAGCTCCAGCTCGTGGTGTTGATGGTGCAGGCCTAGACCATTGCCGCTATCATTGTCAGCATTGGGTGGCAGATTTAGCACCAGCTGATCGAGCTGTTTAAGCGAATCCGTTTGCTCCGACTGCTTTAAGGCCTCATCGTGGGCCGTCATCGTGTCACTGTAGTCGGAAGAGGCACACCCAATCCCCGAGCTCGTCTCACTGTTGTTCATCATCTCCTTGTCCTGCAGACGCAGTGCTTCCTGTAGCTGCCGTGTCAAATAGATCTCGTAGAAGGTGCCGCAGCAAATCAAACCCAGCACAATGCAAGAAACCACACTAAACACAAAAGATATCACACATACAGAAAGAGAGAGAGCGAGAGAGAGAGAGCGAGAGAGACAGAGATTGAAAGGGAGAGAGAGAAAAGAGGAGATTGGTAGAGCTTAGTTAATTAGCTGCACAAACAAAAAAATAAAGAAAAAAAAGGGAGGGCCTGGTTGGCACCCAAATGGATAGTTTCGCTTTTTATGTATATACGAATTTGGGACCGCTAATGCTTAAAGCCAAGTTAAAAACTCAAACTGTGTTTGTGCTCAGCATTAGCGCCATTTATTTTTGAAAGTGAGTTTTGTTTGACTATTGAAATAGCGATTGAAGCGATTGCATTACTTACAGCAACAGGCAGAAGGTCTTGTCTGCCCAAATGTTAAACTCCTTGTCCGTCGGCACCCGTATGTCCAAAATCCTCAGCTCTCGACTGGGTAAATTCTTTCGAGCATAGCCACTCATCTGGCGCACGTCGGCAATGCTGCAGCTCGACGGCAAACACATGCCAATATAGAGAGTGCGCAGCTACGAGAGAAGACACATTAACAGTTGATATTGATATTATAACAAATACTTGAATGCATAGTTCCAATCTTTACAGACTACTTGTGATAAACGTTTAAAAAGAGAAGAAGATACACAGAGAAGGTCAGAGTTATTGATAAGCTAGCGAGTTGATGAACAAACGCAATTATTTAAGATGAATTTTTTACTAAAATGCGATGTGGGAATTTGAAGCACAGTATTAGTAAGCCTAACAAGATCTATTTTTTTGTTTGTTCAATCCCAACTGTATTTACTTGATTAATTATGGCTTCGATTTGCGAATAGTAAATAATAGTATATATTATATAATAGTATATATAATAGATAAATATATTTACCATCTGCGTTGGCCGCGTCTCATTCAGCTGCATCTTGAGCACAAAGAATCCAGGCACAAATGGAGGCGGCGCATTGTAGACGCTGCTGTAGGCCTCAGCATAGGCCTCGGCAAAGGGCAGTCCGTTGTTGCGGTTATCCCTGGTGTCCTTGCTCTCGGATTTGTTGTTGCTGCTCTCGGTGCTGGAGTCGCTGGATAGGGTGCTGCTGCCATCATAAATAGCATCACAAAGGGCCAACGAACCCATCCAGTAGTTGTTGCCGTAGAAGAAACCGGATGTATAATGCCCGGAAGCATCGTCCACTGAAACAAACACAAATAAAGAAAAAGAAATTAAATAAATGTTTAAAGAGAAGGGCATATTTTTTGTTCATATAATCCCCGTTTTTAGAGTCGTGCACCTCTGACAATTCCAACGACAGCTTCTTTCACTTCTGGCTACTCTGTAAGTATGTTTTGTGTGTAAATGGTTTTTAAGCTTAAATTGTTCCTAATTTTCTATTGTAGTGCATCATTGTCTCGAGATATTAAGGCGATAACTTACAGAATTTAAGGCACAGCGGCTTGTGTATGCTTTTTGCATTACTTCGTAGTACTTTATACGTGGATACGGATACCGGGTATCTGATAGTCGGGCTCTTTTCTACTTGTTTCTTCATATTTTTTGTTCATTTTGGTTTCTTTTAGTTTTGTGTGTGAAAAGTTGCTTTAGCTACTGCTGCGACTGCAGTTTATTATATAACGTTGCTTGCCTCAGTTTTGTCTTCTCATCCCCTCCCCCGCTCGACACTCTGCCTGCTAGCAACGTGTTGAGCGCACAGCCTGTGGACTTCCAGATTTTTTTTCTTTACCATGTGATCTTTCCCTGTATTATTTGCACAGTAATTTTGCTGTCCATTGTTGTTGTTTTATGTTGTTTTTTTTTTATCTTGTAACCAGTTGACTAGTTGGCCAGCAACTGTTGTTGCAGTTGTTGCTGGTGTTGGTGCTGGTGTTGTACTAACCAGTTTGCTGAATTCGTAACTGAAAACTTAACAAAATCTGAAGCTGCAATTGTGAGGCAACAATTTGTTGTTGTTTTTGCACACTTTTTGGCATTTCAGTTGACAACTTTTTGGAGTTTTTATTTATTGTACTTCTCCTCTCGTCAAAAACATACACAAAATCTATTCTGATTGTAGGCGAGGCTGCAAAGGGGCGGTCCCAAAGTGTATGAGTGGCCAGTGGGCTGGTTAAGTGCGCCAATGGCCATGAACATGAAGTAGCCAGTAGCAAGTAGCCAGAAGCCAGTAGCCTTTTGCCCAGTGTGCGAGTGCAGTTCGGGTTCGAAGACGAGTACAAGGAGAGGGAAAAGATTTGGAAATAGTTTGGCAATAAACGACACAAAAAGAAAATTACTTAACTTAAGGCAGTGTTAATTGATTAAGCCATATATCTCATATAATTTTAATTTTCCTCCATGGCATAAAATCAATTCTCGTTGACCTATTTTTGCTTGTATCGAAAACATCTTTTTCCACTAGCAGCCTCACCCTATCCTCCTCTCTTTACCTATACCTTTTTTAAGTTTTTTTAATGTGTATATTTTTATATTTATTATTATTATTATTTTTTTTTTTTGCTTTTCAGTTTAATTTGCGATTGAGGTCATTTGATTTCGGCTGGTCTGTGTTGTTGCTTTGGCTTTTATGTAATTGTTAGGCCAGTCTTTTATGTAGTTTTTTGATGGTAAAAGCTGAAGACCTCAGTCGAATATGTGGTGGGACCTCTAACTAGTCAGATTTCATTTTTATTTGTCTACTGGCTTGTTTGTTTTTTGATGTAGTTGTACTTTTTTATTATTTATGTCTCATATTCAATTGAACGTGTCATTTAAGCGTTTAACAAAAATTATCAACTGATGAAAGAGCAGCAGTTACCAAAAACAGTCTTCAATGCGACAGACATGGACGGGCTCTCCATCAAGGTGATAGCGTACATGACTTGATACCAAAGCGATCTGCCGGAAAATGTCAGCCAACCCAACTAGGTGATGGTCTACGGACCACACACTCTTAGATCTCGTGACTACCATTTAACCTCAGCTGCAATACTCAGAGCAAAACATAGGAAAAAAACTTCGGTTTTTTCTAGATGTACGTTGTATCCATATCAAGTATTGTCTAGTGACAAGACCTTTCTTCGCTGCGCATTTAAGATCACAATCAAAGCAACAACAAAAACCAAAACAAAATCAAACATGATCAATTGGATTGCTAGTTAAGGTAGTTAATCAGTAGCCAAGCTGTTAACATCTACGAGGTTAATTGAAACTTACTTTGATATATCTATTAATAAGAGTTGACTTAAAGCATTTTTGAGATATACCAAAAACTCACAAAATCATGATCAGACCACTTTTTTGTGTCTTAACTATAAACATTGATTTAATCACGAACCATGCTTAAATCGCTTAATGTTGACTTAGGCTTAAAACGCAAATAGCTCAGTGAAAACGTGATAGTCTGGCAAACGAAGTCTCTCAAGTCCAATTTTACCTAAAACACCACTGTATTACGTTTGTACATAAATTACTGTATTAATTCATATTAAGGAATTATTAAATCAAATGAATTCTTTAAAGAACAACTATGTTCAACGCGATTTAAAGCCAACTTTAAATGTAATACTTAAATTCCAATAAATCGGAACTTAAGTTTTATACATGCGGTCACAATAAAGTAGACAAGGACAAACATATATAAATTTAAAAAATCCATCTTTTATAGTCCAAGCATCTTAGAGACTATTCACATACTTCAGCATACCAAGTAGAAGTGAAGCTAGCTAACAATTTGAGGAACATGGTTTTGTTGACAAACATTTAGAAGTAAGCAAATCAATAAGTTGTGCATAAATTTGGTTATGCATACACACAACAATATACACTTGAGGACACTTGAAATGATCTCAGTTCTTGGAGAACAGCTAAGCAGGCGACAACAAAATACCCTATCTGATCTCAACACACTACGTGTATCAAGTGCGGCATAGTTGGTGGCATATGTAAAACACACACGCATTGAGAGAGCAAAGGAAGCCTCGTGTGGAATGTGTGGTTAAATAATTGTCGCCCACCTGAGAATAAGTATTGTCTATAGGAAACTATGCATGCTGTAGGCGTCAAGTCTCATAGCTGTCAGCTGCTTGTTATGCTCAATTAATGGGTATTTATTTTTTTCTTCTTCTGCAAGTTTTTTTTTTGTCAAAATGGTGCTGTTATTTGGCTGTCAATGAAATAGCCAATTGAAAACAATCAGCAAGTTGTCATAATTAGGAGTAGGAAAGGGGGAGTTCGGGAAAGGCGGTACTTGGTGGAAGGCATTTGGGCGAGACTTGGAGGTTAAGGCAGAGTCAGTGGAGGTTGGAGCAAAACCAAAACTCATGGGTAAAATTGTTATCGCATTGGGTTTTATCTGAATCGGGTCGACGGGGCCTGCGCAACAAAGGTGTTAACACTAAAACCGATTACAGCACAAACGGACAGAAATAACAACAACAACGAAAACAACTATTTCAACAAAGGGTGGGGGAAGAGTACACACTATGCCCCGACGGCGCAATAAAATTACGGCGACAAAAAAACGGTTGAAATTTTTGGTGTGTTTGATTGATGAAACGCTGTATAAAGAAATAATGATAAATATTGTGCTTAACACACGAACAGCAATAACGACAACAACAACAATTGAAATAACAGCAACAAATAGGTAGTTGCAGAGTCGTTTGACACTTATTATTATTACTATTATTATTAAACTGCCGCTCATTGCGAAAGGTTTGCAAAAAATTAACTAAAACGAAACCAAAACCGAAACCGAAAAAAATGCAAAACAATAAAGATGAAACGTTTTGTGCTTATTTCTTGTTATATTTTTTTTTATTGTCTACGCGTCTTAAATTTAAATCATGAAATTAATGCAACAACAAGCTTGCGTCAGAACCATTTGCAGTTCCATAAAAAATATGTATGTTTTGAAATCGTATTTGCAATCGTGTTTCCTAGCATTTAATTAATTTTGGTTCATGTCCAAAAACTGTTTGGATGACGTACTTCAGTTTTGATTTTGATTAATGGGCTTAAAGTGGGAATTGCCGCTTGGGCGTGCTCCGATCAAGCCAATCCAACACTTATAATGAATATGCAAAGAAGAAATTTTTTTTTTTTTTTTGATTTTTTGCCACTTGCGGTGTTCAATTAATCATTAAAGTTAATACAAACTAGAAGCAAATGTTTAAGCAATTTCAATACGATGCTTATGGTTCAACAAAACTTTTAAGCTTTCAGACATAAGTGTGAAAAGCCTTTGTACACAATATTGTCGGTAATTCGTAAAACTCAATTCACAACCTAAGTAAATTGTCAAGAAATTCTTTTGGTAACTTAAGTTTCTTAATATTTTCGAGCAGAATTGTACAAATTTTAATAAATTATCTATGAAATTTCGAAGAATATTATTAGAAGTGTACTTGGATATAGAAAAAATATATTTAAGTTTAAGCTACTCGACGAATCTGTAATTGTTTTTAATAATAAATTAGTTGAAAGACGTATCTAAACTAAATTCAACGAATTGAAAACAAAAATGTGAGCAAAATCTAAATGATAGAAACTAAACAGTCTGTAAAATCTTAAGAAAATCAATTTATAGTTATACTGATATATCAATTAGCCTAGTATCCATTAAGTATCTTTGTCGCATTTTCTTTACTTAATTTGCTTAATTGCATTTTGTTAGTAAGTTTGCATGTTCTTGAAACAATTCTTAATGCAGTCTGCGGCACACGCCCTGGAAAACTCAATAAAAACATTGTAAATTATGTAATAGACGCAATATCGTGATGATCATTATCATCAAATTGCGATTGTTGATTTGAAGTGCTAAATGCGTTCCAAGCCATCTCTTGGCTAAGATCTCGATGTATATAACTAAGCACATAAATAAGTTCCGTTCGATTGGATGGCTAAGAACGTTGATTATCTTTAGAAACAAGCTGTTTATATAGATAAATGGTCTGCTGAATATTCGTATTTTGAAAATGCCATATTCTTGTTATTGTCCAGATCTCTCTGATTGTCTGTATAAACAATCTCAATTGCAAAATATTTCAGTGACACCAGGTAAACGATTTAAAGACTTTTGTCCAAGCATTTGAGCAACTAAGATCATATAAACAATCTGTGATGTACTCAGATAGATATAATAAACATATCTACTATAAACAGTTTCGCATTCTCGACAATATCTCTACGCATTACTAAGCTTATGGATTTCGAATTCGAATACCTAACTATTTTTCAAGGTGTACTGTTTTATTTTTTACTTCAAAGAATGATCAATATCTTAGTCTTTATTGTGAGGCATTAAAAACATGAACTTTGACTGTTATTTTGGGCACAACTACAATGTAAGAACTTTGAGTCAGTAAACTCACAGATGGGTAGTCAGCAGCGTGAGTTGCACATTAGATTGGATGTCTAAAGCGAGGCTAGAACATGTCGATTGTCGAGTATTATGGCTTCTGTTCGACTTTGACTATATATTCTTTGCAGATAATGATAAGGAATTCAACTGAGACCTATAATCGAAGCGTGCAACTAAATTGAATCTTATGCATGCAGAAATAAAGGTTAATCAACTTTATGGGTCTAAACTTCAAATGTGAACTGCTTAAATATCTCGAGAGACAATTTCAGACTTATGAATTGTGATTGTTGTTGTAATTATGTTGCGTTGTTGTTGCCTAATTGAGTCACATCAAAGTTAAAGCACGCACTTTGGTAATTGTCAAGCTTCAAGACACGCCTACAAAGGCTATCCAAGCGTCTTCGCGCCTGGCTGACTACTCTATGCCTGGCTGCATGATGCTCAAATCTCAAAAATCTCAATCCCGCATTCTCTTCGGGCAATTAATTATCAGTTATTTCACTTCCTTCTTAACAGCAAACAATTGCTGCGATGCCTAAGCAACGATTGTTTAGCAGGTCTTCAATTTAAGACATCGAGATTTAGATGTTGTTCTTGCTGTTGTTTCGATTTGTAATGCGGGGTTTCAATGTCAATGTTGTTGCTAGTACTGATGTTGTTTTAGTTTCTGTTGCTGTTGCTGGAGTTCAAGTGCAATAGTTGGCGTTGTGGGCGACATTGCTAGGCCATTGACAATATAGTCTGAAACTGTCATCGTATCTAAAGCACCAACAACAAAAACAACAACACATTTATTATGAGCATGAAATTTAGCCGCTGGCGAAAGCTACGCGAACATTGACAGTAAATTTGTGCTCCACTTTAAGCAAAAGGGAGAGTGAGAGACAGAGCTAGAGCGAGAGAGCCAGAGAGAAAGGGAGAGGAAATGTGTGTGTGTGTGTTACGTGTTACTTTTTCATTTTTTGTTTGGCATAGTTTCTTTATAATTTGAGTTCCATTTTATAAATAGGTACACACACATACCAATACACACACTCTAACAATTTTGTCTTGCTGCTTTTTTTTTGAGATTCAGCACAAGGTCAGCTGCATCTTCAGCTTTACTTTTGAGCTACAGCTACAGCTACAGCAACATCGCCATTGCCATTGTCGACCCGTTTATTTTTTTTTCGGCCGATGACTAACTGGTATTTCACCTGATCAGACCCCACATCCACCTCCACCTGCACAGCCACCAAACCGCCACGTCCGCAACATTCCACTGCTGCTGCAGTCTGTCTTCAGACTGTCTTCGGGCACGCGGAAATGGGCAGTGTTTCGTTTTGTTAGTCTGCTTTGCGTAATGTGCGTGCCAGATTGAATCGAATCAATATTGTATCTATATACGAACACACACACACACAAATATATATATTTAAATATATATATATAAATTTTATTATATAAATTTATTGTAGTTAAGCACATTTTCAGGGTTGCATTTCTTGGTGCCATTAACGCTGCCGATGTCATTTGCAATGACATTAAAATTAGCCAAAGCAATAATCTAGTGATGAACTTGTTAACGATCCCAAATGCCAAAAGTCATCATGAAAATTCAAATTACACTGATAATAATGATGGAATATTCATTTTAATTGCTTTCGAATACTTCAGCTAGTCTTTGAGTATTTTCTTAAATGATTAAAAGTTGACAATAAATTGGTAATAAATAAATAAATTGCAGCATTCTTAATTAAGATTCTTGACTAGTGAACTATGTCGAATCCTTTGGTCTTGGACTCCTCAAAATCAAAAATTTAAGAAAGCATCTGAAATAGAAAACATATTGTCAAGCAATTGAATGTATAACCTAAGAAAAAGAACGATAAAAATTCTTATGAGATTTTGACACGTAACAACCCGTAATGAAAATGTTCTATTTGTGCAAATCATCAGATATAAATTCAGTCACGCCCACTTTAAATGGACGTTTTAAGTGCGCAATTAAGCCGAATAGAAATATATGCCATTATGGTCAATAACCCCAAAATAGAGCGGCATGCAAAATTGCAATTAGTAAATTTCATAAGTTTATTTTCCAAATGCAAATCACGTCGCGGCTTCGCCCAACGGAAGTGGTTTTTACTCTGCGACACTTTTACCTCGACGACTCAGTGTCAAAGTACCCAAAAACGGGGCAAGCATTCGTCTGGGAATGCACTTGAAGACAGAAAAATAAAACTTTAGCCTAAAGTATGTACCACATTTAAACGCTATATATATATATATATATATATAAACATATATGCATATAGTCAATAGTATTTATAGTTTATAGTAATAGTCTATAGTGGTCTACTGACCTTCAATTGAATGCAACGAGTGTAAAATAGAAATCGCTTGATTCAAACCCGAATCGATTAACGATTGCAATAACGATAACAATAGCGATAAACGCTGGCCACTTGGAATGCCCTAATCAGCCATACACACACACACTCACACACACACACACACAGGCACATAACATACATATGTGAGCATCTGCGATCATAATAAAGATGACGATGGAGATTATGATGATGAAGATGACGGGAACGTCTTTTTGGTCATCATAAGTTTACACAACGCACTCGAGACTCGTAACTCTTAACTCGTAACTCTTTGCTCGTAGCTCGTAACTTTTAACTCGAAATTTGAAATTCGCAATTCGTAATTCCACTTCAGGCGAGGCACAGTCGATCTGACGCTCTGTCGATCTGACGCTCTGTCGATCTGACGGTTTCTCAAAACTGGTGCCGTCATTATGCCAGCCAAACTTACGTTAGTCAACCAGCACTTTTGGCCAGGCCCAAAGTGCAACTCAAGTGCAAATATTGTGTGTGTTTGCCAAAACAAAAAACATACCAAAATTCATAGACTGAACTTATGTAAGCTGATTCATGCACTGCTAACTGGTTCATATCCTTAGCAACAAAATCTGCGTTAATCACAAAAATGCTATAATAATATGATTAAAACATATTCGCTGCAATATGTTATTATTAAAGCTTATAAGCAAGAAAAATAGTTGATGTACGCCTACAACATGCATTAGCTGAAAATTAACATTTTACATTAATAATTAAAATAATAGCTATGTTTTTGCAGTGTTTCTGATTATTCTATCCTGCTGTCTCATATTTTAAAAAAAAAAAAGTAAGACTCGGCTTAAGCGTGTTAACAGGGTAGAAGCTAACTGGTTTCTTAAGACGCCAATTGCCACAGAGTTTTAGGCCATAATTCATGATCAAATGCCAAGTTGAATTGCGTTAATTGCGCTCTTACAAAGCTTATTGCCAGTGCTCAGCTAAGACATGGCAAGTTCGTTGCAAGTTTGTTGCCTAAGTCTTAAGTGTGTGTGGGGCAGGCTGAGAAAAAACAACAACAACAACAGTTAATTATTACTGAAAACATAAATGAAAATAAATCGCATGGCGGAAAAACTCGGTCAAAGTTGAAAGTGTTCCAAACACACAGACACACACACACACACATATGCAGGTGCCACACATTGACCGTTATTGCTGCTAATAAAAAAAACAACAACAGCAACAAGGTAAACGCACATTTGCCTGCTTTGGGCCATAATTTCATTTTGGCCAACAACAACAACAACAACAGCGAAATAAAAAAACTGTAAGACATTGCAACAATCAAACAAAATTAAAATTAAATTACATAAGCTTGACGTCGGCGCTTATGTTGTTGCAGTTGTTTTTGTTGTTGTAATTTTAATGTTGCTGTTGTCTTTGCATTCCAGCAAAAACAACACTAACAAAAATCGCTGACTTGCCGTGTTTATTTGTTGTGTAATCTGTGTATGCTCTCGTGTGTGTGTGTGTGTATGTGTGTGTGTGCATGTGTATGTGTGTGTGTGTGCCTTTTTTCTGCTTCTTCATTTTTATATTGCTTTTTTGTTGCTATTTACAACTGACAGCAACAACAATGGGAAAACAGTAGAAATTATGTTGCGTGACGTTTCATTTTGCACAAAGACTGTAATTGGTAACTGCAAGTCCCCCCCAAGCCCGTCTCCCCTCACGACCTACAAAACCCTTTCGCACAGCTCCTTTTGAGCCAAAAGTCGGCTAAATATATTGGCCTAAAAATGCGGCTATTGTGTCTAAGCTAATGACCAACAACAAAAACAATACAAACAAACATCAAAAACAGGCCAGGCACGAGTCGCGCATATTGCAAGAAGTCGCTTTGCTAATTTGGGTAACTGCCCAATAAGACGGACAAGTTGGCCAACGACAATTTTGGCTTTTCATTATGATTTGTGTGTGTGTGTGTTTATTGTTTGGTTTGCTTAACATTGCCTTTTATTTTGTGAAATGCAAGACGAGGTCAACTTATCAGATTTGCCAATGGCCAATTGCAGTTGTTGACGCTCGTCATGTTTCCTGATAAGTCAAAATGACCAGGTAAGTTGTGAAAGTCGCGAATAGAAAGATTGCACAACAAACTAACACCACACTCACACACACACCTAATGCTATTAATGGTTTCTAAAGCAAACATTTGCACTTCCTTTTTAAACCTCAAAACTCTTTTGTTTGACAATAATTAGAAGCGAAAAACTCCAAAACTAAAGCTGAATTAAGAGATTCGCATTTAATTTAAATAAATAATATAAGTTTCTTATAAGTTAAAAAATTGGCAAACAACAATTTTTTCCGTTCTTGTGACATAAGAAAATCTTAATAAATCATTTAATTTTTTTCGGAATTCCGAATACAAAAATATTATATAATAATATTGGTTTTAGGTAATTTCTGTGTTCATTCAAGTGTGTAACACGTTTAAAATATCGGATTTTATATTTTGGTAGAGGCAATTATAAAAAATCGACCTTGTATTATGAAAACGATAAACTTGGTTGCTGAAAAATTATGTCTGCTCTATTTGACGTTATAAGGTATGGTTTTTTTTTTGGTGCTGTGCTCTCAGAGGCATTTCATTGCCAGGATTTCCACATATGCCGTGGCCCAGAACCAGCCAAGCCGAGCCAAGCCATGGTTAAAACGTTTGGCCTTCAACTAAGTCGCCAAGCGGCAAAAGCGCGAACCAAACAAATACAGCTGTTACCTAAGATACGGGGAGAGGTGGCAAGAGGCAGCGGAAGCTACAGTTGGTGGCAATGGTCGGCCAACAGCAATAGCAGCAAGCAATTGATTGCATCAATCAGACAAGGAACGAAGCGTAGTTGCAACAAAAACCACAATAAGAATAAGTCAGAAAGAACGCATATAGAGCTTAAAAAGAAGCTGGCCCGACTTGACATATACCCGTACCCGATTAACAATTTTACTAATTCTTCTCAACTCCATCTCGCAGTTAAAATTTGCTTAAAAGAAATTGTGCTTACCTATTTAAATCATCGCTTAATATGGACAAATCCGGAGTACGTTTTAAAATCAAAATACATACAAATTAATATTTCATTAATGCAATTTTTACTTTCCGAATTCATATTATGTCAAAAACATTGAAGGAAATCGGAAATTTGTATTTTCTTGTCTATAAAATTATATGTTTTATTAAAACGTTAGACTCCCGACTTTACACACCCAAACCCCACGTTTGGCCAGTGTGAATTCATTTGCCAAAAAGAGCAATCAAACATATTGTTTGGCCATTGATCTTGGACATTAGAGTGGCTGGTTAGATGTTAAGGAGCGATGTGGTCAGCAGCAAACGCGCTTATAATACAGTTATATCTGAATGAATAGATGCCAATACGAATACTTGTAGAATAAAAGTTAGAATAATATTTGAAATGGGCGCAAGCACTGAGCGCACCCTATTTGTTGTTGGGCACTTTTAGTTACACTACGTGAAACTTTGAAATGAAACTAAGCGCATGAAAGACTTCAATTTTTAGCGTTGTCTTATTTCGCTTTTCTCTTTCTTTGGCTTCGTTTTGACGGCGTTTTGTGTTAATTGATTGCATAACCGTCGCAAAGAGTGTGGACAACAGACACTCACTCGTACATTTACTCACTCGGTGAGGCAGTCAGGCAGCCAGTCGGTCAGTCAGTCTACCAGTTAGTCAGCTGGTCGGTCACTCACTTGGTTAGTGGACGGTGTAAGGCGGCCAAGGGGCGTGCCATCTACACCGTGAAGCAACGCAAAGCAAAGCAATAGCCAAATAAAACCAAACCAAAAACTAGTCGCACAACATATATTCATAATAATTGTTGATTGCTGTTGCTGCAACGTTGAATGTGTAGTTATATGCAAGCAGTGCAAGCGGCGCAAGCAGTAGGCAAGCAGTGCAACAATTGCAGTTTGTAGTTTCTGTAAAAAGCAGAAGACGGTTTTTTTTCCTTCGAATCTGCATTTAAAACTTGTATTTAAACTCAAATAAATATGGAAATGATTTGTTATTTTTGCTTAGTTGGCAATACTTTAATGTCATTCGTTTTATAGGGTGATTAATGCCGTTTTGGTTTAAGAAAGAAAAAAAGGGTCAGTATTGTGATATATGTTATGATTGTCCAAATACTTAGCAATTAGATGCAGTACCCTGTCAAATTTTGAAAGATAGACAGTTAGCATGAGTAGACGAAATTAAGTTGGGCAACATGTTGTTGGCCAACAATATTGGTCAGGAATAAACGGTGCCTTAACTCAGTATTGTATTGCATTATGTGCAATATCCAATTACAGCTAGGAGCCACTATTCAAAACTGACGCGGGGTGCTGACATAACGACCAAACAATTTTCCAAAACTTGAACACACTGCACGCAAAACTCAAACTCAAACTGAACTGAGCAACAAATCAAAATCAAAAAAGAAGAAACAAATCTGCACACAACCGAGTCGAGCTGTTGTTGTTGTGTGCAGCTAGTTGCCGCCACAGTCAGGCAAGAACAAATTGCGACCTTGCCGTCTGCAGCGGCGCATGCATATCTCAACTACTATGTAGATAGATCAAAAGTCTCGACTCGAGAATGTGCCGCAGCCAAAAGGCGGCTCACAGCAGAAATAACACGTTCACAAGTGCAACAACAGCGGCTCAACTCATAATCACCAAACCAACGACAAATAATATGCTGAACACACATATGTATCTGTGTGGTTGTGTGTGTTGGTATCGATGCAAAGCGAATATTAATCTAAATGCAAAAAGATTTGCCAAATCACTTAAATATTGGGCAATATATATATTTTATATATAAATATATATATATATATTTATATATATTATATATATATAAAATATTATATATATATATATATATATATTTGTACTCTGATTATATCTGCATTTATAAAATGACTACTTTGAACCATTTCATTTCGTACTTAGATTCGCTTTTGTAGATTTATCGTTTAGTTTGCACTTACTTTTAACAGCCCACATTTTGGCGTCTGTCAGGCCGTGCAGATAACGGCGCATGTCCTTCGTACAATTGACACGCAACATGCGTGTCCCTTCGAGAAGTTGCCACTGCGACGCAAGCAGGGAAAGATCGAACACATTTAGAGCATCGCGCAGACGCAGTGTTCGTGTCAGATCGAAGCTGACGTCGATGTTGCTGCTGCTGCTGCTGCTGTTGCCGTTGTTGTTGTCGTCAGTGTGTAGTCTCAAGTTGATGACGTTGTGCTGATCGGGGCTAATGAGGACTGCCACGGACTTGTTGTCCTGGCTATCGATGGTGGCTGCTGTGAGAGTCACTGCCAGCGTCAGCACAACCGCCAACAGAACGCGAAAGCGCATGATTACAAGAACAGTGCACGACAAATCAAAAAAAAAAAAAAAACAATATCCCACAAATTGATGGGGCACGTTTGACGCGCGTCGGTTACCCTGATTATGCTTCACTTTCACTCAACAGGAAATCACAAGAAAAAATGTTGAAAAAACCAAAAAGAAAAATATGATTTACACTTCAAAAATATTCCAAAATGTGTATCGATATCGATTTCGTGTGTTTCTTATTTTGATTATTGCGATTAAATATTTCTGTAAGATTTCTTTGAGCACACTTTGTTTAAGTCATTATCACAGCTAAGAAAAGCATCGACAAACACAAAAAATTATGTATGGATTTTTTGAATTATAACACATCATACAAAGACAACAACTAAAAAAGTCTTCTATTCGTCTTCACTTTTGGGGCGCCAGTTGTGTAATAAGCGCTGCTCAAGCAATGCTTGGCTTTTTTAACCGTTAGAATTTCTCAGTTTTGTCGATTGTTTGTTGGTATTTTTTCTTTACTCTTTTCCTGTCTTATATTTTAGTATTTTTTTATTTATTTGTTTTTCTTACATTTACTATTTTTTTTAACTCTTATTACTATCGTTACGTTGCACACGCGTCGAAGAGTCAGGAACGGTTTAATTTAGGTTTAAGGTTTCGGGAGCTTCGACAAGCGACGACCGCTTGGCATGAACGCACGTAAACGAATTGCGGCTGCGCGTCTTGGACAGCTGTAAAAATATGCCAACAATTTTAAAAACGCAGCCTAAAAAGTCGCAGCTGCGCAGCAGCAGCAGCGCGAGAGCACTCGACAAAAACAACCGAAAATCTCAGCCTAGGCCTGACGGCGACGTTGACTGAGGCTTCGGCTCAAGCTCAAGCTCAACGCTGAGCTTGAAAGCGCAAGTGAGCGACGTCAGTGCAAAATTTTACCGTTAAACATTGATACAAGCGCATTGAAAGTGCTGCCAAAAGAAATGAGAGACAGACAGAAAGAGAGAGAGAGACAGAGCCAGAACGAGAGAGTGAGAGTTAGAGCCATAAGAGTGAGAGCGAGAGTGGGTAAGTGATCAAAAGAGAGCGGGTCAAAAGCAAATAGAGAGCAAATGCTGCTGGACAGTAAAAAAAGAGAAAAATAAAAAGGCCCTGCGTCATCGCCGATGTTGTAATAAGCATTTTGTTAACAAACGAATGTCGTTGTTGTTGGTGATTTTCTTTATGTGTTATGCTGCTGCCATGCCAGCATTGCAAAAGTTAGCCGCAAAAAAATAAGCAAAGCGACAAAATCGGAAAGCTGGAAAGAAATGAGCGCTATTCCAAAGGGAGAATACATAAGTAAGCCACGCTGAGTGAATAACTCTAAATCGATCAATTAAACGAACAATGCAATTGTGAATGAATAGCTGAATTTAGCTTTGTGAATAAAGACATCGATGGGCAATGAGCATAAATCAAAACAAATAGATACCTTTGGATGGATTGTGGTCTGAATCTGAATCTCAATCTGAATCTGAGTTGAACTTGAATATGAATAAATAAACAGTATTCGTTATTCGCAAAAAGTTGAGCAAATAAATTACTCAGTAATTAATGCATTTTATGCTTATATTCTTATGGTGCTTTCGCACATCACAACAATATAAATGGTGCATATAAAAAGAAAAAATTAAATTAATTAAATTTCTTACTAATTCTATTAGTTACTACCGATTGAACTATGTGCACTTGATTGATTCAGAGCATATTCAGACGAAGGATTAAGAAATGTTGCAACTATTTTCTTTTTGCTGACCTGTTTACCGACGCTTACGCACACTCGCACACGTGCTTCAGTATCAGGTGTAATTATATATATTAAAATATATATTGTTGATTTAATATCCAGTCTCAGATTCCGAATTCGAGTCAAGTTGTAAACAGCAGCAACAACAAATACGACAAAACAAACTAAGGCTTTAACAAGTTGTCTTTGAAGTCGTCTCTCTCTTTCTCTCTCTCTCTTTCTCTCTGTCTTTCTCTATTTTTCTCCCCCTCTCCAAATCTGCTAACTGAAACACATTGTGTAATTCTCGAAAACAACTCCCCCAAATGTCGTGCAATGCTTTTTCAATGTTCCAAATAGAGGCAAACATGAAAAGTTGAGAAAATACGTTTTAGCTTTGGCTATATCTTTAGCCTCGTGGTTCACCTCTTTGGTACCTGAGACTCAAAAAAATAAAAAATATATAAAACCAGTTCTTAAAGATCTGAATTAAATAGCTGCCAAAACTACAGGCATGGCTGGAATTCTCCGCTTATACTTGTGTCTCTGAGCATGAGTAATGAGAGTGTTTTCGTGTGAGTGTGAGTGTGAAAGAGTGTAAAGGGCGAGTCAAAAAATGCATTTTGGAAGATGTGACCAGAAGCAACAGCAAATCGAAACAGAATTCAGTGTTGACTGACGGTGGGTAATTGAAAACGGGTTTTTTTCAATCCGTGTTAATAGAAAGAGACGATGCCAAAGTATCAGAAAGGGGAGAGTGCGGCTGCTTCCGAAGATGGACACAATTTCGGAAATCAAGATAAACACCACCACCTACTATGATTGGCATACATATGATGTATGCATACCCTGCAAATAGTATTTTCATTGGATTTGACATTTCCTTCCTTATTTATTTGGATGTAATACTATTATTATTAAATTTCTCGGTAAAAATACTTTCATATCTCCTGGGAGATAAAATTGCGATTAAAAAAAGCAAAGTGCGAAGGTAGTTATATGCACAATCTTGTAACGAAATATTGACATGGACATCTGAATAATATAAAAGTGTTTGAGCAATTATCTAACCGCATATATACATATCTATGTGATCCGAGGTGGCGCAAAGTGTGTGATGTGACTCCAAAAGAAACGGTAACGATTGCAAATGTGCCCAGAGAAGAGATAGGAAGTAGAGAGTGGGTGGCACGCGGTTGGTAGAGTTGAGAGGGGAGGTGTGTGACAGTGACGGTTGTAATGAATGAAGATGCAAACAAAATCTCACAAAAAAACAAAACATATGTATGTTTTAAGGTTACATACTATTTATGTATGTATGCGTGAGTAAGCAAATATTCATATTCGTAGTCGTATTTGTATTCATATTGTAATGCTGTCAGCAGAAACCTGTCGTTGCTCGGTCTCATATTTTAATGAGAAAAGTGAAAGTGTCAAAAAACAAATAATATAAAAAGGCCGCAAACAACAACAGCAACTCAAATTCAGCTTAACAGTAAATAAATAATAAAGTGCTACTAAAGCCCAAATACAAATTCAAATACAAATTCGAATACGAAAACGAAGTGAAATATGTTAAAACGAATACTATATCCACATTCGCAGGCCTAGGCCTGTTGGGCTTCCGCGTAATCGGAATTGGGAATCGTTGACAATGCTTGAAATTGTTCAAAGCCAAATTTATAAAAAAATTTACAATTTTGAATGCTTTTGTAACACGGCTTTTATCTGCAAGTTAGTACACTTTTGAAGTAAATATGTATTCTTTTCATGTTATAGAACACAGAGTAGTTCCTACGTTCTACTTAACTAAAATCTATGATATCCATTTTTCTTTGGTATTTAAAGAAAACGTTTTAATATCTGAAAACCGATTTACCTAATCAAATAAAACGGTTGCTCTTTTTTAGTGCTACCACTTTCCAAAATTAGTCACATATATTTACGATTATAATAAAAAGTAAAGTTGTTGTACATTCCCTTAAAATTTACCTATTATTTTGCATTGGGTGATATAAAGTGAAATTTAATCATTTCATTTGCAAATTGTAGTAGATACAAAAAAAAGTATAAATAAATGAATATATATAAGTATACCACTGTTAACTGTTAACTTTTCTTGCGTCCTCACAGATTTTTGATAAAATTAGCCTTTTTTTTGTACGCACATATGTATATTATTGGAATTATTATTATTATTTTTTATTTATTTACTTAATTTGCAATATTTCATGAAGTAATATAAAAAGCCGTTGTTAATTAAAATACGCAAGCGAACAGATTCAAATCAGCTCAGATTGCCTCAAAATCTACTCAGATGACAGTAATGGGGAGGGGGCTTATGTTGTTTACATCGAGAGGAATGTAGGGGGGGGGGGGGGGTTGAATAACTTACACTGTTACAATAGCGGCGTGAAAATATTTTTACTTAGCTTTGCCGGGACGTTGGTTTTTTGTTTTTTATGGTCCCGCGAAGTTCACCGAGCGCCGGTGTGCTGGTGGAGAAGCGACCGTTTTTATGCAATAATGAGAAAATTTACAACGCAAGACAAAAAGCGCAAGAGAGCCACGTAAAATGCAATGTCATTTACCCATTAATGGCGCCAGGTAAACATGGAAATAAACATTAAACATTTAACAACAAAATCAATTGAAGGAAGAGTGTAAACCGTAGATACCCTGTAAGCAGTCAATAATATTGTAGATAAGAGTGCATACAAATTATAACATTGAGGCTGAATTTATCACCGTTTCGCTGTGCACTGCTTGCAACCAGTAGACAAGCCGGCACTGCTTAATAGATGGCGCCAGTTGATATAAATAAATTACTGTTATATTCTTTTGAAAATTTCACTTTAATTCATAATGCTCTTTGTTTTGCTTATATACATATTTAAATATATATGTGTGTTTTTGTGTGTTTGCGTGTATGTGTGAGAGCCATATGTAGAGCGATTTCTGTGATAGCTTTAACCAATTTACAGCTATGTAATATAATTATGTGTTATTATTATTTACGGTATTTTTGCTGTTGAACGCAAAAATTGCGCAACACAAAATGTTTATAACTTTTAGTTTTTAGTTGATGTAATTACTCTGCAATTATGTGTGTGCTTGTTAATTTTTTTATTCATTGTTTTAGTAACTACGACTTTTGGGACTGGGGCTGGAAATAGTGCTCAATTTAACTCATTTTCTTTTACATTCGTTTTCGATTTCTGCTGCGTACATAAACTTTTTGCTGTTTTTCATTAATACATATATAATTTTTACATAATTATTTTCTTTGATATATTTTGGTTATTTGTTCCGTTGGCTAAAAGGAAATTGATATATATATATATATATATATGTATATATATATATATGTATGCTTCTGTATAATTAAAACTTCTATATAGTTTTTTCTTTGCTTATTATTTAGTTATATATAATTAGCTTCCCGTGCAGCAATCGCACCATTTTGTTTTGTCGCATCTTTACCTAATTATTAATCAACAAGACAAGAAAAAACCCACACACTTTATCGTTCTGGTTTATGTTAATTTGCTTATAAGGTTTATCTGTTCTCAAAGAATTTGTTACGGATTCTTGTTCCTTTTGTTTTAGCCATTAAGGTTATGTATTCGTCCTCTTTATTAATTCAAGCCGCTACTTAAAAAAAATGCAATATAAAAACAAAACATTCGAAACTACAGCGCATTAACCTATAAACGTGATTAAATGTTTTATAACGTAGCTTAATCCATTATATTTTTTAGTTTATGTTTGTGTTTATTATATATATATATATATATATATATATATATATATATATTTATATACATTATGTATGTATATATATAAATAAGTAGTACTCAATTATTATTGTATTTAATTCATAAATAGTTCTTTTGTTGCACTTGCCGTACAGTTTTGTCCTTCTTCTTATGTCGATTTGTGTCAAGTTGCTGTCAAAGTGTGTGTTGATGGAAGGGGAATTTTAATTTAATATTTATGAACATTTTAACAATAGTTTGCACATTAATGCTTGTTGTATTCAGTCACATTGGCATGGATGAACAAACAACAAGTTAGCGAAAAGTAATCTACTTTCTTTGCCAGCTGATTTTTGTTGGATAACAAAAGTCTTTCTACCTGTTAGAAATACTCAATAGCAATTAACGTAATGGTAGAAAATAACATTTGAGTTGCAGAACTTGTAAGATTTGACCGTTAGATAGGAAGTAAGATATATGTTACTGCTGAAGTTCACTTGCAGCGAAAGTGGGAGAGAAACAGCAACGAGATAGAAAAGTGCGTTGCTGCACTGCTTGAAACGGCTTGCTTGTTTTGCAGCCTACTGCAAATAAATAAATGATGCGTTACTTTGACGTGTGTATGTGTGTGGGTATGCGTACGTGTGCAATGTTATTAACAAAGACAATTTGCGTAAATGCCAATTATGAAAGAGAGAGAGAGAGAGAATGAGAGAGAGAGAGAGAGAGGGAGAGATGGACAGTGAGCGTAAAGAAGAGCACATGTGAAGTAGTATATAGTAATTAGTAAGTAGTTTTTCATTACTTGTATTCGCATAAAGTTCTATATCGGTAAATATATATATATATATATATATTTAAATATATTTGTATTCGTAGAGAAAGGCACAGATGAAATTATTACATAATTAAATTTGTTTCTTCTTGTTGTTGTTATTTTGCGTAACGCCCGAGGGAGGCCCCAATCACACATATATCGTATATAGCATAAAACTTCTAAGTTCGATTTGTTGCTTTTTGTTGCTGTTGATGTGGCTGTGTCAAAAAGTTTATCTAAAGTTGTTTGGGGATTCTCTAGAGTAGTTACTCGTTTCTAATCAATTTTTTATTGTTCTACAAAGAGTGTAAAAAATGCGTTTTTTTTCATTTTGTAAAATTTTGTTTTCGATTTAGACCATGTTTGAAAAATTGACAGTGTTTTGTGTTTATCTTCGTCTCTGTCTCTATCTTCAACTAGATTTGCAACATTTAACTAAATATTTTGTTTGTTTTGTGTTTTGCATTTTAAAGTTGTTAAAGCTGACTTTAGGGCTAGCTATTGTAATTCGTTGATAGTTTCATACACAAGATTATGTATATACAAAAATACTCTATATATACTCTGATATTAGATTAAAGTTCGTAAGCTTTTCAAATTTGTAACTAATTTTTATTAAATGCCACGCCATAAAGTTGTTCTGTGTGGTTTTCGGTTTGGGGATTCTTGTAAAATATTATTCAGATAACGTTTCTATAATTAGAGATATACACATTGTGCCTACATCCGACTACGATCATTAAAAGTTGACAACGTTTTTAGTAGCTACACAGTTAACACTAAAACAAATGGAATTCGCCCTCTTTTGTATATATAAAAATAAACATGACGGCAATTCCTTCTCTAGTTGTTATCCTTATTCCGGTAAATGATCAATTTGTTATAAATGTATGTAATTCAGGTTTCATGTTTTTTGTTTTTTAATTATTACGCAAAGAGTTAACATTCGCTAATTACCCTTTCTTTGCGTGTGTGTGTGTTTTTTTTGGTACATTTGTTTGGCACAATTTTCGTTAAAATATAAGCGAGATAACGACAAGGAAATTACCGAGTAAGGAGCTATTGCCTGCCATTAAGGTCTAGAAAGAGTGTGCGCCAAGTAGTCAATAGATTGTCGAGAAGAGCATCGTGTCTTGTGTGTTTGTGTAAGTGTTAAGTACCTATGTAAATTCGTTTTTATTAATTTTTATGTGGATAGTGGCAACAATGCATGTTTGGTATCTGTTTTCTTTTAATTTTTTGTTCTTTTTTTTTGTATGATTTTTGTCTTTAATTAGGTTAGATTACAATCTTAACAAGCTAAATTTGCTATTGCTTGTCATTGTGTATTTATTTTTAATATATACTGAATACTGCGTCAATTGTTGTCAGCTTAAGTTTTGGACTAGACTACATAAAATACAATGCAATACATTACATTGCACACTCTAGGTTGTACATACATATATCATAAGTATAAGTATATGCAGAGAATATATGTATAAGAGTTTCTTGTCCTTCATATAAATGTTTTTAAACTTTAAGAGCTAATCACAGAGTTGATGATTTTTTGTTCACAATCATGTATGCATGTATGTAGACCACTTTTATAAAGTCGTATATATATTTATATATACCTGTGTATATCGCATATAACGCTTGTATATATATTTAAATATAACATTCGCTATATATATATATATATATATATATATATATATATTCATACACATATATATACCTAATCAGCATGTTGTTGTTTTTTTCTGTTCTCTTCTTCGTTTTGCTATTTTTTGTAGTATATATTTTCTTGATTGAAACGGAAAACTCTCTAAACAACAATTTTCATATTGTTTTATTAAATTTGCTTGATACCTTTGAATTTCTTTTTGTTGTATGTTTGCTAAACTTATGAAAACCGTAGATTGCGCTAAAAAACAGTTGACAATTTTCTTTAGAATAGTTATCGTTAATCGTTTAATCGTTATCGTTATCGTTACAGTTATAGTTACAGTTACAGTTATAGTTACAGTTTACGCCTAACGCTAGTGAGTAATGTCACGTTATCGTTATCGTTAACATTATTACCTAGGTAGCTAACGCTTTAGTTTTACTTTCTTCAAACTGAGCACTTGGAAAATTCCCTAAAGTTTTGAACAGGCTACAGTTACGTGTATGTTTATGTATGAGTGAAATAGAGATTACTTAAGCCAACAGACCTGTTTCGTTATCGACATTTCCTGTCGATTATCGGTTATCTCCTATCGTTTTGTATTTTCTCCAGCTCTAAATTAACTTATTTGACTGCTGTGAAATTTGTAAACTCCAATATATTATTAATATTGTTTACATTAACTTAGCATTTATTTCAGATACAGCAGAATGCTGAAACGAAACAATTGTTATAATCGATGCAAGAGTTTCGTGAGTTTGTCTATCGTATTTTTTTTATTTAGTATTTTCAGCATACAGCGGAATGCTGATATAAATGAAACGTTAAAATAGAAACGCGTGAAACGAAACAAGCCAGTCTGGCTATACAAATTGGTATGGGACAGATAAAGAGAGAGAGAGAGAATGAATGAGAAGGAGAAAGAATAAAGTGAGGATGCTTAACTTAGTCCGTTGATGACTGCGGCGATTTGACGAGCAGAAGCTCATTGTAATCGCTATCCTCGTTGCCGCACTGATCCCGCTGATCCATTCGGCGTCGCTCGCTGATGATGCGCATAATGTCTGCCGTATCGGTCTTATTTATTACCACCGGACAATCACTGCCGCTGCCACCGGCTGACATGCTGCCAGTAGCGGTACTGTTGTTGCTATTGGTGCCACTGCCACTGCCACTGCCAGTGGTTGCTGCTCCCTGTTGCTGTAGTAGTGTTGTTGCTGTTGTTGGTGGTGCTGGTGCTGTTGCTGGTGCTGCTGGCAGCAGCAGGGAACTCTCGTCCATGTCGGCGTCCTCATCGAGGGCTTGCTGCTTGAACAGCTGCTTTGTACTGCCGCTCCGACTTCGCGGAGGCATTGAACGCGGCACCGAAAGCAACAGGCTGTTCCTTCCAATGCAGCCCTGATCGACGGACTGTGACCAGCCAAAAGGACGACGCTGTTGTACTTGTGGTTGTTGCTGTGGTTGTGTGACGGTGGGATAAGGCTGGGGCTGGGGCTGGGTTGTGTGTAGTGCTGTTATTGCTGGCTGCACGAGGGAGCTGACCAGCGCCAATGGTTCTCCATCTAGATCGGGTCGTGGACGGGTTATGACATCGGCGCTGCGTATGCTGCGCACATCCAAATCATAGCTGGAATTGGGACTGTTGCCGACACCACCATCTGACTCGAGGCTCTCGAAGATGGTGCCGCGTCGATAGTCCAATGCATCGCCACCCCACGGCAGCGAATCGCAGCTGGTGCGTTTCGCCTCAAGGTTGCGACGTCGGATGGCCTGCTCATCCAGCGAGCGCTCCTTGGACAGCACGCCGCGCTTGCGGAAGCCGGCGGCAGCTGAGGCGCGCCGCCCGCGCCGCCCCAGTGGCGGTAGCTGTAAAGGCTGTTCACCTGTTCCACCTACCGTCACTGGGTCGGCACCAAAGGGTTCGCCCAGCCGAGCACCAAGCGCCTGAGGCGTCAGCGCGCCGCCCATTTCAGCGAGGCTGAGGCCCAATCCCATCGCATGTTGTTGATTTAAGTACTGTATGGTCTGGCGCCGTCCGACTGCTCCAGCACCCGCACCTGCGCCCGTACCCAGTCCAGCACCAGTTGCCGATGTTGGCAATGAACTGGCCACATTAAGATTTGTGGCGGCGCTGCTGTGCAAGCTGGCATTGGGTGCTGGAAACTTCTTGTCCATTGATGGGGTGCTGTAGATAAAGTTCTTTGGCAGCGATTTGACCTTGGCGAGTGGGCGTGGTTGTACGACAGCGGCCTTGCTCTGCGCCTCCGCCAGCTGCTGGCAGAGTTTCTGCTCCTGTGCGAACTCCTGTTCGCGAACGAGCTCACGCTCCAGTTCGACCTCCATATCGAGCTCATCTTCCATTTGCTTGTGGCTCTCCTCGAGGTGTTTCATCAGTACAGCCACGACGACGTTCACTAACACGAATTGCGCCATAAGAACGAATATCACAAAGAATATGGGAGCAATAACCGAGCTGACGCAACAATTGCGCACACAATCGGCCGCGTCATCGCAGTTATCCCTCAGCGTGTCCTTCATGATGCCGTTCCAGTTGTCGCCAGTCGCTACGCGAAACAATGTGAGGAAAGCCATGCCAAAGTTGGCGAAGTGCGCATGCTCGCCGAGACCCTGGCAGGGTATCTCATCGGAGCACTCAAGCCGCCCAAACAGCTCCACGCCCAGCGCCGCAAATATGAAGAACAGCAAAAAGAACAGCAGCCCCAGATTGCCAACCTGTGGCAGGGCCTGCATCACCGTGTCCAACAGCGCCCGAATTCCCTTGGCCATTTTCAATAGTTTGAGCACGCGAGCGATGCGAAGCACCCTCATCACACGTATTATGGTCGGATTTATGGGTATGATATTCGTTTCCAATTCCTCGAGGACGATGCCAACGATGGAGAGTAAAACAATGCCAACGTCCAGTTGATTCCAGCGATCCTTTAAGTAGAGACGCCAGCCAAGCGCAACCAGTTTCATATTCGCCTCGAGTATGAAGACAGCGGTGAAGAAGTAGTTGAAGATCTTTAATGCATACTGAAGGACCATGGGCATCTTATAGTACTCCATCGCCATGGTGACCACATTTAGGCCAATGACAGCGGCAATGGCCAGATCAAAGTACTTTGATGTGACCACATTGTGGACAAACAGGCGGGTGGGTGAGTAATTCGTATAGTAGGGTGGCTCGTGCATACGGCGACGTTTCTTTTCCATTTGCAGTGCTCGTTTGGCGGCCCGCCGAATTTTCTCCTCTTTCTCCTGCTCCTCGCGACATCGATGGAAGTTCTCGACAACAACGCCCACAAACATGTTGAGCACAAAGAAGCCGACGAGCAGAATAAATGCGATAAAGTAGAGTAAACGCCATTCGTTATAGTTCACAATCGGTTGCTGATCGACGCCGACGGCATCCAGGCCGGTATACATGATGTTCACCCAACCGTCGCGGGAGCTCAGCACAAACAGGGACATCAGTGCCTTGCCCAGATCATCAAAGTTATATTTGCGATTCGTCCAAACGTTACCAGGAATGCTGCGGCAATCGTGGGCATTGCGCACGTTCTTGATATTCTCGCCCTCGCAATAGAAGAAGGTTCCCTTGAAGAGTTGAACGCCCAGTATGCCAAAGATGATGAAGAAGGTGCAACAGATCAGCACAATGTTCCCAATGGGACGCAGGGATGATAAGAGCGTTTGCACGACTAGTTTCAGACCCGGCGCTCGATTAATCACACGCAGCGGCCTTAGGGAACGAAGTAGCCGAAACACCTGCGAACAAGACACGTGGGAAATGGAAATGGAAATGGATCAGTTACTGTTCTTATATGATAGCTTCCATCAATCGATTAAACATCATCGCAATCATCACTGAAATTAACTCAAACGGAAAACTAGAACGAAAACTGCAAATCAAATCCAAACTAAAATTTTAACTGAAACGGCTGCTTTCATGTAACGAATGTGATTAGAAAAAGCAAAGCTATAATGGCTTCGAGTGTGAGATGGAAAATGATATTAGTTAACATTTAAAGTTCACAGCTAACAGTTAACAGTCAACAGTTAACGGTTATCGGTTAATGAGGGCACTTACAAGGGTTAACATATATACATACATATATCGAGGCTGAATGAACTGTAAGGGTTTAAAATTGGGTTTGAACGTTATAGCATGATTTGATTGTTGTCAAAATAGTACATAGATAAAAATATTTAGTGGTTTAAGGTCAATGTTTTGAAACGAATAGCAATGAGTACAAGAATAATGCGAAAATGCCGTATGCAGAACAGTCTTTAACTTTTAACTGGGTATTATTCAAGATAAGTTACAGATAATGAACCCCAAATGGGTTAAATGGGAGTAGGTATGAATGTTTACAAGGTTTACAAGGCGAGTGGCCCTAATTTACAAACAGAGCAATGGTTTGGGCTTACATACTGATAATAAGATTGATCCATTAGAAGTGGGACGTTTCCACTAATACTTATAAAACAATTTACTGTATCGGATATGGAACAACTATTCCAATCGTATTCACTTCAACATTTTTTAGGTTAGCTTAAATGTTTTTCAAAATGATTAATGTCCAAAGGTAACCCGCTATATAAATACCATTGACTTTAAAATGTATACGATTAACGCAATTTACAATTTACAACAATACAAAATATTAGCTTATATGGATGTGAGACTGGGGGGTTTGAATATGGTGCCGGGGTGGTAGGGGGCAAAGAAATGCATATTATAAGGATTAACTGATTATTATATTAATGTATGTACAACAAGATAGAGAGTGAGCCAATAATTTGGTCTTACTTTTGTAGGGGTAAAAACATTTTGAAGGGATAGTCTACGAACACACAGATAAAAGTTTACGAATAATTTTAGGTTTTATTTTTGATTTTGCCATTAAATGATATAGCAGCGAAAATTTACCTGCAGTTCGGTTTTGTTATACGTTTAGTTAAGTTATTTAAAACCCGACTTAAACATAAATAGCCCGTTAATGTAATTAAAGTATACGTATTTATATACATCTAACATAGAATCTTAGAAATATATGATGAAAAGAGATTTGTTGATTGAAAGAAAATGTGAAACGCGTTTAGAGTTTCCATATGATAAAACGCGATGTGAGTTGCAAAATAGGTATAGAAAGGGATAGTGAAAGGATCAGAGGTCAATAGAAAGATAGACACAGCGATAGCGTTAGAGCAAAATAGACACGGAAAAAAAGATAGTAAGAGACAGCGAGACAGAGAGACAGAGAGAGAGAGAGAGAGAGAGAGAGCGAGAGAGGAGAGATAGAGAGCGCGAAACAGCGGACAAGCGAGCGAGCGATATCGAGAACTTTTTGATGCTTATACTCTGACACCGACACCGAAACCCGAAAACAATATTGATTTTGTACAATGTCCCCGTCTGTCGTATTTGCCATATGTTATCAGCTGGTGTCAGAGTATGCCGCAGCGGTTAAGTCCGACAGCAATGTTCTCACTAGTTTTTTTAGAGTATTATTTTTGTTTTTTTGTGGTGCGTGGTTTGTGGTTCAAGTTGTCGATTTGTGGCTAACACATGTTGGTCGCAGTTTGTCAGTTCAATACGGCATGTTGCATGTGACTTGTGATGCTGTTGCCTGCCTGTTTGCTGATTGGCTGATGCTGCTGGTTTTGTGTGCCAGTTTGCCTGTTCAGAGCCCACAAACTTACCCTTAAAATCCCAAATATCCTGGGGCTCGATTCGCTAATCAATGACATTAACAAATCAATTATCGAAATTGTAACCAAAGATCCATCCATTATATTCCATCCGGATGTGAAATATGCATCCGGGCCATAAAACATTCCCGTGGCAACTACCTGCAAATGTTGCAATTAAAGGCAAATGTCAAACCATAAAACTCAATTACCAAGATCTGAATCGCATGCATATGAAATATCCTTGAAAATAATGCACATGTTATATAATCTGTGTTTAATTTGCAGACTTTTTGAACAGAAAAGCTACTTGATTTCAATGCTAATTTAATATTTTTTTCGAGTTTTAGATTATATTAAATAAGGTGAAGTGAGAGATACAAATTTTTAACTTTTATGGAGCTCACCTTAATAAACATTTCGACTGTGAAGACGACGGTGAAGACGTAATTGGCTGTTGCCAGGAACACTCTTTCGGTGCTGCTTGGAGGGATGTTTGGTCTTTCCATGGCGAGTGTTATGCAATTGAGAGCTATAAATAGCAGCACAACATTGTCGAACCATTTCTGGTTCACAAACCAAGAGCAGATTTGCCGGAACCTGTGCGTGTGTGTGTGTATGTGTGAGAGAGAAACAGAGAAAAAATAGTTAACCGTAAATGGGAGTGTTTTTCCCGGCAATAGGAAAGGCAACAAAGTTAAAATTGAATTTCCCCTTATTCGAATGTCAGAATTAAAATGAAAACGAACTGCCAAAGTGGCTAAAAGCGAATGCGACAAAGTTGAGAGCAGTTCATTTTGATGGTAAATCTTTTGAAATCTATCACACACAGAAGTCAATTGGAAAATATGTAAGTTGTTTAATAGGAGAGTCAAGAGATTTTAGTAGTTGATAGATTGTAAATAAAATAGCAAAGCTGTTTAAGTTTTAAGCTGATTAACTCATTCTAAATGTGTGAAAATAGAAGTTAAAAACACCGAATGCTTTCGCAGCCAACGTTTCGAAAACATATTTGGAGGACAAGCTTTTTTGTAAAGGAATAGATGTGAACTAGGACCGAGTTGCCATACAAATGTATTGAGTAAGTCGTAAGATTAGATGAAACTAGATGCAGCATTCTTGATTAGCGTTTTCAATTGTCTACCTGTTATCCTCCGGAAAGACGTACATGGAGTAGGATTCACGTTCTGTGGTAAAATGTTTGGGAGTCAGACGCTGTATGACAATTTTTAGCTTTGAGAACGGTTCCCCTCCGCTTGGTACCATGGAATGTTGCTGTTGTTGCATGGATAGCTGCTGCAGCTCCTTGGCCAGCATCTGTGGCGGTAGCCGTGATTCTGTTTGCGAATCGAACTGTTGCTGCTGTTGCAATTGCAACTGCTGCTGGTGCAGCTGCTGTAGCTGTTGCAGCTCCTTCTCCTCGAGCCGCTTCTTCAGATTATAGTGACTGATGGAGTTTTTGCGCTTATCGCGCGCCTCCATATACTGTTGCAGCATGTCCGGTTCGTTCAGATTCGTGTAGGACTTCTGCCACTTGTCCAGATCCATTTTGGAGTTTGTATACGAGAGCGACTTGCGATTTGCCTCCAAATTGTGCAGATTCAAATGCGACGTCTTACTAAATGCCAGCTCAATTGAGCTCATCCGCCGCTGGCCGGCACCCCTCAGCTTGGGCGGCTGGTTGAGATTCTGATAGACCTGCGAGTTGAAGATGCAGGCGGAGGCCCTTCGACTTCCCGGACCGCTTCCAATGCTGAGCGTGTTGGACAAACGCCTTATCGAGTTCTGTGGACTTAAACGATTCGTGTCCTTATGCCGCCCCTCGGCCACAGAGGAGGCTGTGCTGGCAGCAACGGTGGGATTGGTTGAACCTGTAGTGCCTGTGCGCAGCAGACAGCTATTGTCACTACCATTGTTTAGCTGCTGTTCGTCCTCATCCTGTGCACTAATCTGACTAACATCGGCTGTGGTGCGCAGCGTTGAAGGCCGCTTCTTGCTGCTGCTGCGATGGAAACGCTGATTAAAGCTGCTGCTGCTGCTTGTTGTGGGTGCTGGTGGCAAACGTTCGCTGGATGAGCTACCGCTGGTTGAGGCGACACTGCTACCAGCAGCCGTTGAACCCGCCGGCGGCGACAGATCCAAGGACAAACTTAAGCTCTGACTATGACTCTCGGCTGGTGGTTGCAGGGTTGCTGCCGTCGATGATATGCTCGGCACATAGATGGGCGTGGCGGATGACGTTGCGCTGGAATTCTTCGAGATGTCATCGATGATGACGCTGTGCATGCTGCTGCCTAGTGCACTGGGAAGTAGGTTGCTCGATATGCTGGTTGTGCCAGCTGCACCTTTACCAGCGACACTACTCGCAACCCCAACACCAACTCCAGTTGCACCCTGTAGCTGGCTGGCATTGAGTATGTTCAGCGGCTTGTGGGCCAGAACCGGTGACGGAGGTATAAGATCAATAGATGGTATTCCCTCATCCAGAGTCCGCGAACCGCCGCTAAAAATGTTCGGGGGCTTCAGTAGTGACGGCGATGGTGGTGGTGCCGGCTGTGGAGTGGTGAGCGGTGCAGTGAGAATTAAAATTTAGAATTAACTTCAAACAGTTCTGGTCAGAAAAGGAAAATTCACAATATCTTCATAGCCACTTTTATAATTCCCTCGATTATTCTTCTCTTCGATATATATATATATATATATATTTGGCAGAGATATAAAAATCAATTTTTAGAATGTACGTTTCGCCATTTCTTTAAACTTTAAATATGTGATCTCAGGGAATTATTTTTTTAAACATACGAATATTGTTTCACGAACATGTCAAAAATTAATATTTTTGTGCTAAAAGTAAAAATCATATAAATATAAAATGGAATTCTACATGGGCCTAGGCTGCGACGAGTCGAACACTTTTGCAGGGGTCGCGTGTCGTTCATACAACACAGATCATTATTTCTATTGACTTTCACTAAAACAACACAGCGGGTAAACGAAATATCGACATTGTCTAGTGGAAATTAAAAAAATCGGGTATTATTGTCTCCAAATGCGGAATTGTTTGTTCGAACAGATGTCTGCACATTGTGACTTGATTCCATTTAACCCTATCTTTGCATATTTCTATGTCGAGACAATGAATTTCATCATACATTTTGCGGGTAGTGGTTATAAAATTGGCCAACAGTTAATCCACCCCACTTTAAGAAAGGTTACAAATCAGTCCTAAAAAATATAAAACTAAATGTCGAGTTCCAGCTCGTACATAAAATTACAAGGGTAGAGTGTTGCTGTTATCTTCACACACATTGAAGGGTCTGCGCGATCCGGCAGCAATATAGCTGCTTTTTTCGCACTCATTCGTAACTCATTTGGGCCTACTAGAAAAGGTGCATACCTGATCGCACTATTGCACGCCTGCTCACAAATGGCTGGGTTTTTTCATTTACCCGCAATGTCGTAGTGTCAAGTGTCAAGTGAAATAAGGATCTGTGTTCGTTGCCGACAAGCGACTTCTGCAAAAATGTAGTAGACCCATTGAGACTGATGGACTTTTGCACTTTTGGTCGAGTTGGCGTCTCTATGTATTGTCTGTTTAATGGTTTTATTCGGAACATACCTCAAGATCACCCCATTGGCGAAAGCTCATGCCTGGCTCCATATTGGTACTGGGGGAGTCCTGTGGCGTTGCAGCCGTTGTTGTAATAATTGGCGGATCGCGCATAAGTCGCATCTTGGATAGGCGTGGCGCCTCGCTGCGACGATCCTTGATTGAGTATGTCTGTTGCATGCAACGTTTTAAATGAATGTATGTGTGTCAATCGTTGTTATTGTTCGTATTTCTTCTTCTGTTTCTGCTGTTGTTGCTTCCGAATGTGAACTTACCTTTTTGAGGCCACCCCGAAGCTTGAAATCTTCGTGGGGGAGTAGCTTACTGCTGGCCTCCTCGGTGTTGCTGCTTCCGGCTCCGCCTCCTCCTCCTTGGGAGGGCAGCTCGTTGATTTGATAGTCCTGAATGGGCTGCAAAAGGCGCTGGCGATGTGTATTACTTTTGCCCTCAATGGTCAGCTCCGAAGGGTCCTGCGTCTGTTGAGGCGTTCGATGGGCAATAGGCGATACACGATAACGATAGACGATAGGTTCATACTACATATACAATACATACCGTGGACTGGCTCTCTAGAGCAGACGCACTCAATCAATCTATCAATCATTCAATCAGTCAATCATACATTCAATCAATCAATTAATCGGTTCATCGATTAATCGATGTCTTTCAATGCGTGCCGCATAGTCTCGGGCTTGAAGTTTTTTCTCTTACATCTCATACTCTGCTCCACTTACCTTGCGCACATCCTCAGCACTGCGCCAGCGATTGCGTACCTCGTAGTAACTATCGTTAGTGGTCGATGAATCCGCTTCGCTGCGTGATTCATCGTACATACCATCGCTATAATTTTCGGCCAATGTCTCTTCGCGTAGTTTCTTAACCAATTCTCGCTGTTCGCGCTCGCGACGTTCATTTCGCTGAGGGAATCAAAATTTCAAAATTAGACTTTTTCGTCAACGTGTCGCATATCGTCGGGAATTCTACACAAACTATCATTTCATACGACTTCACAATGTTTTAAATATCGTATATCGATAACATAATAGACTTCATAAATCGGTTTCAAATGTAATTACAGTACTTAAAAACAATCGGTTTTAGTTATGTTATATCTTTCGATAACTTAGTACAATTTACATATGGTATTTCGGGTATCAATCGATTTAACTTTTAAAACATATTCAAGCGATATTTGAAACATTGTTTAATGACTTTAATTAGTTATTGAATCACATTCTTAAAGCCAATAATATCGAATATCGATAATATATCTTAAGCATCGTTTCAATTATTTGCATTACAGATTAAAGAATATTTTCGCTTTTGAAATTTAAATGAAACGATGCCCAAATTGGCCGAAATTTTGATAATATTTGCTATTATTTTTTTTATATGATTAGTTTTAGGAAAATTTCGTTAATGGGTGTTGTTGGCAAAACTCTACCTCTGAACTGAATCCCTCAACCAAAATGGCCACCAATAAATTAAACAGCACATAATTGCCGAACGTCATTAGGGCCACAAAGTACAATGCGGCCCAATGACTTGTCTTTTCCATGCCATTGAATAGAACCACGTTCCAATCCTCTTGCGTAAGTATCTAAAAACATTTTTTTGTTTTGTTGTTTTTTTTTTGCGATGGTGGTTGTTGTAGTTGTAGATGTTGTTGTTGTTGTATCGGAAGTAGTTGTTGGTTTTGATGATTTTATTATAATTTTTGGTTGGTTGATTTTTGGTTGGTTGGTTGCAGGTGGTTGCGGGCGGCAAACGTGGTGCATATATTGATATATATATATATTGGATATATGTATATATATATATTTGTTTTATATGCATAATTTATGTTTATATTTGAAAGAAGCGTAAAAAGAACAAAATACCATAAACATATGTTGCATTGGATTAAAAGAGATGTAAGAAAAAAGAGAGCACAAAAAACACATCATGTTGGAGAAGGAAAACGCCAAAGTGTTAGATATATAATTTTTTCTTCTTTTTTTTTTGGAAATATATAATTGTTATAAAATTCAATATATGTTAGGTTAAGTATATGATTATTATAAGCCATTAGTTTTTCCGCCTCTTTAGTTTCTATCTCTTGTGATTACTTTTTTTTAAAAAATTAATTCAACTTAAGAACTTAGAATGTAAATACAAAACATATAATGCAACCTTTTACTCTCGCCCGCGTCTTATAAAATGTCTTAACTATCTATCTTAGGCTTTGCACCTTTTCAAAATGCGAACAAAATTAAACATAATACAAATACTATCCGTAATATAATATTTTGTACTGTGTATCTAAATCCCGAAATGAATATAAAGTATTTAAAAAAAATGAGACTAGTATAAAGTTCTGGACTTTATCAAAGCTAGATAATCCTCTCCTAATACCAACCCATTGTCACTATTTCATTTTGACAAGCTGATGCTGGTATTTTAGTTGCACAATATCTTAAATATTAAAACAACATTCAACATATAATAAGTAGAACAATTAAACGAAAAGTTTGCCACAGCGCAGTAAAAGCAATTGGCGAATGAAACTTTAATGAACTTAGGATCAAAGACACGCACTGTAAGGAACCCAGGAAACTGAACAAATCTAAGTACAAAGAATACTCATAATTCGTGGTGTGGTTTAAAAAACGCTTTTAAAGCAACGCAAAGCACTTGAGAACATTTTCAACTCAAAATACAAACTCCAATTCCAAAGAAGACTTAAAAAAAGACAAGTAATTTTTTTTAATGCTGCAAAGCGCGCAAAAATCTTGCATAGAAATTCAAATTTTATAAAATTCTAATGTGGTATTTTTTATTTATTTTTTTATTTTTACACGACGTGCCAATAAATATTTATTGCTATAGGTTCATATACAAATCGAATATATTGAGAATTTTTTTTTTTTTTGGGCGTGACTGTACATGATAATATGCAATTTGAATTTGTATATATAGTTTTTTATACATTTTTTTTTAATTGCCAAAGCGCAAAAGGCAATTGAGAATTGGTAGCTAGGCGTGAACGTAAAAGAGAAAATAAAGATTAAACGAAAAGTAATAAAGCAGCAGCATTTGAGGCAAGGACTGGTTAAACAAGCTAAAAACAAGCCAACAAACGAAGCGTTTTCAATATAACATAAGCACCAGGCGTTCTTTAGGGCCTATACAGATGGTTATATATTATTATATATATATATATATATATATATATATATATATATATATGTTTAGCTGTGTGAGTAAATAGTAGAATAAACGTAACGTAACACGTTATGGGACTGAATGTTGAAAGCAACGACTAAAGAAATTGAACAAAACTGATGAATTCAAGAATTGAGGAGAAATCATGCAGTACGAAAATGAGCAGTTGAAAATTTTGTTTTATATATGTTACAGGTGTGCACTGTATGTATGTATATGTGTATGTGTATGTGTGTTCTGAGGGAGAACCAAAGAAAGGGAGAGAGAGAGAGAGAAAGAAAGAGAAAAACAGATAAGGACAACATAGTATGAGTGTGAGTGTGTATGTGTTTGTGAGACAGATAACTTACTCAAACCGATATACCAAAGTACCAAAAGGAGTTGGCAATAAATCAAAATATATTTTAGCGCTAATTATGTTATTGTTATTAACTCTTTTAAGAAAATATTAAAGTTAATTTCATGATTTGTATGGTATAATTTAAGATTCGATTTTTTTTACATATGGTTTACTTCCCGTCAGATTTAGATTTCTGTATCGATATCTCTTAAATCATAGTAATAAATATTTTCACATGTTTATATATCTGACAATTGATTTGAGCTGTGCTTATAATTTCAAAGTTTTACTTGATTTTCTTTCTAATCGATTATTAGGATTTTAGTTTCTAGTAAGTTTTCAAAAATATTTAAAGAACGAAATTTTATTGACTTGTAACACTCTCACTAGTTAGTTCGCTATGCTGCATGTGAGTGGAGTTGTATGTGTGTGTGTACATTTGTAAATGAATGTAAAACTATTTGTTTATTGAAATAAAATATTTAGAAAACTAAGCAAAGTTATGATAGTAGAAGGCTTAAGAACTGAAACTTATTTGAGGCAAAACAACTAAAGTAATCGCTAGAGTAAAACCTATCGTTATAGTATTATGGAGTAAAAACGGGTATTCAAACACAACGTACGTAAAAAAAACTAGAGTTATAGGTAAAGTTGAAAAAACTGCACTTTTTGTTTGTTTTTCATTTTTTTTTTTTTTGGCCGTTTGCTGTTTCTTATTTGGGTGGTTTTGTACTTAGAAAAATAGGTAGGTAGATAGGTAATTGGTATATATTTTTATATAAATATATATTTTTTTTGTGTTTTTGTATTTTTGTTGTTACTAGTTCTTACTTGGAAAACTGTGACAGTGGCCCACAAAATGTTGTTGAAGTGTTTGCGATCGCATTCACATTGCGGATGTCGGCTGATTATTTCGGGACAAGTACATTCACGCTCGAGTCCTGATTCGTCCAAAAATTTACAAAACTTACCGCCAAACAGATACATGCCGAGTATGCTGTAGGTTTATACGTATATATGTTTTATATATGTATGTATATATCATATATATATATATATATATATATATATATATATATATATATATATATATATATATATATATAGAGAGTTAGAGATGTGTTCGTTGTATTATATATAAAGTAGTGGTATATAGATGTAGTTGAGATTTGATTATGAATATATAAACGAGTACATAAGTAAGGTTAAGTAAAACGATGTAGAGCTAATGGCCCATCGATTATCGATTTTTTGCTTTATAGTTTGTTGTGTGTTTTAATATATGTATATCAAAGTTTTTGGTGTATAATTTGTAAAAAGAGACAGTTTTGTTTGTCTATATATTTATATATGTAAGCAAATGGGTATTTTCAGTTTCAGCTTTATGGAGTTTTTGTTCATTATTTTGTTACGAATTTTGTATTGCTGTTGTTGTTGTTCTAGGCCAAAGCTTATAACGTTGAGGGGAGTATTGTTTTGTACAGATTGGATAGAACAAGGATACTTTTCATCTGTTGTTGCTGTTGTTTCTGTGTTTTATTTATATATATAAATATATATATATATATATATATATATAAATAAATATATATATATAAATATATGTATATATTATATATGTATATATTAAAAATAATTGAGTAAAGCAATTAGAACTGGTTTATTTTACAGAGTTTTTATTTCAATAAATATATATCTTTGTTGTTTGTTTTCTTTGGGAACCTTACACATGAACTGACAAACACTAGAGATTGTGTATATGTGTGTGTGTATGTATAATATGGTTGTATATGTTGGTGTGTGTATGTGTGGTTTAAAGTTTAAGACGTTCAGAGTAAAGTGGGTTCGCATAGTTTACAGTTAAGAGTTGAAAGTGTTGAGGTCTTTTTTTTTAGGAAGTTTGGTTTAGTGGGAATTGGAGTACTAAACAAACTTGGGGACTATATAGTACAGCGTACTTGTATGTAAGTACCATATTCACATTAATAGACATAAAGATATATTTTTTGGTAGTATGCACAAAAATAGAAAGAGAAAGATACAATTAAATGCGTACAAGTGTACTTGCGTGAGTGTGAACATGTCTTAGTGAGCGGGGTGTTCGAGAAAACAGGCAAACGACGAGTGATATGTGAGAAACGAAACAAGACTTAAGAGTAAACAGTTTAGCGAGTCTTATAGCGTATAGAGCGAGTGTATGTTCATCGAGCTTATAGAACAATCAAGAAGAGGTAGGCAAATAATCGATAAATGAAGTATCAATGGCATGCCAAGCAAACGAAAAGAATAAAACAAGCAACAGATTTGCTATTGCAGGCGGTTCTTCCAGCTGAAATGCTTACCTGTGCAATTAATATATAATATACATACATTTACATGACTTAAAGCTAGCTATAATCGAGCTATTTTATAATTCACAAATTCATCTAATATCTTAAGGGCTGATCTATTGAAAGAGGTACATGCTTATGCGCGCTGTTTTCTAATTAACTTAACTCAAAACTTGGCATGCGAGTTTGCAGCACTCGTTGCTTAAATATACTTATCTAGCTTAGAATGGGCAAGCACAAACGAAACAATACGAAACGAACTGGAATGGAACACAGTTAAAATAAACACCACAACGAAGACTACTGCACACCACAAATTAGGGCGAGCGATTGAGCAATCGATAACTCTATCGAAATTATAGCACCCATAATAAATAAGTAAAAAAAAGTCATTTCTCATTATAATGGGAGAAAATTTAATTTACAAATAAACACAATCAATAAGGCACAATACGAAAATAACAAACGTTTGAAAAGACAGAAAAAAAAGATTGAGAACTTGGAAAGGTTTAATAGACGGATAGAGATCGGGGGAACACAAAATATAGCACAACAATTATAATTAAAAGTTATTGTGAACGTTATTTGTTATCGGTTACGGCAAGCCTAGCACATTATGGATTGTCATCATCAACGAACAAACATACACAAACGAACCAACTGAAATGTTTAACATAATCTATAAAATTATAAACTGAAGACAAAATGCTTCTTTTTTTCGTTTTGCTTTTGAACATTTAGTGTTAGTTATCGATAAAATATGGCATATTATTAGGCGGTATATATTTAAGCATATTTGTAAGTAGTATTCATTTAATATACATATATTTAGTATAAATATATAGTAAATAGTAGTTAAATGCTGATAGCAATAGGTCTACCTGAAACACTGTGACGAGCGCCCAAAGCAGGCTGTCGAAATTCTTACGATCGCAAATCTTCTCTCCGTTAATTTTCTCGCAGAATTTACATCCGAACAGATTCATGCCGAGTATACTAAAGTGATGGTTTGGTATTTGTTGATATAGTATAATATGATATACATATATATATTTCGGTAATATAATATTCTTATAAAGTTTTTTATTATGTATTATTGTTGTTATTATAATTAATATTTTTTTTTGTGTTTTTGGTTTGGGGTTGTTTGTTGTGTTTTGTTTTAGCATACAATTTTATTAGTTTAATTTTGGTTTAAAGTCAAATTTAGTATGTTTAACAAATTATTCGTATTGCAATTGTGTGGTTAAAAAGAGAGAGAGACAAAAGAAAGAGAGAGAAAAAGATAGTCAAGGAAGACAGAGAGAGAGCAGAGAGAAAACGAGAGAAAGAGAGAGAGAGAGAGATAGAGAGTATGTGTCTGTAAGTAAGCAGAAAGCTAGCGCTAATTTAAAAACAAACTGAAAAATCTTTTAAAAACTATTACTCAGCTCAATATTAGAGAGGACACACAAACCCAAAAATTTAATCGAAGAGCTCAGCTTCGCGGAGATACAGCTCACTTACTCGGTAAAAAGCTAATTTAAAAAAAACTGCAGTACTCGGAAGATTAGAGCAATTAAGGTGACCCACTGAATCGGACAAATGAACTAAAAAAAGAGAAACACAAAAGAGGCATAGCTGAAGCCTAAACCGGGAGTTATAGAAATTATTTGAATTATTTATTTATGTGTTTTGTATTATAGTTGTTGTTTACTTTTATTAATTGGGGGCCTTTAGTTCAAGCGTTCCATTTAGTTACTTATGTGAATATATGGTCTGAGAAGCTGTATTCGACTTCTCCAAGTATTTTCATTGCATATGTGATTAACGTGTAAGTCAAATATATTTGTTGTGAATGTTGAATTATTTATTTATTTCTTTTTCAGTTTGAAATATTTAATTTGGTTTCTAACTACACAAACGTTTACGACTTTTAGTTCAGAAAAGAACACAGCAATTAAACTAAACAAAGCTTTGAGTTCTATTATTTTTATTTTAAGTAGTTCGAGTACTTGGTATTTATTTATTTGTTTTGCTGTTGGTGTTTTGTGAAATTAAAAACGAAAAATATTAAATGCACTTTTATAAATGGAATATTCTTTAATAGAAAAATACTCTCTAAATTTAAAAAAAAATCGCCTAAATGAAAACCAGAATGTTTTTTTTTTCAGAAATATTAAAATTAAATTTATAATGAGTTAATATTGTAAAAGTACAATTAAAATTAGACAAGAATTTTTTTTCTTCAAATTTTCAGAAAATTTAAAACCAAAATTAAGAAAACAGAAAACCCATTGATTAAGAAATATTCTTTCTGAATAATATGGTGAGTTGCCGTTAGCGCCAAAAGTATGCCTAATTTTCAAAGTTAAAGGCGATTTTTTCAGAGTGTGTGACGAAGACAGAGTATGTAGTAGTATATCAGTTACGAGTAATTATTATTAGATATGTATCATATATTAAGATATATATATAATTATTATGTGGTAAGTACAGATATGTATGAAAACTGTAGCGACTCCAACTACACAAAAAGCGTACGACTTTTACGTATTGGGTTTAATTTTTTACCATTTTTTGTAAAGTTCTATCTAAGTGATGTGCGTGTTGTTCTCGTTGGCGTTTTCTTGTGGTTGCTTGTTGTTGTTTTCAATTAAACTTAACTAAAGATTTGTGCTGCATGTTTAGTGTTGGGTAATCTGTGTTGTTGCAAAACAGAGGCATGTACTTAGCTTAAACGCTGAAAGTGTCATGTGAAATTTGGAGTTGTAAGTGTTTCAGTTAAGTGTTTGTAAACGCTAAGAAGCTAATAAACACATTTAGTTAATTTAATTGAATGAAGCTTTCGAAACTTGTAACTAACTTTAAAATAACTAAATGTTGAAACCATGTTATTATTGTAATTGTTGTTGCTGTTGTTAATGTTAAATCAAAGTAAAGCAAGTGAATGAAGCTATGTAATTGAAAATGGTCTGAATGAGTATTTAGGATCGTGTGAGTGACGAGTTAGTATAAAAAAAACAAAAGTGTGTTGTGAATATTTAAAACCGCATAACATATGCGAGTGTGTCGAGGCTCGTGACTAAAGTGGCGAGCAGCGAGTGACGAGTAAAAAAACAAACAAACAAGTAGAGGAGATAGTTCGACTTCACTAATAATTTAAGAACTTAAATCGTACGCGTGATCTAGCCTTAAAGTATGCAACGACTTATTGTCGGTGCTCAATATGAAATATGTATTTTTTATATTGTGTGTGAGACAAAGGGAGAAAGAGAGCAAATTAATAGGCAAAGTAGAAGAAAATCACTTCAATACAATACTGGCCAAGTGTGTGTTGTCTGTGTTTGTGTGTGTGTGTATCATGTAATTCGAGTATTTAGTATGCAAAGTGAACGAGCGAGCGAGTGAACGTGTACCACAACTACCGGCATCAAAGGGTTGTGTAGGACGAAAACAGATAGATATGGGTTCAAAGAAGGAGAGCGAGAGAGTGAAAGAGAGTGAAACAGAGAGAGAGACAGAGAGAGAGAGACAGGGAGAGAGAGAGAGAGAGAGAGAGAGAGAGAGATAGACAGAGAGAGAGAGAGTGAGAGGGAAAGAGAAGGAGATTTGGAGGCGCGGACTCAACAAGCAATTAAAATTGTTCAACTTGGACGTACGACTTGAATTGATATGATTGTAAAAGTCTAACTACGAATCGAGACAACGAGTACATTTAAAAAGTAGATACAGACTTACAGTGTGTGTATGTATAAAAACAAGAGAGAGGGAGAGACAGAGAGAGAGTGAGAGCGAGAGACAGACAGATAAAGAGTAAGTCGTACACAATCGTTTACTCAAATGGTACGCAAGGTATTTAAATTTGTATATATCTTGTGTAAGAGCATAAAAAGTACAGTTACATTTATTGCCAGAGCTTTATAAATATTACTAATTGTTTGTTTTTCTATTTCTTAACGAGGGGGGTGGTACGGTTTTGGGGCAAGTGTTTCGTGTTGTATATCGTAGAATAAATAGAAGAAGTAGAGAGCGAGCGCGAAAGATAAAGAGAGAGGGAGAGAGAGTCAATCTGTATGAGTGAGCGTCTATGCAGGTGTGCGATCAATACATGGAGAGAGAGAGAAAGATAGAGACGGAGAGCAGAAGCATGTGTGTGTGTGTTTGAGTGTGTGTACTTGTGTGTATGAACGATCTGTTCTGAATGTTTTTGCATAGGTTACTCTTTGTATTTGTTGTTGCTTTAGATTTTTAGAGGCTAGCGGAAAGAATGGGTTTTATTATAAGTGGTATGCAACTACATGTGTATGCATGTAGGTATTATCTAGATAGAAAAGTATTATCAGAGCACTAAGTTCTGTTTAATATTAGTCTTGAGTAATATCGTCGTAAATCAAGCGATTCCTATATACACATATGGGCTAACAAAACAATCAACTGGCTTGTGGTTCTGTGGGGCGTTGGGATTATTGGGTCACTTCTTGGGTGCTTTGTGTTTAGTGGGGTTTAAGATTCTATACAGCTTGAGGAGATTTTTTATTGGAATTATGACAGTGCTTACTTTTGGCCACATGAAAATGCTGGCAAGTCGTGGAAATTAAAAATACACAAATCATAATTATTTACAAGATGTGTTTTAAGAAATGCATACACATTATAGAAATATATATATATATATATATATATATGATGAAGAGAAAATAAATATAATATGTAATACAAATTTATATAAATAAGCCAAGAAAAAATAAATAACAAAAATAAAACGATTCAAATGTTAAAAATTATCGTATGATTGAATTTTTTGTATTTTTTAAGTGAAATATAAGAGTAAGATATTATTTAAATATAAGAGTAAGATATTATGATATGTTTCAGTGCTCTAAATATTTAACTAATTTAAATTTCCACTCATGCCAGCGATTTCTTAGCGCCCTTCAATTTGGTTCTTTTTTTTTTTTTTGGTTTTCATTGTTATTTAGATTTATAAAATTTGGTGTTACAAAAATGAGGGACAGTCGCCGCAAACGTCATTTGCAGACATCTAACCTGAAGGCATTAGTTGTAGTTTTAATGTATGTGGTATGTACATTGTTGTGAGTGTATATTTATGTAACAAGTGTCGTTGTGTGTGCGTATTTGTGTGTGTTGTTGTTGTTGTTGTTGTTACCTATTATTGTAATGTTGAGTGCGGCAACAATGGAACTCACCTGAATATGAATATAAAGAGTACAAGCAGGGAAAAGAAGACAGCGACATTGTCCATTGTGCGCAGCATGACAAATAATTGACGCCTTAAATTGGGCATAAACCGAACCAGCTTAAGGATGCGCAGGAGTCGAAAGGTGCGCAATACAGATAAACCCGAACCGCCTCCACCAGTCCCGTTACCAGCAAATGTTTGACAGATCTCAATGGCGCTGTGTGAATAAGAAAAAATATATATATATATATATTTCTATAGAGGATTGGGTAATGGTATTCCACAATTTCAGTCCCACCTGAGTATAACAATAATGCCATCGAAGACATTGAATCCATTTGCTATATAGCGAAAGGGTCCCTCGGCAACGACTTTGAGCAACATTTCAACGGCAAAGATGCCAGAGAACACTACATTACTCGTCTCCACAATGGCTGTTAGCTCATCGGGCTGATCATGATACTCAATGCCCATGGAGAGGGTATTTATAAGTATAGCGAGGAGTATGCCCTGCTGGAAATACTTGTGCTCCACAAGCCGTTTAATATATCTCCGAATCCAGCTGCAGACGCGCATCAGGCATCGGTAGATGGCGATAATTAGACGAAGGATGCCAGAACGTGGACGCCGCCTTTCATCCAATGGAGATAATGCATTCTGATAGAGATCATAACAGCAGGCATAATCCTCCATGTAGTTGCCCGTGGGAGTGTGGCTGCTGCGCTGCTTATTGTTGCGATTGTTTTTGCTGTTGCTATTATTGTTGTTGTGGTTGTTGTTGTTATTGTTGTTGTTATGCTGATTTTGATGATGCTGCTTGCGACGGCTCTGCACTTGTGTCTCACCACTCCGTCCCTGGCCCAGTGGCAGAGCAGTAGCCGCGGCCATGGGTATATGGGGAACAGCTGCGGAGACAGCTGCTAGCTCATGTCCCATTGCGGGTGCCAACGTCGATGCCGGCATCTGTTCTGTGCCAGTGTTGTCCAGCAGATCAATGGCATTTGTAACAGAATGTGCAGTTGAAACCGCGCCTGATGCTGGTGCCACGGCGACTCCGGCTGCTACGGCGGCTGCAATACGCTTCTGTTGCACCTTGTTGAACGCATCGACGGTGTGCGGATCGCAGCGGGCGAGCGAGGAGTAAAATGACTCGAGCGTACTTTGGCCTGTGGGCAATGCCGCTGAAAAGGCCACAGAGAATGCTAAGAGCTCTTGACAAGTCATCGCGTCGTGTATACCCAATTCAGAACAATCTGCGTACGGATTGGCAATGGTGCCGATGGTCTGCGGTAGATTCACCTACAGTTTCGCACACAACACATGCAGAAAAGGAGACATTGAGTTAATTATGTGCTTCTATTTACTAAACCTTCAAAGAGTCTAAGTTCTAAGTTCGTACAATTCGATAGAGATAAAGAGAGAAAGAGAGAGAGAGAGAGAGAGGAAAAGAGAGAGATAAATAGAGAGAGAGAAATCCCTATTTCTCGAATATGTTATTTGATGGAGTCTTTTTTCTTTAACGACTTAACGTTGAGCCAAGCTTAGACTCTTTTGACTTCTTAATTATTATAAACGTATGTTCATATTAATTCATATTCGCAAATCGGAGTTGAAATTCTTTTTTTTTTAGAGATTTTAACTTTCTGAAATGAATAACTCTTCAATCAGTAATCTCAATTTAGTGTTTACATTGAGGGTATCTTTGAAGTGACCCACTTTTTTCTATTGTTTTCTATTTTATAATACAGATAGAGTTGGAAAAGGCGATTAAATGGACAGTTCATCTCACCTGCCAGATGCTGCCATCTCCCACCTGTGTCATCTTCTCCGTTGATGGAATGTTGATCTTGTCCAGGTTGGCTGAAAGTTGGTTGCTACTGCTGCCGCTATTACTGCCAATGCTTGTTGAGGTTGCCGAATGTGCAATAGTTGCTGCCGTTGGTCCATTTGTTGTTGGTAGCGATAAAGTGGTGGCCGGAGAAGCAGCAGCAGCGCCAGTGCCATTGGACACAGGCTCGGCACTTAGCGCCGGCGGAGTGTGCAGCAGGACATATTCGTTAAACATCACCGATGGTCGGCGACTGGCCGAGGTGGGGGGACTGAGGAAGCCCGATGTGCAGGGATGGCTCTAGAGAAGAGGCAACACATACAAACGAATCCAGGAGAGAAAGAATTCATGTATATTAGTTTGGTCACGCCTTGGGTACAGATTCAAATTGCGGATTATGTAACAAATGAATCGACATACATGTTGATTCAATATCAGTTTTAGTCTCGAACTGGAAAATAATAAAACTTTTTGTTCTATGTACAAAGGACATTAGATAAAAGGTGTTCAATTACTTAATTTACCAACTAAATAAGTCTAGCAAATGGGTTTTGAACTTTTCCAAGTCGGATAAATAACAATATTAAGGAGTCAAAAAATATAAAATCATAAAAAAATGTATATTAATCAATCCCCCAAGTTAATGAGCAAAGATATAGACTGTTCTATATAAGAAATTTTTGATTTTTGTCCTTGATTTAACAAGTTGTACTTCTTTTTAGACTTCCCTAGTTTTCTAGAATTTGTCGTTTGCTTCTAATACTGATGGCACTTCTATAATTTCAGGAATCTAGTAAATGGACGAAATTATATTTACAGAACAATTCATAGTCTTACATAATCTTCTGGACACATTACCTAAAATGTTATTATTTGATGAGAATCGGGGTCTATTAAAATTTGTAACACAAATCGTTGATACTGACTGCCACTTTTTTATTTACGAATCTATTGTTGCTCTTTCCGCCCACAAAGCACCATGACTATTTATCGAGACAATAACCCAATTTACATATGTAATGAAATAAACCAATATATATCAATAATTTAATTTTATTTTAACGATGGGAATATTTAAACAACGAATGTCAACAGTCAACGAGAAATGCCGGGCTATCAATTGCTATTTGCTTTTATTTTAATAGGCGTAATTTTCGCTCATTGCTTGAGTTTTAATTGATTTATTTATTATTATTATTATTATGGCGTAAGGCGTGTAAATGGTTATTTCATTATGCCCTCGCAGAATATAGTTATTAATTTAAAAATATATTGTGTATTTATCAGGTTTGGGAATTGCATATTTCTTGAGAGCATTGGATCAATAACTGCATATTTAGTACCAATTTAAATTTATATTTCCGCTTGGGCTGCCTCGGTTTACCGAAGTTCTCTTTCTAATTTATATTCCTTATATTATTTACGGATTTTATTTGTGATAGATTGCAATACCTTGCCTAAATTTCCCAACTGCAGCTACGCGATGTGCAACGTACGTGGCAAATATGAAAGATCATTATTAGCGGTATTACATAGTAAGTTAGTTAGAAGGTTGTCATAGGTATATATGTACAATATTGGAGTTGCTTTTATTGATTGTCTGTTTTTGTGGAGATATTTCAATTTTGAATTTCTGGTCGAGCGATACGCAACTCGATTAGCTGCGGTATGTATATCGTATATATAGTGTATAGTAAATGGAACATCGTAACATAATATCACGAATATTTATTTTGTAAATAATGTATAGTGATACATGTGATGCATAAAAGCGTACTAATTATTCAATATATTAAATATGATCTATAAGATTGAAATATTATTGATGTAAGTTTCGTATCGTGTTTAGCTTATCGAATCATATGATCTAAGAATGTGAATTCTGAATCAGTTTATCTCCGGGTATTTTGGAATTTCTGAGTTTTATAATGGGGATTTGTGCTATTAGTTGTTCTCTTGGATACTTACAATCAGTTGCTCCGAGTCAATGACCTGCTGCGGCAACTTGAGCAGGATTGTCTTCTGCTGCTGTTCGAGGGCTCCACCAGTCTCCATGGGCATCAGTTGCATGTTGTGGGTGGGTCTCTTCAAAGAAGACGTGCGTCGAGCAATTCCCGAACCGCTGCCCCCCTCGTCTGTGTTGTCCGACGAGGATAACTGTGGTGCCGTCGAAGCACCTGCACTTGCACCACCTGTCAGCTGTTGATGTTGCGTCATTGTGACGCTGGCTGCGCTCCCATTAATGCCGTTAATTAGGGCCACAGTGGTGTGATTTCCAGCGGCACCACTGCTGCCGTTGTTGCTGCTGCTATTGTTGTTGCTGTTGTTGTGGTTGTTGTTGTTATTATTGGAGTTTAGCGGCACCATAACGGTAATCATCTGATCCTGCATGCTGGACGGTTTGCGATTACTGTACTTGGGGCAATTCGGATGATGGCATTTAATCCGTGACGGCGAGAATGTTAAGTTGTCAGCATTGGGCAGCAGACCCTCCCGACGTTGCTGGCGCTGATACCTGCAGCAAGGACGATGTCAAGGACGACAGCAGTTCGAGAGGACGAAGGTGATAAGCGCAAAAGGGCAAAAAGATATATATGATAAGTGTGCTGTCAGTTGGAAATCATGCATAACATATCCACACACATACACACACACACACACAAACACTAACACACACAAGCACACACACACACACACACACACATTGTTAACGGATGGTATTACGTGCTACTCCTTGCAGTCATTAAAATGTGCTTCCCTACGGGAGGTGGGCTTGTGTGTGTAAGGCGTGCTTGAGTGCTATCTGTGTGTGTGTGTGCTTAACAATAAGACAACAATTACATAATTCAATCAAATAAACAACTTAAATCAGACCAAAAACAAGATCAACAACAACAATATGCGAGCGTCAAACAAGCTGAGAATACAAATTAAACCAAGTAAAAGGTCCTATTTTCGGATTACCGAAAAGTAAATACCCTTGCAGAGCTGATATCATAGTGTAATGAAAATATTACAGCTTTAAATGTAATGATAACCAGATCTTTCATAGGAAGAATTTACTGGAGTTAGTTCCTTTTGATTAAAATGTCCAAACTGTTCTGAGTTTTAACTGACAAGTGTCATGAAATTATCTTCAGAGTATTATTTGAATCAGACATATATTCAATCACTCGTTGATTACTCATTTAAATGTTCACTTTAATACTTTACATAATAAATATGTAATTAAATATGCCCTCTGCAAGGTTATACAAGTAATTTACACATTATCCATAATTTTGCCGTTGTAGGTACAGTGGATGAGGAGAGTCGCAGGGCTTGGCATGTTAGATATTCCAAGACAATAAGATACTGTGAGTGTAATCTGAACTTCAACAAATTAATTTATGTACTGAAATCAATTTAAAGCTGATTGCTTCACTAGCTAAAAGTGGCACTTTAACACTATAACTCAATTGTTGCTTTAAGCTTTTTAAGATTATACAGAAAGTGTGAGAAAGACAAAGAGAGAACGAGATAAACATACAGACACTGGATATTTTAATTGAAGCACAAAAATTTAAATCATTCCAATGCACTCCAGTTGCAGAAACATAACTTAGTGGACTTTACAGCCTTCACTGATGCTAAAGTGCCACATAATAATCAAATCATAGTCCAAAAAATTTCTGAAATTTCAACATTTAATCTTGACAGTATTCAAACGATATTTTTACTAGAAATCCCAACTTGCCAACTAACCTAAAAATATGCTTGCAACATACAGGGTACATATTGCTTGGCCTATGTATTTAGGCCACTTGATGATAATTCACATTCGCCATTTGCAACGATATTTAATGACTAAGTTTCTACTCTATGCAATATTCAATACAATATCGAAATATAGTTTTTGGAACTAAGCACACACACACACACACTAAGAGAACAACACTCACATACACACTCATTCACGAGACCAGATGCAAGTGCAAATAATTGAAAAGCAGAAGCCATAAAAAATGCATTACACAAAAGTTAGCAACTGAAAAAATCAGGAAAAAAATCAACAAACAGAGAAAAATGTACAAAAATAAAAGAGTCTAATAAAAAGAGGCGAAGCTCATAAAATACGACAGCGCCAGGATACGTGAGCTGCAGGAAAGTACAGGACTCAGTGTACAGGACGTGAGAAACGAAACGCATGTTAAATGAATATTTAATAAATCAAGGAAATTGGGTGCAATTGCCACAAATAAATTGCAATAAAATCAAATGATATGCCATGATTTGCGAAGGGCGTATGGTTGGACCAGGCTCATCTATATAAATACTTCTATTATTTATATACAAAGGAATGTTACAACTGCTTGATGATATCGATTTTTGTTGAAGGGTTAGTTTTGTCGCGTCATTTTCTTTTAATATCAAATCAAAGTAGGGGCCCCTCTCTTTCTATATTTGGTGATGTCGATTTCTTGAAAAGAACTATTAAGGAACAGTAATATTAAGTACATCAGATCATTAAGGAATCCTAATCTTAAGCCTAAAAATAAACAGGAATACTAGTATGCATCACAAAATGAGTCCCTGTAATAGATAAGCAAATTCGAAACAAACTATCAAATATTCATGAATATTAAACAATTTATTGAACTTGGCCAATATCAAATTGAGTTTCCTAAAGGGGGTTTAAAATGTCGAAGTAATCAACAGTTAGGTAATGCTAAGTCCCTGAGTACCAAAACTGAATCAATATTTAACGTGAACTGCTTTTAAGCTAAGAGTCTCAATCAAACGGAATCAAGGGGTGTATTATGATAGGAATTAGTTTGAACAAAACTGCAGATGTTAGTTGAAAACTTTGTTGTTGTGTAAGCTTTTTGAAGTTGATGTTAATATTTAACGATGGTTTTTTACACAGTGGGAAAAACAAGAGTACGATTGAACAATAAACAGGAGAACAGTTGAACAATAAACAGAAAACATAATTGAATCAACTGAAAATATTCAAGCAGCATACTTATATAATCTGTACTTCTTTAACATTCGTCTCTTGAAGCGACGCCACAGATGCGCAATATATTTCACGATCTCCGCATAACAAGTCGCCGGCTCCGAGTTATTCGTGCTGCTCGCCAGCGTAGACGTAGACGTGTAACGAGCCCGCTCCTGCCTCATTCGCTCCATTTCACGCTTCTTCGTCTCTGAGAACTGGGTGGCAATAACGACCAGGCACAGGTTGATCATAAAGAACGAACCAATCTGTGAGAGAAGGGAGAGAGGAAAAAAGAGAGATAAAGAATTATAATTAATACAGATCATTGATTAATAACGACGACAGTTGAGAATTAAATGGGTTTTTTTTAAATAAAGAATTAATTTCGAAGCAGCTTTTTTACCTGTAGAGCAAAATGAGCGTCCAGAAACAGGAAAGAATCATTACACATTACACATCAGGCCACATTTAACTGCTGTTCAATTAAACTCAAGTAGAGGAATTGCGGAGTAGTCTTAATTGTTGAACTTTTGAGTTGTTGGCCGTTCGATGGTATTTCTGCAAATTAGTCGAACTGCCAAGTTCACTTGCTCCAACCCATCCCACTCCCAACCCTCTTACTCCCTTCCCCTCCCTCTCTATCATTTTGTCTATGGACCATTAGATGCTGTTGCATTTTAATAGCTTTCTGGCACAACAAATTTTCCAAGTTTTAATCGAAAACATATTTCAACAACAATGGCAACAACAACAACAAATAGCAAGAAAGAGGAATAGAACTTGTTATTCTGGTTGATTACGACAATTCTTCGCTAAAGATTTTATATTTAACTAATTCGAAAAATTAACGTTTTCTTAAGCTAGACAGTTTTTGTTTCGAGAGCTTTTCACTGTTTCTAAACATTTCGATTACGGTACCAACCCATTTAGATTTGCCACTGGTTTACAGGGTATACTAAGAAAAATGTTTCTAATTTGCGTATTTGTGTGTTGCGCTCGTTGCACAAAATGCTTCTAAGAACATAAATATGCAATTTGCTTGCGGTGAGTACTGCAGAGGGGAAAACGATTCACATGGACAGGTGTTGGGTGAGGGGGTGAAGTTGAGAGACGGTAAGCTGTTTGCATATTAAACATTTTTGCAGTTCATGTTTTTTGGGCAATAGCAAAAATCATTTTGAACATAAAATGAGCAGCAAACAACCCAAGCTGAATGTGCGAGCGAGACAGCTTCTATGAGGTGCGAGCAGGAGAGAGCGCAAGATGTGAGAAAAGTTGAAACATAAATAATGAAATTGTGCACATGTGACTCAGGTTGTGTTTCTCTGAGTCTATTAGTGTGGGTGAGTGTCTGTGTGTTTGTGTGTGTCTTTGTGTTTGTGTGAATAAGGCTTTTAATTAGACCAAGGCCACCTGTCCACACACACCCTTACACATACACACACAGAGAGTAAGACCCAGCAGCTTGCAACATGTTCCAGTTGGTCAGTTGCAAGTTCAGACGAAGAATGCCAACTGGTACTTCACATTTCAATTGGCAAACTTTTGTGGTTCGTGTGTGAATACATTTGGAAATAATTTTCTTATTTACATTTTGAAATTGTTTTCACTACAGCTTTTGTGAGCTGAATTTCACATAAGAATCAATATAAGAGAACAAGATCCTAATTAAGAGTAATAATCTCAAATCTATATATATTCATATATTATTTTTTCTTTATTTTTGCTTACACTTACCACAATTAGCAGGACAAAGTAGATCCAGTCCCAAAAACTATGCGCATCCTGCACGTAATACATAATATCTGTCCAGCCTTCCAAAGATATAACCTATGAAAGAGAGATAGAGTAATGTTTTTTTTAGCGAGTAAAAGCTTAAAAGTCAACAATAATAATAATGACAATAACTATAAGAATATTTATTCTACTGTTTTGTACCACGTCACGTATACGTAATATTTTTGGACTTGCTTTGTGCTTTGCTACGTGTCGAAACATGTTCACTTTTGATCGCAACGCAGCTGGTTTAATGCATATTTGATTTTTGCTTAATTTCGTTGCATTTAAACGTAATCCCATCAGCCCTCCTCCATCATCACCCCATTTGCTTACATTAGCTACCCCTAATGGGCAAATATGAAAGTCCTGCATCAAAGCAGAAATATGACGAACGAGAATGGGAAGTAAGGAGAGAGTGAACGAGGAGATGAGTGATTATTAATCAAAATCAAAAACTGAACTAAATATAAATTGTATGCGTATCTGATTTAGATTCTGTCAATTCGGATTCAAATATGTATCTGGTACATCCAGGTATATATCCAGGTATAAACATGCGACGCTGTAAGAGTCACACTAGTTTTAGAAATCCCAGAGGAATCTTAAATAAAAAAACACCACATGGGGTCGTCTTACAAGCGGCTGCTTTAGATAAGCAACATTTGTATTTAGCCTTAAGACTTTTCTATATAATAAAGACCTGTTCGACAGAGCAGACAGTTCGATTCTAAACGTCGTCTGATCGTTTTGGCTACACACTATACGTGTTTCACACAATATCTTAATTATTGTATCTTTTTAAATTTTTATAAACTGTATCTAGCATCTTTCTGTTTTCAATATGTGTCTTATATACAACGTGGTACATTTTATCTTGTAAATTTTATCTGAACCTTGTATACTTTGTATTTTTATTTCCTTTTACTGTCAAACTGAATTGCAAATCAGCTGCGAATACCAACATGGGTATTTATTTAGGCAGCTGTATTTAAGTTAAGTCGATCTATTTACAGCAGTAATTTTTAGATGATTATATAATGCATAAAAAATAAATAAATAAAAATATACAAAAGTATATTAATCCAATAATCTGTTTTCTAAGTGCATCAATTAAACTCTCAAGTTTGATTAGATTATTGGCTGCAGGCAGCATGCTGGCAGCACTGACCATTGACATATTGCGCATACGCAGCATTGGCCCGCGGGGACAGAAGAAATTCCAGCTAGGACTCCTTGCATAGGTCATGCAAATTGCCCGCTGTTGTTCTACTTGTTGTTGTTATTTTAATTGAAAGCGATGCAAAAAACTGTCAGCAGTTGAAAACATGTCCTGTTGCCCCGACTGGTGTATTGACGGTACTATGTCAATGCTATCATTGTTATTTGTGTAAGCAAAAGTTGACTCATTGGATAACTCAGTGAGTTAAAATGCGACGAATGAGGGAACTCACCAGAAATATGGCCACCCAAGCCATGCCAATGTTGTCAAACGATATGGTGCCCTGGAAAGGATTCTCGCCGCTCTGTTTGCAGCTCGTGTAATACTGATTCCAATTAACACACGAAGTGTTCGTCGGCTCATTTAAGTCCAGCAGCTTGGCCTCCTCTGCGAAAGTATGGAAATAGATAGAAGATGGTTAGCGAGAAGTCTGCTTACGGGGGGGTGTCTGAGGTTGGGTTAGTCGTTGGTCTGGGTAGGAGGTGGTGTAATGGTGCCACAAAGTTAAGCAAGATGCCCGAGCGCGAGAGCAATTAAAATTGCCATCAGAATTTGATTAACACGCCCATTTTCACCCCATTAAGTCAGAGTTCTGAGCTTAGCGTGGTTGGTGGTGAGGACTTTGTTGAGATTTAGTTTGTGCGAAGTTTCGGGAGATGGTTGAGGTTTTTCGATAACTTACCGCTGCAGACCAGCGAGCCAATGCGATAGGGCGGAAAATTGCCGCATAGATGCATGCCCGAATCTTCGGGCGTGGAGCAGATATAGTCCTGATCCTTGGAGAACTCATAATATTGCGAGAGGCTGCGAGATTTTTTTTTTTTTGTACAGAATATGTTTTCATTGCAAGCAGTTAAAAAAAAGTCTCGAAAATCAGACAGACAGAAAAGAAACATAATTATATTTGTATATATGTAGAGAAAGACGCAGAAAGAGAGATAGAGAGAAAGAGTCGGACCATTAGAATGATAAAGAGAACACAGAGAAAAGAGAGAGAGAGAGAGAGAGAGAGAGAGAGAGACAAAGAGAGAGAGAAAGAGAGCACAAAAAGAATCGATTTTTAACAATCAAAGTTCATATAAATATTATAGACAATATATATTTATAATAATTTATACGTAGAGTCAATGCCATTATGCGATAACGAATATTTGTAACATTTACATATACATGGACAAGTTGAGAGTGAAAAGATCTATGAGAAATATATATTTTGAGATTTGATTTATTCGTATGAGTAATTTGGTGCTTAATTTTTGAGTTTTGCGCTTTTGAGAGTTTAGCTAATGACTGTTAGAGCCACACAGACATACTGAGAGTGCATGAAGCGATAGAGAGAGATAGATGGAGAGCGAAAGCGAAAGAGTGTGTGAGCGAGCCAATTATTAAAGAATCTTATGTGATAGATTGAGACACGTTGATCAATGCATTATACAACATAAAAGTGAAGAGCGAGAAATGAGAATCAAGTAGTAGTATATACGATTGTAAATGCGTGTAAGTGTGAATTGAAAGCTTGAGAATAAGCCAAAAGCTTTTTGAAAAGTACAAATATAATTTTATGCGTTAAGCATATAGTTTAGAATTACCCAGTTTTTTAAGCTTGCAATCAAAAGCAAAAAGCTGATCATTAAGCATTAGGGGCTGAAAAGGCGAAAAACTTGTTAGGCATGCACATTTAAGCTACGATCTGAAGCTCGAAAACGTTCGCTTCGATCGGAAATTGAAAGTTAGCTTCAAACTGTTGAATTTATAATGAGCGGTGGCTTAAAAACCTTGAGCTGAGCATTAAGCTAAAAACTGATGTAAAAAGTTGCATGCAGTTAGCAAGTAGAGCATAAAGCCATTAATTTGAGAGAGTGAATAGCGTCAAGCCTTGTGCTTTAGAGAGTCGCCAAACTTTAGGAGCAGAAGCGAATACAATCAACATATGCGAAGCGTAAAAGATAGATAGAGAGAGAGAGAGAGAGAGAGAGAGCGAGTTGGGAAAGAGAGACAAAGCCGATGATTCTTTGACAAAATCAAATACGCCAAATAGTAAAGCCCAACTTAATGCACACACGGGCAACGACCACAACTGTACCTGTTAGCCAAACACAGAGTGGGAGAGAAAGATAAGGAGAGTGAATGCTAGAGTGAGAGTCTTAAGAAAATACGGCTAATCCGATATCGACAGAAAAACGTAGACAATATAAAAGTGCGCACTCAAATGAAAACCTTCAAAATTAAAACTTAACCAGTAGGAATTAAAAGAGATAAAATAAGTCCAACAGCAAATGAAGATAAAACGGAACAATGAGCAGCAAAAGTATCTGCAAAGCAATTTAAATTAAATGCGTGTCGCTCCCACAAAATGGATGAAGGGGTCGCAGCGACACGATGTGGAGAGTGGGGTGAGCTGGTTGACTGAGACGTCGATGGAAACGGAGACGGAGACGGAGGGGTACCTCACCAACAAAGTCAACGTAAATGTATGTGTATGTGTGTGTGTGTGTGTGTGTGTGTGTGTGTGTGTGTGTGTGTGTGTGTGTGTGTGTGTGTGTGAGTAATAATAAAATGTATTTAATATGCACGTGCGCGCACCAGCAAAAAAAAACACACAAATATTCAAGTGAGGACGTTGAAGTCGTGGATAACCGACTGGAAATACTCTGATAACAATAGAGTGTTACCAGTAATATACTTTTTACGTTTTCTGGGTCTTTCAAGCTTTCAAATTGTAATTGTAGGCCAGTTAATCGATAAAACCATATATCATCGATTAACTGGCCTATCGATATTTTTTTTATGATTAATGGATTTATTGGTAATGGTATGCACTTGGCCGATGTCGACCTTTGAAGGATATCGCAAAGAACCCATTAACCAAATTTGGTGTCTTAAAATGTTGTGTTCAAACGGACGGAGAGACAACACCTTCGGTACCAGAGTATAATAATTTCTTAAATAATAATATTTCGCACGCCAAAGAATGCGAAACGTTGATATTCATGTATATGTATGTGTGTGGGATGTGTATGTGTTGAGAATGTAATGTGACTTTAATTTGGATTATTGTTGTAGCTTTCTCATTTTTGTGGCAAGCTGTGTGGAGATAGGGCGAGAGGTAGTTGTCGGGCGTTTGTTATAGTAGGGGCGGGCAGCTTTAAATACCTTTGCAAAAGAAACTGATGGTTTTTCCTGTAAAAAGAGTTGAGTTTTCCAAAAAATATACACACACATACACACAGAGATAACATGTAGGAATGTGCGTTTTGTGTGTTTGTTGGACTAAGTGAGTGTGTGTGTGTGTGTGTGTGTGTGTGTGTGTGTGTGTGTGTACAAATATTTGCAAATAACAAACAGATCAGAAGTTAATTGCCAGGGAACTGCTTGCAGAATTCACTAGGGAAACGCTAATAAAAACACTCTAAAAAACATAAAATATGTGCTTGTTCGTGTGTGTGTTTTGTGTGTGCAATGCCAAATTGGAGTGATTGTTGAGAGTTTTACACATTTTGTGTTTGGTAGGTTATAGTTCTCCCTGTTTTTTTTTTTTTTGGTTTTTTTTCTGTTTGGGTCGGTTTTACCACTAACTAAAACTAAAAAAAAAACTCAAATAGGAACTGAAAAAGACAAAAAAAAGAGACAGGGAGAAAGTTAGAGAGAAATACAAATACAAAGATAGAGACAACATCAAATCTAAAAAATACAAAGTTAACGAAACAAACAACAAAACTTGAGAAACGTTTGTATAGCTCAAGTTTAAATTTATTGGTTAAACATTTTCAAGTACGCCTGTATCCGAGTGTGAATGAAAGTATTAACTACAATTACAATAAAACAGACACGCAGACACACACACACACAAAGGTTTGGAGAGCGAGAGGGGGTTACAAAACATTACGAGTAATTAGTATCTGCTTCAGGTGTGCGTGTGTATGAGTGTAGAATTGTGTGTGTTATTGGTGTAAAAAGAATAAGGACTAATGACTCAGTGGCCGCAAGTGGCGTTGATGAAAGCCGAGGCGGAGAAGCTCTAAGATCACTTCAAAACTTCTTAGATAATGAATGAATGCGAACAGCTACCAGTAGAATTATAAAGATCAGTAAAGATAATTCGAAGCGAGAAGGCTTTTCGAAAAAGACGAGACACATTTGAGATTAATTTCACTCTTGGACATCTAAACCAGATGGTTTCATTTTTCTTAATGCTTTAACTTTTTATTAAGACTGGCTTCTCGCATCACCTCTAAAATTAGATTCTTGTTGCTTTTACATCTTCACCTTACTCGCTGCCACTAAGTGTTCCGTTAGTTTCAGTAATCAGTGCTGCATAACGTGTCAAGCCAATGCGTGAGACCGTGTTTGTGAGTTGAGTAACGTTAAGAGCTGTTAAGTGTTAGTGGTTGTTGTTATAGTTATAGTTTATACAAAGGATTAATGAATATATATGTATATCTATGTAGTTTAAAAGTATTGAGTATGTATTTAATTTGTTTAATCGAATATTGCTTATTTTTTATTATAAGAGAGAACCTGAGAGAAAAATAATCGTTAAATTTTACATATATAAACATATAACGATTATATATATATCTATTGAATAGAATTCTTGGGACCACTTATAAATCAGACATAGAAAAAGAGCTAGGAGAAAAACAGCCAGCTAAAGCTTTGCATGAGAGAGAGAGATAGAGAGAGAGAGATAGGAAGAGAGGGAGAGTGATATATATATATATATATATATATATAGAGGGAGAGGATATATAGAGAGCGTGTATCACAGAATAGAGCAATCGGGTTAAGTGCTGTCGATATACAGATATGAAAGTTTTGTTAGGGTTTAGCTAGCGAGCGAGCGCTTGCTGTACGTTTACGGATTAGAAAAGAATATAAAAAGGGAAAGATTACGCTAGGGCGAGAGAGAGAGAGAGAGAGAGCGAGCGAGAACTAATTGACAACTAGGGTTCGAATATATGTGTATTGTTGTTTTGTTGTTATTGTAATAAGGTTTGTTGTATTTTAAAATTTCTTTTAGTATATGTGTGGTATTTTTTGGTATTAAATTTTTTTTTTTTTTTTGTGTATGTGGTTTTGTGTGGGTAGGTATTAAAAGGGGGAAAATAAATCATTTTATCTTACGAGTTAACACGGACTCGAACTCTGTACACTTCAGGTAGTCCCCTGTAAACAAAAAGTTTGTTCCCGGTATGATTTTTGTATTGGATTTTTTTCTTTGGTATTGATATTTAATTCACTTGAAAATTTTAATTTATCATTTCAAACAATAATTGGAAAATATATAGAGCAGAAATTTGGGATTATTTTTCAAGAATTTTGATTTAATATTTTTTCAACATTTCTTCACTAGGCTGCCAATGTATAAATTCAATGTGTATTTGTAACTAATATGATGTTTATTGTTTTTGGCCGTTTTTCGACATGTTCAAGTAAAACCAAATAAACACAAAAATATATAGAAAATATCAAAAGGAAAATATATTTAAAAATAACTGGAAAAGTATTGAAATCCATACATTTATATATGTGGTATAATTGTGGTATATTTGTAAAATAGTTTAAGTCTGTTGTTGTTCTAATTTTTGTTACTGTTAGCTGTTGTTGTTATTTGCTTATTTGTTTTTGTCTGTTCTATGCTGAAAAAATGAGAATAAAGCAAAAAGAAATTTAAAAATATGCACTTCTTTCAAAATCCTCTTAGTGTGTTGATCAATGGGCAAATGAATCTCGAGCTAGTTTTCCACCTGTCTGTATGTGTGAGTTGTATGGACTATGTTCGAAAGTGTGCTTTTAAAATGTTATCAAGCTTGAAAAACAACTAAGCAGAAACAGCGAGTAATAACTTTTATTTTAAGCTGGACTTCGGTTGACACTCTTTCATATTAATTATTAAAACAAAAATAAATAATATTTGTATCTCTTTTTCTCTAAGAATAATTTATAATTTTATATGGAATTATTAAAATAAATATTTGCGCATATAAGAAAGGGGAGCCTTTTTTTGTTTAACTCATCAATTAGTGGAATTCGGGTATAAAATAAATAAAAAATCTTCTTCCTTTGAACCTGTTTGACAATATATTTTGTTGTTCTTGTGCATTTTCCATTTGATAATTATTTCAATATCAGAATCTCATTCTGTTACAGGTTTAGTAATTAAATTATAATAGATAAAAATACTGCATGTAATTTAATATATGCAAAGCAATTCGATAGTCAAATAATATTAAAATATCCTAGGATAATACTTGGGATCTCAGTTGTCACTATGGAAGCAGCACTCCTTGTGCACATATGTAGATAACATGTACAAATTTGTATTTACATACTTATGGACAAATATTCATAAGCTTTTAAAACTTAAATATCTAATAGATACATACAAATGTACAGAAACCCAATTCTCAACAGTTTCATTTGTTATCAAAACTCAAAATAAAAAAACACCCAATTTTTACCAAATAAATGCACAGACCGACTAGAAATTTACACACTTGGAAAGTGTTATTAATAAAAAATATTCGCATCATTTGAAATGAAAAACGATAAAATTTTAAATTGCGGCAAATGGAAATGAAAAAAAAAACAATAAAAATATAAACTGTGTGGACATACAAATTTTCATTGCCGTCGAAATATTTACAATAATTATGCAAATCAGTGGAAAAGCAAAATGAACACCTCAAATTGTAGCCTTTTTCCGGCAATGCAATCAAAAGAAAACTTATATGTACAGTTTTCTGCATGCAAATCAAAACGATTACCGATAACCAAATAAAAGCTGTATCAACATTTTAGAGTTGAACAAAAACAAACAAAAATCCAACTCTTTTATGTTGCCTACTTTTTTGGGTGTCCATCTGCGAGTAAAATACTACTACATACTGTGTGAGTGTGTGTGCGTGTGTGTGTTATATATATGTGTGTGTGTGTAAAATGAACGCGGATGCCATTGCGGGGGACTGTTTGTCAAGTTTGAAACCTTTTCGACCTGTCAAAGCCAGATTGAAAATTATATGGAAAAGCTACAGCTTGGACATTTGCTTTAAAAAGTGACCATGTAGACATCGTTTAAAACTTTATAATTTGCAACTCAAATAGACTAGAAAAAAGTCATATTCAAAATATTTCCTAGACTTTTAAGTTTAATTGCTATTCAATGCAGTTTCTTTTCATGGACAATCCGAACAAATTTCCCGTCAAATTTAAGTGCTGTCCTCCATGCTAACATTATGTGGCATACAAAAAATAATGTGAGCCACTTTCTAGGATCGCATCAAAGTTTTAATGATTACGTTAGAATAGAACAAGCTTCGAATGACAAATTCAGCAGTTGATCGATGTGCTTTGATATAAATAAACAACTATGTTTGCACTTTGCAAAACTATGCAATGCTGAAACAGAAGACGACGTGTCATATGCAGCGCTAAATGACCAACACCACAAATTGTTCTTCAGTTGACATCCATTACTTCATCAAATTGGCGTGCGCCCATTGCATTTTAGATGCAAATTGTCATTGCTAGACAAAGACAGCACCTATCCTGATTGATGAATGCTATGTGCATATGTTTAAGGGGTGTTTGCTTGCATTTGTGTGTGTGGGTGTGACTGTGGGCTGTTAGCTGTCAGTGACATTGGTCAAAAACCAAAAGCAAAGCCAACAGAAAAGTCTTAAAAAGAACATAATAAATAAAATAAAATATAAACTATTAGGCAGCCCAGAGAGACAAAAAGAGATAGACCAAGTTAGAGTGAGAGTGAGTGAGACTGAGAGAGAGAGAGAGAGAGAGAGGAATAGAGAAAGGTAGACAGACAGCGGGGGGAGCGCGTGGGAGAAAGCGCCTTCCAAAGCTTTATATATGCTAAGCAGTTATCAAAAATCAAAGTCAAAATTTAATAAACAAAATCACAAAACTATAAGCAACAATGTAAAAAAGGTTATATCTAAGCGATACAAAGTTATATAGTTATATATATTTTATAAGTATAATAGGCGTTTTGTAGATAGGGGCAAAATATATTTGCCTCAATTTCTTTGTATTTTCTGTAGGATCGTCTGTTGCCCCAATAAAATACCATCCAAAATTTAAGTAAAAACAAAACGTTGAAAAATGTATCGTCTCGGTCCCGTTCTACTTACGTTATGGGATAGATCATGCCATCGGGCCGATCCAAAGTGCAACGCTGCCTCAGTATACCCTCCCAAAGTTGCACCCCAATAATGCCAAAAATGAAGAATACAAAGAAGCAGAGCAGAAGCACATTGCCCAGCATGGGCAAAGTATCCAGGAGCAGCATAACCAGAATTCGCATACCTTTGAAATTGAATAATAAAAAATAAAATAATAAATCGATTAGCAGTGACTACCCCACACTTACTGGGTATACGATTAATAGCTCTTAAGGGTCGGAGCACTCGGATGGTGCGTATCGCTGTCAAATTCAGGTTTTCCACATGCATCACATACTCCAGCAGTCCGGCCAGTACGATGAAGAAGTCCAATCGATTCCATGAGTCAGCCAAATAGGTGTTCTTACCACACATGCCCATCGCCACCATTTTGATGGTCATCTCCAGGGCAAAAAACGCAAATATTATATCGTCAAAGATCTGCGAGCAAGAAATTAATCAACAATTAATCAACAGCCCCTAAAATTAGTTTATCCTCAACTTCCTTAGTATATTTTCTATCTTTTTAAAAGTCTGTGTCATCTGTATCTAGATTCTTTTCAACGTTATTATAAATTCGTATTGTGAAATGATTAAGTCTGTTTAATTACAAAAAGCATCAACCTATTTTTTGGCCATTTTGCATTTCTACTTTCTAGAAACTCATGCAAATGCTTAAAATTTAGGTGATAGCTAGAGAGAAATCTCACTCACTGTTAACAAAAATTGTGGTTGACAGTTGTCAAAATGAGCTGAAGTCCACTATAGCTATCAGTACGTGCCTTGCCACATCATGCATGGAGCGGAGTCCTCTATCCTTTTACCTTCCCTTCCATCACATCACCCATTTGTATGAGGCCAGTGCAAGCAATGTGAAGAAGCGGTGAGTCGGCCATAAACTGACGCACGCGTATATATATATATATATATATATATATTTATATATATATATAAATGTATGTGGCATCTCGGAAGAAATGGTCCCTGACTCAGTTTTAGTCTCCGAGTCTGGGGCGATGCTCAAATAACTCTCAGCAATTTGGGCGCCACTTATGTCCTTGTCGTGTTCATTCTCAGTCTCATTTGTGGCAAATTTGGCAATGACTCGTCTCGTTTCGTCTCGTCTCGTCTCGTACCTCCTGCTTACACACCTTGGACGACTCAGCTGGTCGCCCTTCGTATACTTTACACTTGGCTGCAGCCAAAAATGTCTGCTTCCATATCATTTACAAACATTTCCTCACGTTGCGCTCAATATTTTCTATATGCCACAGCACTGTAATTGCCCCCAAAAGAAGCCAGCTACTCCTGACCTGTCTGTCCGACCCCTTCTCGTCTCTCCCTCACTACTCGTTCTTGCAGTGTGCGTTGGCTGCCTAATGAGCCGAAGTGCCTGTTTGATGATCAGCAAGGCAGACACAGGAAGTGAGCCAAAAAATTGCTTAAATAAATGACAGTTAATGTGACGCCAGCGGTGACAGCTTAGCTTGGCAATGAAGAGAATTAGGGGAAAAGGTGTGTGTGCTATGCTATATATGTGCATGTATTTATATACATAGATATATATATGTATATATAAATGGATGAAACATATATTTTCTTACCTGCAGAATCTTGCAGCGCGGCTTGAGACACGTGTCGTCCACGCAGGGCTGGTACATACCCAACGTTATGCAATTCAGTAATATGACCAAGATTGAGATTCGCTCAAACCACGTAGAAATCGGATAATAAAAAGATAGAGTTAAGGATTTAAACCAAAAATGATGTGGGAGAGTTAAGTTTTATCTAAATCCAATTATGAGCAATATAATGTTAAATAACACAATAATTAAGTGGATTATAGTCTCCGAAACCTGAACTCCCTAAACTTAAATGTAAAAAGCATTTTAATTTTTGTTATTATTTGAATGCCACGAGTTGTACCAAATCTAATAGCCCTTCTTGCGGTAAGAATTCTCTAGATGTGAGAGCTTCATTAACTTGGAAATAAGTCATTATCTCTTACTATTTTAGCCAACACTCTGAAAAATTATCATAGGCTCATGCAGAAAATAATTCGGTAAATATGAAATTCAGGTTTCCTTCTATCTTCCTCAACCAATATTCATATTAAGTGATTGATTATCAATATATTGTCAAGGTATCGGAAGCTAGTTTCTATCAAATTTTCTCAAAGAGAGAGTTTTCAATATAGTCCAAAAACATATTTATTGTCTTTAGCTCTAAAAAAAAATCGGCACTTTCATGCAGACAAATATACGAACATGGCTAAATCAACTCGAGTGTTGCTGCTTATAAAGAATATATATATTCCTTATTTCAGAGTGGTCAGAGATGCTTCTTTCTGACAGTCTACATATTTCCGCACAACTTCATTATACCACTTTTGTTCAGGAATGTTGTCACTCTACAAACGCTGCAAAGCTCAGCCAGTTTAAGAATAAACATCACATGGAGTCGCCCTAGAAGCGACTCCGTTAATATAAATAAACATAACATGAGGTCTTAGGTTTAAGATTTTTGTATAAATAAAGAAATGCTCATCAGAGCAAACAGTTCGATTCTAAACGTCGTCTCATCGTGTTGACTACACCCTATACGTGTTTCACACAACTTTGCTTAGATTCGGTGACTCTCTCTGGGTATAAAAATTAATACTCTTCTGTTTATTGAGTCCGCTTCTGTCCTTTGACTTAAGCAAACCCACTCACAGTCAAGGCAAGGAGTGAAGAAGCCATTCGACAGTAGCGTCTCTAAGCTTTTGATGGAAGGTTTTTCTGACTGTTTACCATCGCTTCTAATGCACACTCGGAGTCTTGTCAACTTGGTTGCATTTTGTAATTGACGTGCTTTTCCTAGTTGTAGTTGTTGTTGGTTTATTGCGGTTTTGCTTTAAGCAAATGGCAAAGAAATGGCACAAATTGATGACAGTTACTCAGGCAATCAGCCAGGCAGCCATGCAACTAGGCAACCAGGCAACCAGGCAGTCAGTGGCAGGATAATGCAATGTTGCAACTGCTGTTCTAGAAAGACGTTCACTCTAAAGCTTTTCAGCTGGCATATTACCCAGTCAGTGCATTTACTGTGGCTGGCCATTTAAATGCAGATTATGCGCAAACTGAAAGTAGCTTACTCTATCAAAATCACTGACTGCTCACTCAGAATGACTGTCAATTTGCGCTAGCCAGAGTCAAACGTGGTAGTGCATGATTAATGTCTGTTTCATAATTCTGGCTAAGTAAATTCGAGGGAAGTAAAATGAGGGAAGCTAATGCATGTGACTAATTGAAAAGTTTTATTGCGATAAGAAGTGAGAAGTTAATTCCAGTGTCATGAGAACTTAACAAACCTGGGGAGAAATGAGAACAAAATACAATAATGGTGTGAAAAAGAGATTCGAGAAGAGCAGTAAAAACAGCAATGTAAGAATTTGTCATGCAAGTTGTACAGCAAATTGGGAGGTTTATCTGCGCATGCAGTCAGAAAAGTAAGTGAAATTACTTCTTGTGATCAATCGAAATGAGTTCAGGCTTATATTTGAATTGAACATGTAAAAATTATGTTTTTTTTTTGGCTTCGTTATGCTCCACGCCGTTTCACTTCCGACTTCAAATAGCCCGCCAAATGGCGAAGCATTTGCATCAATAGACCAATCAGCTGCTATATTTTTTTTTTTGCCGGGACTCAACAATGGTCGGCGACAAGCAATGCAAAGCCAAGGGCAGCAGTAGATGGAGGAATACAGAGCCTCCTCCTTATTCCATACATATAGCCACCAGGGACCCACATTTTTTATTGCGAATGCGAATGCAAATGCAAATGCGAAACGAAAATAAAATGAAAACAATGCATAAAATGTTTATGCTATTAACGCACAATTAAAGATAAAAACGGACACAACAATGGTGCCCAAATCAAGAGTAAAAACAAAACAAAAAACAACAACAAACAACAAACACAATCGTCGGGGTCCTTGCCTCAATTCGTTAGAAGGTTTGAATGTACAATTGTGCAAGTGTACAAGAGCATATGCAGCTCAGGTCACCAGTGTCATAAAAACAAATGTGAAAAGCGACAGACGACACACAGGATAAACACACACAAGCACACTCACGCACCCGTACAAGCACGGACGCACAGAAAAGGTCAGCGCTTTTTGGGCGTTTTGGAGGCTGACGATCGAGCTGTGTAAATATTGCAGCAGCTCAAATATGGGACACTGCCGAAATGGTGGAGCTGCCTTTCTCTTTCACACTTTTGCGCTCGTTGCAAGGCTGTGATGTATGGAGGGTTGGGGTGTATTGGGGGTAAGGTTGGATGGCATGGTATTAAGTCAAGTAGGGGAAGTAGGCTGGCCATTATTTTTGATTTGGCGCACAGCGACGACGGCAAAGGCCATTAAACCAACAGTAAACAAATTAAGTCGAGCGTAAAGTCGGCCAACTCACACACACACAGAGTGCCCTCATAGGGGTGAAGGGGGGAAGGTGTGTCGGTTGGGGCTGGGGTGTACGCATGGGAGTGTACAAAATCGCAACAAATTAAAAGAACTGACAAACAAAAAAGGCGTCCTTGAAGCTGCCACAGATGACTGGACACAAATAATTTATATGCATACACAAAAAAAAAAAAAAGCAGAAGCGCAGGAATCGAGTGCCCAAAGTAAAAGGTGGAAATATGAAAGCCAGAAGAGTGAAGCTTGGTATGGCAATACTTGAAATAATTGGCATAAGCAACATCATCAAAAACGTCTCCAATCAAATTGGGCTTATATATGTGATGCATATATTCAGAGCCAAGAGTTTATTCACAGAGCGCAGCGGTTGGATGGCTGGTGATTGTTGTTTGGAAGTGGCAAACTTTGGGCGTGGATATCGTATTACTTCCTTATTTACTTTTCCCCTCCCCCTTTATTCTAGCATGCTAATTATGTGCATTGAAAATAGAGGTCCTTGAGTGGATTGTGTTGCTGTTGCCCTTGCAAATTATAATCGCCATAAAATAGGTTAGAGTATTCCTTATGTTTAGTGGCATGCTGCAAGTGGCAGCTGCGTTTAAGTTACAGCACGTTGCATGGTGCACTACACTTCGCGTGGAGCACCCAAATATGTTTAGGAGAGTCCTTCACAAAGCCATTTAAAATGCCTTTAAAGCAGTATAATGGTTTTGTGCAAATATATGTAACAGGCAGATGAAATCACCTCCGACCTCAGAAAGTATATATATCAGATCAACAACCTCATCGATATAGGTATGTCCGTCGCGGATCTCAGAGACTATAAGACCTAAAGACTGTAAATATGGAATATTTGTTTTCGTTTGTGCGACGCAGATAAAGTTTTAGGGAGAACTGCCTCCGATTCTCGAATATTGACCTATTTCAATTTACTCTACAGTGTCTGTAATTTTGAGAGCAATAAAACCTGAATATATTAATCAGCTGCATTCAGGGTATATCGTAATAGAGCTCACTCAACAGCAACTTGTTGGTTTTGTTTTAGGTTTTTCCTTACAAATAGTGCATTTGACGTCTTCTTGAGCTTAGTAGTGTATGGCACAATTAGTGGCTTTGACTAAAGCGTCATGTAGGCAAAGGAAAAGTCCTTAACTAAAATTAGCTTATAGCTTAATAAATTGAAAATAACCAATGGCAATAGAATTGCATCCTGTTATGTTCAAGTTATAAAGAAGCTGAAAATGTTTGCAACTTCCAATTGCAAAAAATCGCTGACAATTATTACTGGGCAGGGAAAAAACGATGGGATTTAGAGCAACAAGGAAGATACAGTTCTAAAACTTTGAACCTTAAATATTCAAGCAAATACGAAATATTTCTACTGACTATTTCGTTATACACTTTTTATAATATATGCTCAGGAACTAATCTTTCAGTATAAATATATTCGATAATGTTTATCATGCATCACATATTTGATGGTAAAATCATGAACAAATACTTAAACAAAATGGTGCAAATAATGTTTAAGATCAAAAGGAGCTCAAAGAGCAATGGGAAAATATTTATATCTAACAACTAGTTGGCTGGAACAGGGGGCGCGGTGAAGGAATGGATGCTAGTCGGTAGAGCGATTATCACGTTATTGCCGCTGACTGTAAAATGCAATTGGCAATTGGCATTTGTCAATTGAAAGTTGGAAGTTGGCAATTGGAAATTGGCAATTGGCAATGGGATTCTCGGAATCGCAAATCGGATGAACAACAGGAAATGGCAAAAGATATACAAAGCTGAAATGCAGCAGAAAATAACAAGAAATGACGCAAAAGCAAAGCTGATGCAGTTGCAATAAAAATTTTACTGTTAAGTCAAATTATTTGTTGGCAGGCTAAATTTAAATAAGCAAATAGAAAAATTTAAGAGCTGTATTAGTCAAAGCGTAAAAGTTGTTGTTAAAGTTGGCCGAAGGATGATGCTGGACTGATTATGTAAATAATTAATTTAATATAAATATAAGCTTAAAAGTAAGTTAAATATCCAACAGAAGTAAAAGACAGAGACTTGACCTTCGATGGGGATGCATATATTTTTTGAGAGAGATATCCAAAACAAAATCTGCTCATTTCTTCGAAATGGCCTATGATTTCCTAAGTGTCGAATAAGTTCGAACGATTCTTTCTGAATGAATGAATACAAATTTGAGTTTTTTGCCTTTAATTTTAAAAGTATTGTTTAATTTTGATACTCAGACGCACATTTTTTTTATTTTCTACTGCATGATGTTGCTGCTCAATATCCTCTCAGTAACTATATTTATATTTATTCTTAATTTCTCGATTTTTTAGATACTTATTATTGTAGTCACGAAGGACGACACAGAGTGAGAGGCTGTCGTTTTCAATGTATTCAATGGAATATATTTGTCTTAAATATTAAATTAAATATATTAAGTGTGCCCGCAAGTAAGCAAAGTGATTTTCCATGCACATGCCATGTCGTTAGACATTGGGATGAGGATAGAGTGAGCACAGAGCACATAGTGCTGAGGAGTGGTGCTCCTGGGGGGAGTGCAGACGCAAACACAGCCGCTACACTGATTGACGCAAATTATGCTCTCGCGACAATAAAAACAGCAAAACAGGACGCTGCACAGGAAGCAGCAACTGCAAATGACGGCAAAGCTTTGGCAACTGCGGCAAGCCTGGCAGTGTCTTCCGCTGACGGGCTGCTGCCGTTTGCCGATTTATGCTATTTATGCTCCAAAATCACACCCCAAACACGCAAACACATTCACAAAACTGAATTTTTTCAAACTTAACAACTGCTGCTTAAACTGCAATTGGTTGGAGCTCAGCGAAAGCAGTTTTGTTATCATCGAGCGTTGGTGAACATGATTAGTATTTGCTTGATTTGCAAACACATATAACTGGATTTACATTAATAATAACTTAACTAGTATAAATCAGAATTTCATTTTTAAAGCTCCCAGCTACTTTTACAAAACGCACGATATAAAAGATCAAGTGCAAAAAAACTCCAGCAAAAAAATATTTATGCATTTCCTTGTAATTAGAATGATTAGCTGGAGAAAATCTATCAAAACTAAAATATTTCAATTTAAGAATACTTTTTAAGCTCCATTAATAATTTGTAATTTTATATTTGGATAAATAGACAAAGAAATCATCTGGGTTTTTCTGATAGGTAAGTTTACCTGGATGGCAGGGACATGAGACACCAAAGGAAGGACATGTTTAGTTTTGTGAAAAGGATATGGATTGGTGATAAGCATGAGGCACCAGTTGCGCGGTCGCGTATACTGCGTCAGTGCCTTCATCGCAATCTCTGGAAAGCCTGGATACGGCAAGTTCGGCTCACCCGACGAACTCGACGACGACGAGGATGTGTGCGAGGAGCCACCATCATCCGAGCTGCAGCTACTATTGCAACTGGATGCCGTTGAGGAGCTGCCCGCTGAGACAGCCCGTCCGCTCCGCCCCGTCATCCGCTGACCGCTCAGCGTTGAGGAAGCGCCGCTGTGACGCCGCCGTCGTCTTTGTCCACCGCTACCATCCCGACTCCCCGCTCTGCTGCCTCCACGACTCGAGTGCTGATAGCGTCGCTGTTGCTGCGGTTGTTCTTGTTGCTGTTCCTGCTGCTGCTGCTTGGTGTCGGAAGCATTGGAGTTCTGTCGATGTGGGCGTCGCGTAAGCGGCGTGGGCGTAGCCTTTGCACTGTTGCTGCATGAACTCGATTTGCGGTGACGCTGTTGACTGCCGTTGCGACGCTGCTTCTGCTGTTGTTGTTGTTGTTGTTGTTGTTGTTGTTGTTGTTGTAGCTGCTTCTGCTGCATCTGCTGATTGCCACTGTCGACGATCACCGACATTGGCGGGTCCTCGTTGGAATGCATTTGCGTAGGCTTCAATTTCTTATTATTGCTGTGATTGTAACTGCTGCAGCTGTCGCTTGCTGCCACGCGACGTCGCTGGCCATCGTTGTTGGCGTCAATTGTTGCTGCTGATGTTGGTCTTGCTGCTATGGCTACTATTGGTGCTGGTGTTGCTGCTGCCTGCTGCAGCATCTTCCGTTGGCGACGTGTGCGCGTCTCTGGTCATTCCATTTTGGCCAGCAGCTATCTGCAACGAATTCGAGTTCATCGAGATAAATATTCTGATTTTCATTTGGCCAACGTAGCAAAAAATTGAATTAACAAATATAACAAACTTAATTCAAGACTTTTATTCTGTTCCAATTTAAGAAAACTTAATTTAATGTATATTATTTGTATTATTATATATATTTTTGTTCTGTGCAGCAGCAGCAGCTTCAACAAACCCGCATAACTAGCTGTTGCTGCTCATCCACACACACAACATATACGCACACACACTCATACTCGCACACTTCACTCAAAGGTACGTGCAAAGTTTGTGAATTGATTTTTAATGCGGCGCCTTGAAGCGCGTCCCAAATTGCCACAACCCCCGTCTTCGCCTTTGGCTGGACAGACTTAGCTGCCGCCATAAAAGCAGCTCGTGTAATAACGCCCAAATATAATTTATATGCGTGTGATGTGCGAGTCTGTGTGTGTGGTGGGTAGTGTGGGTGTGTTGGGGGCTCTAAAAATAATGAGCAGCATATTTGGTGCCCGCAACAAAAATTGTAACATACTTTTCAGAGAAAGTGGAGAGCTCGTTGCGCATGTGTGTGAACGTGCGAGTGCGCGCGCGTGTGTGTGCGTGTATGTGTGAGTGGTATGTGTGAGTGGTATGTGTGAGTGGTATGTGGCATATGTGTGTGTTCAATTATTAATTACGACCCTCATGTGGGAAAAGCACGACCCACCTAAAGTATAACACACTAACTTGCCAAAAAGTGCCACGTTGTGGTTTTTGGCCAAAAATAATGCACACACACATGAACGTACTGCAATTGTGCGAAAATTGGTTTATTGATAGGCTAACAAAATAGGCAGTTTTTGCATAGTTCGCGACAGCGAATAGCAACAATAGCAACAAAGACGTTTAACAGAACAACAACAGCCACATAAATACAAATTTAAAATATATTCTGTGTGCGTGTTTATGTGTGTGTGTGTGAGAGGCCAGACAGCCTAAGCGACAGGTTACTGTGATGGATTATGCCATGAATATTGAGCAACATATGACGTCAATTAAATTATTCAGCATTTAAACATTTAACGATGGAAAATTGCAACAATTATGCAATCGAATTTTATAACGGACAAACCAAATATCTATAAATATTGTGTGTGTTTGTGAGTTAAGTGTTTTGATTAATAAACAAAGCAAACTAATATAAACAGCATCAATCGCTGACGAAGTGGATAACAAATCGATTAATTTATTGGACGTTTAAAAGTATTAAATAAAAGTCAACACAGGATTCTCAAATGATTTATCAGTTTGGTTCACAGAATTGTTTTCGTGTCCAAGCTCCTAGTGCGATACACTGAGATATATATATAAATATATATATAAATATATATATAAATATATATATATATATATATATACATATATAGATATATAAAGAGAGAGAGTGAAAGCGAGACAATAATGAGTAGAGAGGCGGGGCTATACGTTTCAGGCATTTGTTGGCTTGGTCTGTGGCACGTGTCCTGCCGCAAACATACGCACAGACACTGACGCAGACGCAACGACGGCCTGGAAATCAACAATAATTAATCGTAGGCTGGCGCCATTTGTTAACAAGCCGGAAACGGAAGTCACTCCCCAAGCAAGCCAAACAAAGCACAACCCAAGTTTCCTATTTATGTTGATATGTATGTGTGCCAGCATAATTTTCCATATGAATTTCAAATGTTAAACAAGGCGAAAAGCCCAATAACAAACCCAAGTATTTAAACCCAAAACTGTGTGACCAATAACATGCATAAAGAACCAGAGAGAGAGAGAGAGAGAGAGAGAGAGATTAGAGATAGAAAATTATAGAAAGAGAGGGAAAGCTAGAATAACAAAAATGGTAACAATAATAACAATAGCGAGCTGAGTAACAATAATGTGACCAGCAATAAAAGCGTTTTGTAAAATAACACATCGCACACATGTAACACACACACACACATACATACACACACACACTCATAATTAAACACAAACAGCGTGGAAAAGGGATGAAGGGAACGGATGGCGTGGCGCGGCCAATGTGAAGCAGAAGAAGCAGCTTATATACTCACAAAGCACACAAATTCATATGCATAATATATAAATATATATGTAAATAAGCATACATAAATATACACATATACATATATATATAAATCGGCACAGTGGCGTAAGAAAAATGCGATTAGCATTGCAAAATAAAAATGCCTGATTTCAATGTTTGGATGTTTAGAGTAACAACCAAAGTGTCGTTGTTTGTGTCTGACTTCATCTTTAAAGTGCCAATAACAACAGCAACTATTTTTGAAGGGTCACTTGAGTTGAAAGATTACACTGGCCACATAGTCACCGAGTCCCACTTCGTTTTCCACTTGCCATTCTCTGAAGTGAACTTTAATTTGCCGATACACAAATGGGCATCAGATATATATGTATATACATATGTATCTATAATTCTGAATATACGAGTCGAATAAAAATGAACGCAGACTTTCGCGGTTTATAATTGTTAGTATTATTTTCAATTTTATATGGTTTATGTAATCTCTTTTTATTAAAGTTTGGCAACATTTTAACCACGGTTGGCAACACACATTTAAGTGGATCTCATTAAAGTTGCTGCTCGAGCGCCACACATGCATATTTAATTTTCAAATTATGTACACCCGTGTATACTGTATATTTTCTGTGGGCATTACTTGGCAATCCTCACCTCACTCAAGTTCCAAGTTTGACTTTGGCTAACTTTTTTCAATTAATTTCTCTTTAATTCTGCTTTTCATTTTATATCGCAACTCTGCAGTTGTGCAAGTCCTTACTCGGTCGCCACACTCACATAAATAATTAAATAATCATATAAGCATATTATTTAACATAAATTACTCTTTTGTAGCTTCAGCTTTCTTTGCCTGATGTTTTGTTGATTTCAGAAAAGCACGCTGTTCATTTTTGTACCACGTGCAAATATGAAATTATTTTTATAGGCATGTATTAAATGTTTTAACTGATTATCCGCACTGTTGTTGATTTGGCTTTGTTATTCTCAAACCCTGTCTTTATCTTCGCCATCCACAATTGCCTGCAAAAGTTATGCAAATAGATTCGAGTGTTTGTCTCACAAACATTGCGTTTCGCCATTTTTATTTATTTATATTTTGTTCGTTAACAGCCATTCACCCGGCATCGAAAGAATGGCTGCAACCGACCAATAAATACAACCAAAATAAAAAGGCAACCATGAAGAAATGTGAATGTGGGATTGTGTGACATAATTTACTTTTAAATGTAAAATCGAATCGCACGCTGTCATATGAAGCTGCTGCTGCCAGTCACAGTCACAAACCCAGTCCCAGTCCCAGACCTATTTCCATTTCCACTTTCAGCTCGGGGATTCTGTTTAAACTGAAAGCACCAAAAATGAAGTCGAAAAATACGCATAAGCCGCGTTGTGCACGGTGACAAATAAATCAAAGCATGAACAACGACGACGACACCGCGGCGCCAAGATGCCCGTTATTTTCTTCTTGCTGTTGCTTTACCATTCTTTTCTTATACCCTTGCAAAGGGCTTTATAACTTTGTCGTAACTGTTCCAATGCGTTATTGAAGTAGATGTTCCAAAGTATACATATTCATGATCAGAATCACTAGCCAATTTGGAATAACCATGTCCGATTCTATGCGAACTAGTCTCGCAGTCTCAAAGCTATCTTGATGAAGCATGCAACAAATCAGTAGTTAATCTGCAATTAGTACATAATTGGGCGAAAGTCGAAACATATAATAAGTTCATGATAATGGTGATCACTGTATTATTTAGCTTGCAATGGAAAAATCTATCGTTATTTTTAAACTATAATGATAATTAGATTCCCGCATCTGCAAGAGCATTAAATGTTCGTCGTCTCTTAGATAGTACTTCTTCCTTATTTTTCCTTTTTTACTGGTTGGCTGGCATACTGAGATTTATGCTCACCGTTGTTTATGAGATGGGAGCCTGGAGTCCGAACCGTACCCCTTCCTACAGCCAGACTGCCGATTATTTAAATCCACAAATTAGCATAAGTCCCCCCGTTCTCCACAGAAGTAGCTGCCCGTGTCAGTCATTCTATTGAAATGTTTATCTGTGGCCCGATAACTTATTTTTGAAAGTTCATTAAGCAAGGAACATATCCGATTGTCAGTTCGACTGCTAATCGTAATCGGTTGTCCAGTTGAAGCCCTTCTCGGGAGTCATTCCTGCTTGACATTTATATATCATTAAATACATAATGAGTCGCTCGCTTGAGCATCAAATCGTAAAATATATTATAGTTTTTGATAGCAGAGTATAAAAACAAACTGATTGATTAAATAATCGGTGCACAAATTGAAATCACACTGGAACTTACGCTTTTTCTCTTGATTAATTAAAGTCAAAATTGCATAATCTTAAGGCTTGAAAACATTAGTTTCCTTATATATCAAAAAAAAAATGTTTAGAAGAACTTGGCAATAACTCCGAGTGTAGCGGGCCGTCGACTCTTACCATTCACCTTCGGATGCCCACTGTGCGATCCCTGCTCTTTCACCAACAGGGGCCCAACACGGGGGCTCTGATGTATTTAGCATTAATATTTATGATTGCTCATCTGTGTATAAATGTCGATGCTGATGGCGATGTGCCGTAGCTCGTGTCTTGCCTTATATTCGCCATCGCTTTTTCATTGCTTGTTTATTGCGTTGATTTTATTACGAGCATTATTTGTTTTCCTTTTCTTTTATTCTTTTTTATACCCTAAACCCATTAAAATGGATAGGAAGGGTATAATGGTTTTGTGCAAATGTATGTAACAGGCAAAAGGAAGCAACTCCGACGTCATAAATATATATATTCTTGGTCAGGATCAACAGCTATAGCCGTGTCCGTCTGTCCGTCCGTCCAGCTGTCCATTTTTTTTTTAATAAACTCGGGGATTTCAGAGACTATAAGAGCTTTTAAGAACTTTTAATGGGAGATTTGGCAATCAAATTAGAATACTTTTAACAAGTAGGTTCAGGGTATACTGTAGTCGAGATTACTCGACCACAGCATTCTTACGTATTTTCTTCTTTTTTATTTAGCGTGGCGCATAAAAATACAAAAGCTCATTTTCATGCTCAGAAGCTGAAAAACGCACATCGAAATCTTTACCTTTATATACCGTACACAAGCACTATAACGCACACGCACACATTTATACAACTGTTTGTTGAAGTTTTTCCATTTCATTTTCCAATCTCATTGGCTTTTCGTTTGCTCTGTTGCTTTTCAGCTTCATTGAGCGCATTTGTTATTTTGCATTCGCTCTTCTGCCCACCATTCAGTTTTACTTTATTTGAATGCCTTAAGAACTCGACGGTTTGGGTTCGTGTGTGTTGTGTATATGTGTGTTGAATGTCATTTTAAATACGCAGCCGTAAACTTCATCTTTTTATACGCAAGTACGCAAAAGTTCGAGAGACACGGCTTAAAGCTCATAGAAAATAGCCTTGCAGCATTGACGTTTGAATTGCTTCAGTCCGATATTAACATTCAGTTATGTGCCATATACATATACATATACATATACAAATACATATACATATACATATACATATACATATACATATACATATACATATACATATACATATACATATACATATACATATACATATACATATACATATACATATACATATACATATACATATACATATACATATACATATACATATACATATACATATACATATACATATACATATACATATACAAATACATATACATATACATATACATATACATATACATATACATATACATATACATATACATATACATATACATATACATATACATATACATATACATATACATATACATATACATATACATATACATATACATATACATATACATATACATATACATATACATATACATATACATATACATATACATATACATATACATATACATATACATATACATATACATATACATATACATATACATATACATATACATATACATATACATATACATATACATATACATATACATATACATATACATATACATATACATATACATATACATATACATATACATATACATATACATATACATATACATATACATATACATATACATATACATATACATATACATATACATATACATATACATATACATATACATATACATATACATATACATATACATATACATATACATATACATATACATATACATATACATATACATATACATATACATATACATATACATATACATATACATATACATATACATATACATATACATATACATATACATATACATATACATATACATATACATATACATATACATATACATATACATATACATATACATATACATATACATATACATATACATATACATATACATATACATATACATATACATATACATATACATATACATATACATATACATATACATATACATATACATATACATATACATATACATATACATATACATATACATATACATATACATATACATATACATATACATATACATATACATATACATATACATATACATATACATATACATATACATATACATATACATATACATATACATATACATATACATATACATATACATATACATATACATATACATATACATATACATATACATACACATATATATACACATATATATACACATATACATATACATATACATATACATATACATATACATATACATATACATATACATACACATATATATACACATATACATATACATATACATATACATATACATATACATATACATATACATACACATATATATACACATATACATATACATATACATATACATATACATATACATATACATATACATACACATATATATACACATATACATATACATATACATATACAAAAACATATACCTATCTAGACGTATTCCTAATGTCATTCCAGATGGTGTATGTTTAAATTATAATAGATCTATCAATGCCTTGCCAACGCATTTCACAATTTACTTATACTGATCGAAAAAATATTAATTTAATTTTCTGAATTTTATTGGGTTCGAAAATAGCTCACATTTGAAAACAAACTCAAAGATATATCTACAAGAATATTGCAGTTGCTTGATTGCAAAACGTTGACTGCATAGCTATGAAGATTTTAAGATACAAGATTGTAATAGGATTTCAGTATTTTAAAACCTTGAAAAATCTTGTGCCTTTAGTCTATATATTAAAAAAGTACAAACATATATTTATTAAATTTAAATTTGCAGATTTAACGACGACCTAAAATATGTAAAAGTAATGTTCAAAAAAGTTGAGTTTGTCTTGCTCTTCTTGTTTGCAACTCACCGCACATAAGTAATTATGTGAATTGCAATCGTAATTTCGCTTTTAAGTGCAAATATTGCGCATACGCCAGGTAGTGCTGGCGTTTTGCCCTGCAAACCCCCTATAACCAATGCCATCCCCATTTATTTGCTTTGTCGAGTATTTTACCAATACGCCCAGCACTTGCCAAGTCACGTCATGCCACGCCCCACGCTAACGCCCAACTCATTCAATCAAGTTGGCAAAGCGTTGGCGCACTTTTAAGTAATGAGGACAACGTCGCCACCAACGCCACATCCACATGCGTCTGCGTCTCCCTCTTCCTCTCCCTCAATCTTTCCTCCTTACACGTTTCTCTACTCACCTCATCTCGCATTCACCTGCGTCGCTTCTGGCGCCAGCTACAGCTTTTTATACAATACAATACAAAATACAAACGAATACGGAAAATATTTATAAGCTGCCACCTTCAAGATAAATCTCAAGCCAAGGCTGCGGCCGTATCCCTATCGATATTGCAAATTACTTGAATTGTGATTTTAACTACTACGTAGCAAACCCAAGAAATCGTATAACATTTTATGTAATAGTGTATGTATTTTTAGCTCCCAATCTCTCTAAATCTTAAATATTACGGTGGCCTTGTCATAAAATAACAATTTTATTTAGTTTAACAGATTGAGAAGGGTTTTGAAAGTGTGTAATTGGTGAGCTAAAACTGAAATGTTGCTAATGAAATGCAATCAGATTAAGAAATATAAATTATTCACAATGCAAAAAATATATAATGTGTTATATATTTTTTGTATTTTTGATTGAAATGTTTATTATTTATGGTAATAGAATAAAAAGTCATTAAAATTGAAATTTTACACTCGCTTTATAACCAGATTGTAATTGATTACAATTTTAATTCAATTGATTATATCCCAAGCCAGTACCTCATATTCGGTTGCCAAATAACTAACTTTAAATTGTTTGCAGCTTTTATGGCGTTATAGAAGTGAAAAACAAGCAATAAGAAATACTAAAATTACAATTGCAAAGTAAATTAAACATTTTTTCTCTCCCAAGTGGGAACAAAGCTAATATGAAAATGGAAATCAAATCAAAGCATTTGTGTTGATTTAATGCCTTAGTCTGGATTCCCCAAGCTGCCCCCAGAGAATCGAACCCGACAAAAGATGCCATATGTGGGAGAATGAGGTTGAGGGTTACAAAGCCAAACTAATCGCTCGCTCTGACCAATGGCTCAAGTATTTTCTAGGTATTATGCTCCGTCCTTTTGGGACAATGCCACGCACTCGGTTTGCATTTCAACCATCACCGCTTTAATCCCCTTTCCCCATTCGTAATTTCCCAATGCCCAGCGCAACCCTTTGAATTTTTATGCAAATTCTTTTGCTAGCCAGAAACAAAAGCAAAAGCAACTTGTTGCCACATCCTGTTTGGGGAGCTGTGGTATTGGATCTTGTTGTTCTGTTTTGGTTTAGGTCGGGTTCAGTTTGAAATTTCAGTTTGTTTGAGTTTAATGGGAAATGTTCTGTTCTCTCTCTTGCCTGTCAACAAGTATATCAGTTTAGTTGGTCCTTTTCTGGTAACTTGTTCGTTGGGTTTCTGGCGCCGCCAGCAACGTTGACAAATTAAACAAATAAGATAACAGCAAAAACACCAAACTGTAGAACCACACACCACACCACACAAAGCAAAATCGATTTCAGCTCAGTTTATGGATATTTTGTATGCCATGCAGTCATTACAAAAGGCCTATGAAAAAATGAGCATTAAGTTATGCAGAACAAAAGATTAAAAAACAAACTTAAGCTATGCAACTAGTATTTTTAAAAAAAAAGACAATAGTCGTTTTTTTTATCATGATCTAAAAGACATTGACAGCTAAACCAGTCACCTTAGTATAGTCAAGTCCATATCAAACCGATTGAAACGGCGTCTATCTTCTATAGAATCTATCTAGTAGAGTGACTATCGATTGCTTAGTTGGATCATATAATTAGATCATATAAAAATAACACAAAAACGATCGAATTTTACAAACTAAATTCTTCATAAACATGATAATTAAAAATGTAACGCACCTTACAACTTTTTCCAGTATATCTCTAAGTCGAGGACACTGACGACAACCGCAGACATATACTTGCTCTCTCCCTCTCTCTCTCTCTCTCTCTCTGTACCTCCCATGCCCTCTCTCTCTCTCTCATTTTTCTCAATCTCAAGCTTCTTTGGTAAGGACCAGGACATGTAAATACTTTTGGCCCCGCCTAATCTGCCGTAACGGAAATGTTTCGAATTTTGTTGACAAGAAACAAGAAACAACAAAAGCAGCAGGCAAACAAGTTTTATTTTGGCCCCAAATCGAAAAGCACACGAATGAATTTTCATTCAATTATTCTTAACATTTGCCTGGCTGTTGCTGCTATCCTTATACAGGTCTTCAATTTCACTCTCTGCCTGTTATTCTTCTTTTTGCTTTTATTGTTGTTTGTTTTATTTGTCTTGGGACACAAACTAGCCCCAAACTTCACGTGGGACATACTGTATCTCTTTCTATCCCACTTTCTCTATCTTTTTTATCTTTGTTTGACTCCACTTATCGCTGGGCCACGTGTCTTAGTTTGTACTGAAAATTCATAGCCGGTCCGTTTCAATTTTAGCCTTAGCTCGATGTCCTGTTGTCCCACTGGCTTGCGGCAATTCTCTGCCTCGTCTGCCATAAAATTTCATTTTATCTCAAACAATGAAAACGTGTCGAGCGGGCAAAGCACAGGACACTCACACACGCACACACACACACACAAACACACAGCACAGCGATTCATAGCTTGTTGTATGAGGCGACTGATATGACACGGGAATGACTCAACTCGGATAAGTACCTCTGGTAGGGGAAGACTCCTTGATCGTCATTAACATGGCAATTACCAAATCGATTCTTGCCCTAATGCGGCTAGTATGTCTTGAGATAAGAATACTGGAACCTCTTATGAGAATAGACGTAACCTGGGCTGACGGTAGCTGTATTCTAGCATCTCAGTAAGCGGTGTAAAATCACTGTTAGGGTAATGCTTCTACCACCTCCGTCCCGTTAAATTTTGGCAAATCTCCAAGCACACTCTCTAGTACGTTGTCAATAAGTTGGCAGAACAGGTTCAGGTGTTACATTCCAGATTAAAACGAGTCCGACTCTGAACATCCGACTCCATAGGGGCGGGTGTGAACCCACGCATGCCAGGTAACCATGCGATTATTACGTAACTGTACAACGATCAGAAATAACGACTTAAAGTCTGGAGCACATCGAATAGGATAAGGATAAGCATAAATTTAAGTTAAATGACGAAGCTGTGGAGGTGGAGTTTCTAGAAGATGGTAAACGGCACTCCATCCAACAAACGATGCGCGACTCTGTCGAAAGCATCAAAGCGTTATTCGAATTGGTTGCGATTCAGCTCCACGACAATGCGGCCAAGGCGGGGATAAGGACACACCAGTCCTCACATACTTGTCCCCTCCTCAGAAAGTCGTGGGAAGGCAAAGGTAAAAAGGGTCCTGGGTTGAACACACCCGAGATTAAACGGAATAAAAAAGTTGGCTACACAGGTAGCCCCATCCGCACGAAAATTAAGTGATATTTCAAAAGGCAAACTGTGGTGGCTTGTTACCCAAAAGAAGAAGACCAAAAAGCCCAAAAAAAAAACAGGAGTCAGCATGGAGAAGGCGCGACCAGACGCCATACTCATCGCTGCAAAGGGCAAAACCAGCTATGCGGAGCTACTCCGGGATGAAGCTGACGATCCAGGAGGCTTTTCTGCAACATACCCCAGGTGCCAACAGGACTGAATATTCCCGAAGAGATGGAAGTGACAACGACGGATCCTCTTGCTAAAGGGGGATAAGCCGATTGACGATCTATTCGGAAACAGGCTCATTTGCCTCCTAGATACTGCGTGAAAGGTCCTGAAGAAAGTAGTTTGAAATAGACTACTGGCCATCCTGGAGGAGAAAAATGCCCCTTTAGCCTTCCAGTATGGTTTTCGGAAATCCCGCTCTACAATGGACGCAATCCAGGCGGGGGAGGGCACCAGGTGGAGATGGGGGGAGTACTGTGCAGTGATAACACTGGACATACCTAATGCTTTAAATCTCCAAAAAGCTACGAGGTCACCGCAGGAGTTGCACAGGGTTCGGTTCTAGGCCCCCTGTGGAATATAATTTACGATCAGGTGCTTAGTCTCCAACTTCCTTAGGGTTACAGCCATATAGACTTCACAGCCAACCTGGTCGTGGTGGCCAAGGAGTGCAAAGAAGTAGAGGCCGCAGAAAATGTGGTAATTAGAATTGTGCCGTACTTATTACAAGCCGCTAAGTAATCGAGTACGTGCAGGTGCAAGTCAACAATGACGGTGTCAAATCCATGGAGGCAATAAAATACATGGGCGTCATGCTTGATAATAGGCTAAGTTTTCTGCCCCATGTCAAATATGTAAGCCAAAGAGCAGACAAAATGCAAGGTGCTCTCCTGCGCATGCTTCCCAATATTGGGGCCCCAAACCAGGGACCGCCTATTTCTTGTTGAAGTGGTCAGCAGAACTGAGCTGGACGCGGCACCTATCTTGGCAACGGAAGTGACAAATAAAAAAGGAGTTCAGAAAAAACTCTGCACATATTAACTGCACTGCTAGTGATTTCCCGCTTCCGAATGGTCTCAGACGACGCGGCATTAGTCCTGGCAGGGGTGGTGCCAGTTGACATGATGGTCATTCGCAATAGGAGGACTGCAGCGTGGGACGCTAACACAATTTAGACCATCCAAAGGACAGCGAGAGCAGCGACGACGGACACCTAGCAGGATAGATGGATCGGGAGGAATACAGGTGAAGTGAACTTCTATCTTTCCCAGTTTCTTACAGGTCATAGCGTTTGCAGAAGTTACCTGCACAAATTTAGCCACGAGGACACCCCACAGTGCTCGACTTGCCTGGATGACCTTGAGGATCTGGAACATGTTCTTTACCATTGCTACAGGTATAGGGAGACTACTACCTCAGTGCCCCCACCGGAATGCGTTGTAAAGTACACGATGGAGTCTCCGTCACACTGAAGATATGGCCGCCAGCTTATCATATGCGTACAGAAGGATTTGAGAATATGCGAAATATTTTGCGGTGATACCGCGGGTGATTGGGTGTGTGTTGGGGTGAGTTTAGTACGCATGCATTGACGTCACACTCAATCCTGATAATTATTTTCGATGGCAATATAACGAAAAATTGTATCGCAATCAAACCCATTAACTTCCAATCAAATCGGATCAGACATATGTTGTGTATATCCTTAATTATATTTATAATCAATCTTATTCTCTTGCAATTCGTCTATGAAATAATAATATTGCTTTAATTGCTGCGGTCTTTTTCATGTTTAATGAACGTTAAAAAAAAGTTTTGTTGTTATACCCATTATCATTGTGTCATTCTTAAGATCCTCAAAGCTATGATTCCTCCATTTTGTTATTGCACATTCTTTTCTATTAAAATTTCGTGCAAAAAATTTTTATCTGTGTTTTGATTTATTATTGTAGTTGTTGTTCTTACTGTTAGTAAAATTACAAAATAATTTAGTACGAATTTTTGTTTGTTTATTATTATGGCTTTTACTGATGTTACAGCCTGTTGATTAGCACAATGTCCAGGACACAAAAGGCGCCCATTATGCACAAGGAGCGTCTTAAAACTTGCCTAATTGGCCGCTGTCGTTGCCTCTGTTGTTGCCTCAATTGTTGCAGAGGCAGTGCGTAAACTTTTTACGCAAAAAAGTTCGCCGTTTTTGGGCGCATTAAAAAAACCAGAATACGCATTTTTAAATATGGCTGAAACGAAGCTTTTGCAAAATGTTAGTTCATAAAATGAATAATTCCATTAATAACTTATTTTGTTCGCTCTTTTAATAACATCACATAATTTAGGTAAACAATCTGGATTCATCACTCAAGTTAGATTCAATGTTCCAACATTAAGATAGCTGATGTTAAAAAACAGACCTTATGCAAAGTTTTGCCATTTTCTGTCTTTATTTATGGCAACATTTCCAGCCCACAAGAAACAGCATTCAGAACTTAAAAATTAATTGGCTTTGAAATATAAATATTTGTAGTTGCATATTGTTGACTTGTGCCTGGATTTATTTAGTTGCTAAAATTTTGGTAGAAGAACTTTTGCTCCGTTCTTACAAAAAAATGTTTGCCAGCAAAATTTTCAATACGTTTTTACAGTTAGTTATTGTCTGACAAGGTATATTCGTAAGCTAATCTTTGGAATTACAAAAAGTGTCGTTTTTATCTGTGTTTTTGCCTCAATCTAACTCTAATTTTTCTCATTTTGTCAGCCTTGGTTACATATCATCCAATATACCCAAGCAACAAAAAATAAATGGCCAGGGGAGGGACTAGGGCTTGTCCATTTGTGGCAGCTGTTGTGGCATAGTCGGCGACAGTTGGCACTGCCAAAAGCCCTCGCCCAGGCCAGAACTAAAAACAGAGCCCGAGGCTTAAGTTGTTACAATGGCGACTCTCACCTTGGGTTTCTGGCAGAACAACAGCAGCAACTATGACAAGGCCGCTTGCCAACAATATGGCAACTGTCAGCCTATGGACTCACATTTTGACCTGGTCCGAATGCAACGCTGTATGCAGCAACAACAACAGCAAAGACAACTGTTGACCTTTTCTACAAAGAGTGAGTGAATATGGGCTAAGTTGAGTGGTAAGGCAGGACAGGGAACTGTAACAACGTTGCCCCGACACTTGTCTACCCTTTCTGGCCTCGTCATTGTTTGCACCAAAGCCTCAAACTGGCAATTAACTTGTCTAGTTTTTAAGACGCACCAGAAAAAAATAACTTCTAAAAGAGAAAAAGCGAAACTAAGACATACCAAAAGTACTTAAAACACAAATACATATTATTGAAGAACATAATTTCTGCATTCTGGAGCCTTTTTTTTTAATATATAGTTCAATTTGAAAGCACAATAATGCATTTCAGAAGTACATTGATAAATTTTTTCTGAGTGTAGCTGCTCAATTTGAACTAAATTCAATTTTTTTCTATGCGTAATTTTCAAGGTTGTAACAAGAACAACAATAACAACAACCACAAGTCCAAAGCTAGCGGCCATTATGCATTAAGAAGAGGCAGCTGTGGCAGTATACACAAAACAACCTTGCAACCACTGCCTCCTAGTAAACCCACCGCCCCCTCATCATACTCCACAGCAGCCAGCATTTCGCATTGCATTTTCAGTCAGTTCAGCTGGTTGCCTTTGGCCTGATTTTTTTCGCTTTTATGCAGCTCCAAAAAAGCGCAGTACATAAAAAGAGCCTGCTAAAATTTATAGGTAAAGCAAAAGAGGCTGTGGGTGTATGCAAAGGGGAGCGGTGGGGGTTGCTACAAAATGAAAAGCGTATGGCCGAGTTGCAATTAAGGAATTTGTCCGCTTGCTGCCGTTGCGTCGTCACGAATGAAATGAAATGCATTCAATTGAACAAAAATCTGCGACATTCAAAAAAAGCACTCACAAAAAAAATATATTTTAAAAAAAATTCCTCAAAAAGAGTCGGCTATTCATTTAAAAAATCACAAGCAAAAGCAGAGTACAGAAAATAATACAAAAAAATTTTAATAATTATACAAGGTATAATGGCAAACTAAGTATGTCAACCGAATTACAAAAGCATTTTAAAAATCTTTTTGGATTATTTTTAACTCTGAAAAGCGTACATGAAAAAAGTAATAATTACTTGAAAATCTCTTCTTTTTTATGTTAAAGCTTGAATTAAGTACAAAATTGTAATACCTTTTGCATGAACATATAGTCATATAAAAACACTGTATTTATATACCAATTATTGCGAATATTAAAACAGTTAATATGCTGCATAACAAATTTGATAGGCCAAGCACTTATAGATCCAGAGATTAAAGCGATTTCATTGAAAAGATTATTAACTAGAAATAAACCTTATCCAAACCAAACCAAGTCGAGATTAAGTTATGCATTGAAGAATCCTCAAACCAATTGGTTCAACCCTTGCTTCTTTGGATCCTGGGATAAAGTAAAGGGTTTAAAAAATTCACTCGAGTCTCTTACTTCAGCCTTATTTCTCGAACTAAACGTAAGAGTTACTGTATGATCTTTCTCGAGTACATCTTGATGTATGTGATAAATGTGAGAGATATTTGTTTGTAATGTAATTCGAGGACGTGTTGAAAATGGCTAAAATTTTCAGTTAACAGACGCACACAGAAGCACGCAGAGACTAACTGTGGGGCAGTAGAAGGGTGGCATATGGCAGTTATGGAGACAGAGTATCGAGTGCTGTAGATTGCCCGGTCGTCGTCCTGTGTGTGTCCTGAGTTCCAGTTGCTTATACTTGTACTTCATGAGTGGAGAATGAAGCCAACTTTTGTCAACTTGCTTGTCTGCTATCTGCCGCACTTCCGGCTTCCTGTGACACTTCCCCCAGCAGCAGCGACGACAACCACAGCAACAAGAGCGGCAACAACGAACGTTTCCTGCACGTCGTCGTCTATGCCATTATGGGCACTTGAGTCACTGCCAGCAGCTGCCTGCCAGCCATTTGTTTTTGGTCATAAATGTTTTGCTCAAATCCTCTTCATACCTAACCATCCCCCCAAATTCTTCAGCCTTAGATGTGATTTTTTTGGCTCTTAGAAAGCACAAATTTGGCACGATTTATGTGTATCTCTTTTCGAGGCACGACTGTAACTGCAAGCCACATGGCTATTGGTCAATGTCCTCCCAACTAAAGGTTACCCTGTTCACTGAAATATAACTTAAATATTGCTGAGTGTAAATATCACTAACATTATTTTAATTATTTTCTTTTGATTTGGGCAGCAGAAGCAAACGAAACATTTAAGATTTCAATTTAATTATGCAAATATTTTAGCTATAAGCTTTATAAATTGTCTAGCATAACAAATCTGCAGTGTAGAATGTATTAGAAATTAGCTTGGCCACTGTCACTTTTCAGTGTCTTTAGTTTATTAATTTAAATTAACAAATTTTAAATATTTGTAAGCTCCAGGCTGAGATAACTCTCTCTCTCTCACGCATCATTGCTGGGTACAATAAGTGCATTTTGATATTTGGCAATGATAACTGGCCACACCTCTATCCATAACCCCAACGGACGGACGGACGAACGGACGAACGGTCGGACAGACAGACAGACAGACAGACTGACAGACTTTTGTGATGCATGTCGTTGGCTCAATTGAGCTCGGATTGGGTCGGTTTGGTTTTGTTTGCTGGTCACTTGATCGGCAGTTGGTGGCTTTTGCTGCTTGTTGCATATTTGGTTGCCAGCTTCCGTTCGTATGGGCGCCGCTTAACGCTGCTTAAATTACACACACTTCCGTCTTTCTTCCTGCCACTGTAATAGGAACAGCAAAAGTATCGATAGCAGCTGCGATTTGCTTACTTCATAAACGTGTTATGTCAAAATGTAACTGGGAGCAATTGAAGATATGCATAGCTTATGAGCTCATCTCAAGTATTCTTCGAGTCTCAATCTTGCAGTCACTTCCGGCAACCTAGTCCACAACATATATGCCACAAATGTGCGTTATGCACCTGTGAATCGAGTTATGTGAAGCTAATGAATGTTATTGTACAGAATTGGCATTTCTGACAAAAAAAAAAAAGCATGTCATATTTTCATAACATTTTTAAAAATCATTGAATTGAATATAAAATTGATTACTTGCTACTGCTACTGATATATATTAGTAGTAGTTGTTGCATAACGACTATTTCAGTTTGATTGCAGTAATCTAATTGTCGCACAATCAATAGTGTTTGACATTATCTAATGTACAACAGTCATACAATGGAATTCTATTGCTTTCCGTATAATTTATAGCATTATTCGGTACTGAATCTCTCATTAATGTATATCCCCCAAATGAGAAAATGGCTCGCATACATTCAATTACCATTATACTAAATGCATTACCGTATCTAAAGTTGCCGACCACCAAGCAAAGAGCACTGCACGCCTGGAATCGCTACATATGATGCTCGCCCCAAAACAAAAAAAGTAAAGAAAAAAAATAATCTTTTAGCCAAACTGGCTACGCATTAAATGTCGGCCATGAAAAACTCTCAAGCAGTTCCTTAACGTTGAGGCTACAGTTGTGCTGTTTCTTCTTTATTTTTATTCTCTGGGTGTTGTCGCCGTATTTTGTTTTTCGTTGTCAAAAATTAATTAGACTAATTAAAACGGAGTTCAGAGAGAACTTCAAGTTCAAAGTTAGTTCTCGCTGCTGATTGAATAAAAACTTCCCACCTGCCGCAAAGCCGAACTTGGCGCAGATAAAATGAGAAAAGAAGGCTGCAGCACCAAAGAGAAAAATAAATTAACTTGGCCTTGGCTGCTTGGCCAGCTACAAATATAAGAGAAATACGAGCTGGGTACAAGGACGCTTTTTGTCCACATTTTTGGCAAATGGCAAACAATTGGCCAAGAACTCAAAACATAATTAAGGCGTCTTTGCCATTTCCTTTCCTTTGGTCGTTGTCATTGTTGAGGAATACTTTTTGCTGTCATCCCTCTTGGGCTTGGAATCAATTAGCACCCATCACTCACTACCAAGACAAATGTACAAAAGAAGAACAAAAATCGCACAGCTGTCGCATTTTAGAAAACAACAGTGCCTGAAAATAGACTTTGTTTTCTGTTTTTTTTTTTTTTTGCTTGCCAAGTTTTGTTTTTTTTTTTTCTATTTAAATACGCAAACTTAAACTGTTTTTGCAGCTTGCCTCGTTTTTTGCTTATGGGTCTGCAGCCCTTGACGCCTGATGCTGGGACTGCGTGTTAGTGTCAGCGATTCTCCACTCGCGACAGTTGCAACTGTTGTCAGTTACGGCTGCCCAAGTGCACCATATGTTTGTGTGTGTGTGTGTGTGTGTACATGGGTCAGCACGTCGCCAACACTTTTCGTGTATGCTGCATATGCATATGAGAACACATAGTAGAAGTGCAGGTAAATCACCATATAACCCAGTTTGTGACGAGATAGTAGCACAATAGAACCTCAAAATATATGTTATGACTGCGTGAATGTAACGATCGTCTTAAAGTAGTATCTATAACTATTATAGTAGCACGAAATATACAGAAAGTCTGTATTAGCTATAAAATTTCAGTGGAATAAAGTATAAACCAATCTGTGGCAGTTGCCTCAGGTGATGTACGGGCATTTAACAGCTGCCACATAAAACAACTTTTAAGCAAATCAGCTGATGCACTTACTCCCTCTATCCGTCTATCTCTCTTGCCTTAACTGTCTGTTCCAATTGCAGTTGTCATATCAGATTGCTTTTAGTTGGCTCTGTGCTGACAGCTGCCGTTGCCTTTGATTGAATTCGAGCAGTAATATTATTGTGAGCAGCACCAGCAGTTGGGGTGATCTGAGGCACTCTGAGTTTGAACTCTCAACTTTCAAATGGCTTTTGGGACAAACGTTGCCTATTTTTGTTTTCTTTTCGCTTAACGCTGCTTTTGTCAGTTGCAAGTGCAAAGTGAAAAGGGAAAAGCCAAACAACAAGAAACATGGTGGAGAACAAAAAGCGGCAGAAAGCAAACGGCAAACAGAAAGTGCAAAATATAGCGCTCTACCATACATATAAAATATATACACAAATCCACATACACACATGCGTTTGGGAAGTATAGTAATGCACATCTGTAGCTCTCTTGTATGTTGGAGCACTTTTTAGCAACCCTTTGTGTGTCGGTCGTGCGCCTTGCCACTGCACCAACTGCTAATGCAACGCGACTCGTTGGTTTTTGTGTTTTTTCTTTGTTTTTTGGCAATTGCTTTTTTGGCATTGCACTTTTCATATTTAATGTAGGCATTTACGCAACACAAAAAGGACGGGCAAAACCTGGCATGCCAATTGACTCGCATCGACAACTGGCGGCATGTGGACTGTGACATTTGGCATGTAGCATGGAACATGGGACATGGATCAGACTAGGACAACGAGTGAAAATGTGAGTTCAAACGCGTTTCAATTGATCAGTCTGCTTCTTTTACAGATATTAAAAAGACATGTCTAAAGCTGATTGCAAGTGCTATATTATAAATAAAAGTACTTTCTATAGCTATTACACTGTTCAATTATAGTTATATATATTACCAAAATAACAGTTACTATGCAAGGATATTTCTAAATGGTTAATTAGTTCTGTTAAAGATTCATTTTCAACACGTTCCTAAATTAAAAGCTATAATAGAAGATAAACTGAGGCACATGTACCTCACTGCTGGTTTTACAAGTTATAAGCTGTATTAGAATCTAATCACAACCCTCGGCCTATAATTGGCGAGCTCTTCACAACAGAAATTGATCTGAGGCTGCCAGCAAGCAAATCAATGGAACAAATGGCGCCAAACAATGCCCAACTACTAAATATCAACAAGAGAAACAAAAGTACGGTTATGAAATGGGAATCAATGTGCGAGGGAGATGCATAGATAGCAGTCAGATCTGCATTTATCAATTTAGTGGCGCCCGGAAGCGCAACAACTGCAACATCAACAGCAATAATGCCAGGCATCAGAGGCGAGATATGACACGAGCAATGCGCATAATTTGTTGGGGGCCAGTGTTGAGGAGGTGGGGAGTGCACAATAGAGCCTAACAAACCTGAAGACAGACTATAAGCTGGGATGGGACTGTCAAACTACCCACCAGATGCACCACTTGTTACCCGCCCGGTGGGCAAGTTAAACAAAAACCGAATGCACTGCAACTAAGAATTCGGACGAGGACGAGAGCGTGCACGAGATAGTGACGAGGTGCTGGGGTGTCGAGTGGAGTGGAGAGAGAGGAGGAGGGGAGAGTCACAGTGGATGGCGGGTTGCAACACTTCCGGCAGTTTAGAGGCAGGCAACCTAGTTGCTGTTGCCAGTTTGCAATTGTTTGCCACAACAACGACACGACCCCTCACCGCCTCCCTTTTACTGACCCTATTGCACCTGCAACAACGCTGCACAGACAATGGCCAATTGAAGCTGCTTCTCTTTTTGATTCGAACTCAACCCATCCCCCCCAAACAGGGAGTCTACAAAACGCTGTAATTACAACCGCAGGCGCTGCCGACCCAGGCGCGCATTGTTTGCGCTAAGCCCCTCCCACCACCCCAAACCACCATCAACCTAAAGAGCAACAGAGCAATGGCCATGGCCCCGAAGCAGAGAGCAAACAGGGAGAAAAGTGTTATCATTTGAAACTGCTAATGTTTAAATACCCTTCCACAAAATTAACAACATAAAATACTGTTTATTGCCTATTCAAGTTTGATTTCCATACACTTTTTACTAGTTCTGTTTTCAAATTATAGCAAAACTATAAATCAAAAAATATCATATACAGTCCACTTTCAAGTGGCTGCATTAAAATAAGAAAACATCACATGAAGTTGTTCAAGTATGAACATTAGACGCTGCAAAGCTCAGATATTTTAAGATAAATAAACATCCCATTCTTAGAAGAATAAAGCTCAGCTATTCTAGACCACACATAGAGTCACTCTACAAACGCTGCAAGGCTCAGGTAGTTTAAGAATAAACATCACATGGAGTCGCCCTAGAAGCGACTCCGTTAATATAAATAAACATAACATGAGGTCTTAGGTTTAAGATTTTGGTATAAAATAAAGAAATGCTCATCAGAGCAAACAGTTCGATTCTAAACGTCGTCTCGTCGTGTTGACTCCACCCTATACGTGTTTCACACAATAGTTTTCATGGTCTCAAAGAAGACTTCCCAACACTTAAACTCTTTTAACTGTGTCGAATTAAACAAAGTCAATTGTTACTATCGATTGATCTTTGAAATATTTTTTCTTTTAAATGCTTCACACTTTAAATTTGTTGGATATTCAGCCAACAATTCTGGCATTCTAGATTTTGAAATTTCAAAACTTATAGCACTAATAAGCTCCAAACAACCCATTAAATTCATAATTAGAAATCAATAGGAAGTAACGTAACTAAATAAATAAATATATTACTAGCAAATAAGGAATAGGTATAGTAAGTAATACAACTAAATAAATGTATATTGTACTACTATATACGGAATATGTTATTGTGTTTGATATGCCTGCTTTAATTAAATTCGAATGGAAAATGAAAAACAACTTTCTGTTTCGACTGCTGCTGCATTCGTAGTTATGCAGCATGCCAGCAAACGAAAAACAATCGTTCATTTTCAGATGATGTCATAAAAAACTCGTTGACACATAAATTCAAAGACTATGTAAATTTCAGCTGACAGTGTTGCAGACCACTCGTAAATTCCAGCAAATGCGTTTCCAGTGTGTGATGCAGCCCAAAATTTCTTGCAAATGCTTTTTAGATGTTTCTTATTTTAGAGCTGGGCAAATTGCTTACAGCAGAAATGATCGATAGTGCTGCGTGGAAATGCAGCAAACTAGTCATAAATCAGCAGAGTGCACAAAAACTCAATAGCAGAACTCAAACGCGGACGAATATGTTCTTTTGTCGACTTTTAATGATTTTGTTAAGCATATTTTTTATTTAAAATAATATAAATTTCATTTCATTTTGACATTCACCTCATGACACCTCCATTTTCATCTATGTCTATTCCATAATCAATTATTAGCATACTTTATGCATGAGCAATATTTAATTAACATTTAAATTTATCCAGAATTCTCACGTTATTGTCTCTCAGAGGTGTATATACATAGCTGATAAACATTCATATATTTGTTTGGTCTTCCATAATCACTGTAATATCTTTCATCTTGAATTCTTTAACCATCTTATTACTCCATTGTCAGCTATAAATTTAAATAATATTGTGTAAATCGTGTCCTTCATACTCATATTAAATTGAGCCTGAAATCCAAACTCTGTGACAATTCCGATTAGCATGTATTAATATCCCAAAATACAGACATCCCATTTTAATATTTGCAATCACACAAAAAGAAACGACCTTCGTCGAAAAGATATTCAGACTTAATCAGCAATGACAGAGAAGCAAAATAAACCTAATCATGGTTGAAGTACGTTGAAATTTCTTTGCGAGGACAAAATTTAGATACAATTTTGGAACTCTTCTCTTTCAATTTACTTTTGACTTTTGCAAACAGTGTGCAAGGTCAGCAGCAATAGCATCCAACTGCTGTTGCGCACACATATAATTGACTACCTCTAACAACCTGCCACCCTCCGCCCAAGCGTTCCCCCATTCTTTCCACATATTCTGTTCCCATTTATAACTGACAGTCTTGGCAGTTTTATTTCCTGTGCTCGACAAAAATGCACATTGTTGAACTTTTTGTTTCGTTTTGATGGTTTGCGACTTAAATGGGCAGCAAAATGTTCGTTATCAATTTGGGAAATGTTCACAAAATCGATAATGGCTTCAAAAGCAACAACCACATTTTCCATAGGGCATTCCCTATTACGCAGAAGATGCGTTGAAAGAGTCAACTGACTAAAATTGAAATCTTGCATTTGCAATTCGTGATGATAAATCAAAATTGTGAAATATATCAAATTTGCTAAATAGCAAAATATGCCATAAATGATTGCCTTTGTCAATGCAAACAAAATCGTTAATGTATTGAAAAACATAGAACTTATTGATTTCTTAACTTGAAAAATGATCTTAATATAAATTTTAAATCGTTTGAGCATCACCCGATATCATTCGAATGAAATGGGAAATGAAAACATATGCTGGCCAATGTTGATTAGCACCGCCATTTGTCCAGCCATAATTAAAGAGGTTGCATTATAATGCAATTATTTATTGCAAAATACAGCTAAGCAACATATTAAAAAGAAGCAAACAGGCGACAGCGGCTCATTGTAAATTAATAAAAAATAAAAAACAAAAAACGTTGGCAAGTTCGACTAGACTAAAATACCAAACTGAATAAATAAGGCTAAGTGCGAGAGTGAATCTATTTTGGCAACGTTCGATAACACTAATGAAATTGTCTATAGATTAAGCCAAAATGTTTTATTTGATTTTTGAAATTCGTCCTTCAGCATTCAGTATGTCTCAAAGTGTCAGCACATCGAGGCGGAGACAAAGCCCCGTGGCTTAACATGCAATTCAATTAAAGTTGCATAAGGCTATCAAACAGAGGCCGGCCAAGCACAATGGTTCTGGATGGACTAGTGAAAGAAAGTGGGTAACTAAGAAAACGAACAATGTGGCGACCTTGCCGAATGTGGTTACAAGCCAAGCAAACAAGCCACAAAAAATGGGGGAAGGTGTGAAGATGTTTGCTTGACTAAAAGGCTTTAGATGATGACGCAAACAACAATGCTGGATCAATGAATGCAACTTTCGATTCGATAAACAACATTTAATTAGTAATAACCAGCGTAGCCAAACTATGATCAATAAGAAGTGGATTTGAGCAGAGTTCTAGTTATGCCTTCTGGCAACAATTGAATCAAATCATTACTTGGGAAGTATGCTTCATATATTGAAAGCCTCTTGGACTTGCCCTTAATTTAACACTAACTCTCTTTGTGTCTTAAAGTAAAGTACCCAATTAATAAATACCTAATTAATAAACGTGAAGAAGTTTTATGGATCGCTTTTGATGGAGATGGAGACTATATTACAAGAGAGGCTGATTATTAAAAGACTACTACTACAAGAATGGCTTTGACTTGAGGGTTATATAAAATTCATAGCGCTACAAAAGGCGTTTTAAGTGACAAGACGCTCAGTGGCAGCTGCAAGTCAATTGGAACGCAGCTGCCAAGTAAAATGGAGTCAAAAATGTAAATTTCATTTGGCACCCCAAGCTGCGCAAACTGAAATTTGAAACTCAAGACATGGAAACTCGTTGCCACAACGACTTGTAAGTCAAAATATATATTTGCAATTAGCCTAGACGAGAGACGGTAAGAGACAGCAACAGAGGAACAGGAAGAGATAGAGAGGGGGAAGGGTGTTTGTGTGTGTGTATGTTGTATGCAAGTATGAGGTAAATTACAGCAGGCTAACGCAGCTGTTGCGCTTGGCTCAAGGACATTTGCGTTTGTTCCGCTTGCCACGAAGTCTTGCCTCAAGGGCTGGCAGGAACATGTGTTGAACACACACACACACACACCCGCTCACACACATACACCCATATACAACGAGTGTCTGTTTGCGTTTAATGGCAATTGTTGCCTTTGTTGCTCAAGCACTTGGTAAGGAAAAAGTTTGTGCAGCGTCTAAGATTGCAAGAATAATTTAGACAAATATTTTGAATACAAGAAGTGTGTGTGTTTGTACATAAGACACCCACAAAAAAGGGCAATTTATTGAGTGAGCTGCAAGGTCGAACAACAAACAGAACAAGGACAAATTACTTTGATATTGATGTGATTACATTAGTCTAATGCGCTAATAGATTCAAACTCATCCTCTTGTTCCTGTACCTGTTTTTGTTCGGTTTATGATTCCTGCTCTTCCCCCTGATTCTGGCAGTTAGAGCGATGTTCTCCATTGTACTAATTATCATTATGAATGTCAAATGAGTGATTCATTTATTCATTCTCAATGACTCTGAATCGAATTCCAACAGCAGTTGGAATCTTAAACGGTTTGACCAGTTAAAAGTTGAGTTTTAAACTAATTCAAACTTTCGCCTATCTCAAACTCATACATTTTGTTTTAATTAATTAATTTAAAATTAAGCAATGAAAAAGTCGTATTTTTCTTCTTCTATTTATTGCTACTCTGATTCCAAGGAAAGAGGATATATATATATATATATATATATATATATATATATATATATATATTCATGCAAAGTGCTTATTATCTAATTAATACTTTGTGTTCGCTGAATTCATTTATTAATATGCCGTCCACATTAGGAAATGGCCACCAATTGAGAAATTATGTCGACATTATTTACAAATTCATCTATCTGACTTTTCTACCTAACTTTATTCCCCACTACCTCGTAAATTCTATCTGATCATCTACTTCTAATTGCAGCTAATTGCGGAGCAAACCAACCAACAAATTTGCTTGTGTGCCAAATTTTGTGGCTGGGCGAGCAAAAATTACTTGTATCTACGTTTGATACCCTAACCTGGGTTCAATGTTTTTATTTTATTACACAGATGTATAACACATAAAACGATTCATTTTGAATTCCACTTATTCCAAAATAATTAGATTTCGAGATTAGATTCAGAATCTTACTCAGTGTCCATATGCTAATTTAAAAAATTTCTTGAATTTTTATATTTCTATTGTCAGTTTTTATTTTTTTTTATTACTTAAGATAAACAAACATCACATTCGTCGAAGAGTGAAGCTCAGCTATTCTAGACCACACATAGAGTCACTCTACAAACGCTGCAAAGCTCAGCCAGTTTTAGAATAAACATCACATGGAGTCGCCCTAGAAGCGACTCCGTTAATATAAATAAACATAACATGAGGTCTTAGGTTTAAGATTTTGGTATAAAATAAAGAAATGCTCATCAGAGCAAACAGTTCGATTCTAAACGTCGCCTCATCGTGTTTCACACATTACTTATTTGTTTATTAAGAACTGAACACAGTTGTACTAAGTGGGGCCTATGACAGCATTGATCAAAAACTACATTTTAACATTTTTACATTGACAAAATATAACACATCCGAGTAAAAAAAAGTTTTAGTAAAGGGTACTTAAGCGTCTTTATGCCACTGTTCGTCTGCATTTCGAATGTGTTTATTCCGCGTCCAGCGACAAATGCCGAATACATTTGAACAAAACTCGTGTACTCTAAATATCCATACAAGGTGGTTTATAGTGTATGTCGAGTTTTGTGAAACACTGGGCAGTGGGAGGACTAGTACTGGCAGCTTGGGGCAGCTGCGTAATGGAAAAACTCGCGTCATTGGCAATAAGTAAATAAATAAATAAATCATTTGTGTGCATAGACAACGTATACATCGATAGTTAGATAGATAGATAGATAGGCAGATAAATAGAGATAAATACAGAGTGTAGTGTGCGTGTTTGATCGTATGTGTGTGTTTGTAAGTGGTGACAGCAGCAACAACAATATCTACACGTGTCACATACACCACTTGAAAGCAAATAGAACTTGACTACGGCTGGCGCCTTTTTATTCTGCCCGTAACACATGGCGATTACTTGATATCATGAATGTGCATGTCATATCTATATGACTCACAAGCGTCACACACATACTCACACACACACACACATATGACCGTAGCACCCAGTGGCCCCACCCCATGGCCCCAATCATGATATTTTTAGGCAAGCTAAAAACATTTAACAAAAGAAACTAAATGTGTATGAAAAGAATTTCCATTTTCATTCTTCTGCATGTGATCTTTTTTGGAAAGTATTTCAAAAACATAGCAAAACAAAAAAAGAACACTTAGAATTTTCCAGTCGTGAGAACTAGACTAAGAGATACTCCTAATACAACAAGTTAAATCATCATAAAAACATATACATATTTAAATAAACATATTTATGTTATGTTTTTTGCTAAGATTTAAATACATTTATTAAGCCTTGCTAAAGTGCGCATACTCCACAGAGTGACAAATTATAAATATGTTTTTTGGAGAGCAATTTGGCTTTTGGCATGCCAGGCTTTGCTTGTCTCGCCCGTCTCGCCAGTCCTTCTGCCGTTGCCTTTCAAGGGGCCATCAACATGTTTGACTTAGCCAGCTATCAAGCACACATCCTGCATACCCTAACCATCCATACAACAAACAGCAATTAGGCTTAGCTGCTTTTCTCCGAATTGCCTTGGCAGTGGGTGTGTTTCTGTGTAAGCGTCATTATTTGGCCATGCTTGCAATTTCTGTTTCCCCACGCTGTTTATATCTTTCGCTCCACTTTTCTAACTTCCTATTCATCCATCCAACCAGCGGAAGTCGTTGCTTGTCCCATCGCCAGGTGGCTTTTCCACTGCCGCCCTAATGAATAATGCAACAGACGAACTAACCAAACAGATGAGCAGCCAACTCAGTGGACCACCCAGCAAACTTTGGCCAATAAAATATTTAAATCGAAATACTCAATCCATCTCTTTCTCCCTCTCTCTCTCTCTTCTCTCTCTCCCTCCATCTCTTCTCTCTTTCTCTCTCTCTCTCGCTCTCTCTCTTCTCTCTCTTTGTCTCTGACTTTTCGCTGTGAATAAACCCGAAAATAAATAAATTAGAAATGCTAAAATGTTAAAAAAAAATGCTGAACAACGCATTAGCTGCCTTTCTATGTGATTCTCAGATTGCATATATCGTTTTAAACACCAACTGACCCTGAACAATTAAGTTTTAGCTCACTGTCAGAGAAGATATTGTATTATAAGAAATCTGTGCGGTAATGCTTAAGAGTGAAAAGTACAAACATCTGTCCTATAAATTTAGCTTTGATCAACATTTATAATTAGTTTTATACAAATTCTGAATAGAGAATGACTTTGCTTTGATAATGATCCATTTAAAGGCCTAAGTAATATATTACTATCAACTTCTTACACACCCACTCTCTTACTTTCTCTCTTTCTCTCTCTATCTCTCAGTCTACTCTGCTGAATGTATCTCGTGTCTGCGATTGGTAAGCGAAAACTATGCAAACATTTGTGCATTTTGCACAATTAATCAAATATTTTTATTGAATTTTGTATGTGGCTGGCAAACAGACAACAAATGTTGGGTTAAGTCTCCTTGCCTATCATACATATATCACCAAAACCATTCAAGATGTGCGGGGTGTGAGACTTGGGCTCGTTAATGGGCCAGCTGACAGAGTGCCAAACAGCCAAACGCTCCACAAAATGATGAATGATGTGTATGTAAGTGAATGTGTGTGTGTGTGTGTGTTGTTGTTGTATATATACTAGCTGAGTACGGAGAAAGTTACTAAAAACAAGGCGTAATGTTTGTCTTGTCATGCCGTAATATGGGGGGGTTAATAGGGATAAAGCTGGGGGCCAGAACTTATCCTTGCATTAACATTAGTTGCAACTGTTTGGCCGCAACAAGGCAACAATGTCCAAACTCAGAGTAGCAGAAATACCAGAAACCACACGAACCAGCTGCCAAGAGTATCTATATCAATGGAAATTCTGTCTAAGCCATTATGTAAATGTTATTCGTGTCTACAACCCAAATGCGAATACGAATCTGAGTTTAAGTACAAGAGTATCAAAGTACATATTTGCATATTGCATTGGCTTTGGCTTTTTATTTAGATTTTATGTCAGGATGCGGACATTAAATATGAACAGATTAACACACACACGGACCCACAAGCCTACATATATATGTATGAATAAATAAGTGTTAAAAGTACCACTTCGCTTTATAGATTTTTCCAGTGGATATCTCAGGTAAAGGCAAAGGCTACAAAGAACAAAATTTCAATTAAGCTAAAAATCTTAAGAAAATAAACAGAAATTGATGTCGGCTTACATACATTATTGTCCGTATTGCTAAATTTTACAAAAATTTACTTCAGTTTCCTTCAAATTTTCACATACAAAATGTCAGAAAGTGTCCAAAATAGAGATCTGAATAGATACTTACATTTTTAGCAGCTTATGTTAAGCTATTAGAATTCAAGTCAGTAAATAAACGCTTGTAGATTCGATAACTTACTTGCTGAAAGATAAAAAAAGAAAAGACACTACAAATTAGTGGATAGGTAATAGGAGTTTTCAAAAGACACACTAAGAATTATCGAACGAAACCGTTAAACATGAGAGCATTGTCGATAACATGATATCATAGAAATGCTCAGACCCGATATCTACGCATAATTGCTACACACACACACAGAAACATACACACACACAAATGATTTTCGATAACAAATAAATTTGTTTAGCCTTGAAACTCTTTATTCTGTTTTTGTCGGCAGTCACAAATCGTGTCCTTGCCAGCTCGTCAGAGTCTCTTCATTCCGTTTGATGATGGGTGTGTGTATGTGTGTGTGTGTGTGTGAGTGCATGCGCTTGAGTGTGAGAATGTTCAATGCTGAGCAATGTTCGCGCTGTTAGCGTCAATTCAGACATCGCTATTGCTGCTGGTGCTTTTTTTTGTTGCCGTTTCCATAGCTGGTGGCATCCACTCATGCGTCTTTGGCGTCTTGCAACGCTTCGCTAAGCCTTTTGTCTGCCTCTTTGGTGTACAAGTGCAATCGGGCTTGTGTGTGTGTGTGTGTTGCATGATTTGTGTAGCATGCAAAGTCAACCGCTTGTCATTCTGTTTGTTTATGCCGCAACGTCTCGTGTGACATCATTCAGTTGAGACAAGTCTTTAAAAGGAAAAAGTCAGATGCATCCAGCACTCCGGTACAAGTACTGATTTTATTATTATTTATCCATCCCATATGGTCAGTATTATTCATAGATTACATAATGCCTCTTATGGAAATGACTGATGTTAAATTGTTTACTTACAGATATAATAAAAAATGTTCATATATTTGAAAATATACCTTTATTATATGATTTGAAACTATTCCTTTTAGTATTTAACTTTCTCCCAATCTTTACTATTCTTTAAAATCTCTCATACGTTCTTTCTATCTAATCGCCTCTCACTTTCTCGCCACCTATCTATCTCTTTCTCTCTCTCTCGCTCTGTCTATATATTTTTTAGCTATTTATTTATTGGCGCATTTTTAGATTGAAATTGGCTTTTGGCGCCACCTGGAGCTCATATGCCAAATGATACCGGCAAAATGTATGAAAATGCCGTAACTCGCGTGTCCACAAAACCCTTGGAAGTGGGCGTCGCAGCTGTGACTGTAGGCGTTAAATTGTACTGCCTAAATCCACAGATCTCAGCAAACAAAAAGTTTGTCTTTTTTGCCAAATTGCAAATTTGTTAGTGTTTTTTTGTTCATTGTTGCTTTAAAAAGCAAAAAAACTGCAGCAACTAAGGGGAGTGTCGGAAGAGGGTAAAGAGGCCCAGTTTACAAAATAAACATGCGGCAAATAAAATGACGTCGACGAAGATGCTCAGTCAACGTTGACGTTGACTGCACACGGGCTGAAAACTATTAAAAATGAACTGACTGTGCGTCCTCTCTATCTCTCTCTCTCCCGCTCTCACTATAGTGACCTGAGGGGGTGTTCATAGGACGGGGGCTGTGTCATGTAGGGGGACGGACAGACAGACAAACAAACGAGGAAAGCGGCAGCCGGCGGCCTTTACATGTATTATGAACACAACACATCTCAAACACAGAAACACACACACGTACACTCGCCAGCACATACACACTCAGCCACAACGAACAAACACACACACCACGATTGATGTGAGCGTAGACACACAAACTTAAATAATAGCATCAACAACAACAGCAACAACAGCAGCAGTAAAAGCCATAGCAGAAAAGAATAAATTAAAATGAGAAGCGTTTTGTGCAAGAAACATTGTTGCGACCACAAAGTCATCCTGTATTTGGATATTTTCTTTTAATATTTATTTTCGGTTAGAAATTAAAAAATGCAGCAAAATTTTTTCGATAACATATCGATAATATATCGATACTAATTCGTAAATATATCGAAATTAATTGAAAGGCTGGTTGCAGTTTGTACCTTACTATTCAACCACTTGCTTGGACATACATGTGCCAATATACCGCATTTCCGAGCATGCTTACCGGGTATTTAGAAAAATTGTGCTGGTCATTGCGTACAAAAAAAATATATGCAAAAATACGCAGTGTGAACACACACATAGGTAAAGTTAGAGCTGAATGGTTGTATGCAGGCTGTAGTACCCACTCGAATATATGTATCTGTGTGTGTTTCTAGGTATAGACATAGGGACTGGCACTGGCACTGGTACTGGCACTGGCACTGGCACTGGGACTGGGAATGGTGTTGACCAGTAATCGGATTTCTATATATACACATGTGTTCATGAGAATATGACCCACATATGCCCATCCATACGCATCGCGGATTCCGCTACTGTACATACCCACACATACACGTACAAACACACACTTAAACTAAAATAAATTCAAACGGAGTTGCAAGAAAAAGTTGATTAATTATGCAAATGACAAAATATCCACAATAAATGCAGTAAATTTTTGATTCCCACTTCCCCACATCCGAATCGATCTTATTACCAATCGATTAGACAAATATACATTTAAAAAACGCAATAAGAAACCCACAAATATGCCACTAAGGGAAAGTCAATTGCAGTACAAGATAAGTCTCCATTGGAATATGAAATACGATTAGCAGAATACTAATGAAAAAGTAAAACAGATTTAAGCTGAAGTTTTGCACTGCTAACTAAAGCAACGGAAAAATTGCTCTACTTAATATTGAATGACTGCCTTTTTTCTTGCATGGCAAACAATTTTCAACTTTATTTAAATGTGTGTGTGTATGTTTGTGTGTGTGTGTGCGAGCGAGATAACGCGATTAGACAAATCAGCTGACACTAAATATAAAAGCATTTTGAAGCAGGGCGCATTAAGTGTCTGCAACGAGCCGTGCGACAAGCGGACACTTCCTGTCCTACAAATACATACGTATACTTGTATATACCAACACACAGACACACACACACACTTACATACTCTTCTCCCATGATGGCTGACAAGCAAAGCAGCCAAAAACAACAAACATCAGACAAATACGTTGTCCGGTGGCGCCTAATTTGTTTTTCTTGTGAGTATAATTTGAAAACTGCGCCCGGCCAAAGCACGCTATATGTGCACCACCCCCTAAAAACAACCCCTATAAGCGAACAACGAGGCGAGCCTGTTGCTTCTGTTGCTGCTCTTGTTCGTATACCCTGTATAATTGTCTACAAAAGGTGTGCGTCAAGTCATGATTCGATTTAATTATGTTAAGTATCATTGAGATTCATGATTTTTATGCTCAAAGCTTTACAAATATGTATTTACCTATTTTATTTAACATCTTTACCTATTTCTTTGTCAAATGAGTTTCGAATTGAATTGTAAGTTGGAGCTTTATGTGATAGCTGCTAGTTGAGCAGACATCACTTGTTGTGTGGGGCGCATCAGCAGCAACAGTTTGCTGAATGCCAAAAGACCAACAAAGCGCATCTGAATCGGGTGCGAGGTGAATAAGTAGGGGCAGAACGGAGAAGAGGTCTGACTAGGAGGCAGAAAAAATTGCTTGCTCTGCGAAGCTTGGAAAATGTGTTTATTTAGGATAACTTGACTGCCTGTTGTTGTTTACCAGTAGCTGACAATTGTCGACAGCGCAGCTGGTCGTGAGAGAAGCGAGGCGAAGGGGTGGATAAGGGGGGTAGACCCGAACAAAGACCCTCGAATGCGAGGTGCGCACACAAAGCACATTATGTTAGAGCCAAATAAAAAAACAAAAATAAAAGTCGCGACCCGGTTTACGCTAAATCGCAAACCCTCATCCAACCGTGGACTAAACAGCCCATAGCCACCCACAACCCCCAACCCCACCCCCTGACAACTTTGAATTACCTTAAAGCAAAAAAGCTACTTCAAGCAAATTGTGGGACCTATTCTTATATTTCTGTTGTTGTTGTTGCAGCAGTTATTGTTGTGGCAAAATTAATAAGCACCAGTCTCTGTCGACGTCGACGGCGCCGTCGACGTCACATAAATCAGCGGCACAAAACATGCACTAAAAAAACTTCGAAAAATAGAATATATATATATATATAGATATATATATATATATATATATATATACAACGCGCTACGCTGAAGAAAATCACAGTAATTAATTAATGTGAGTGTGCGTGTGTATGTGCAAAGTATGAGTGTTCAGCGTGTTAGTATGTCTGTGTGTGTGTTTGAGGAGAGGGTGGCTCATAAAGTAATTGCCGCCCCCAGGCCACGCCCAACCACTCAATCAGAGATTTCTCTCTTTTATTTTATTTCATTTTATTTGCTTTCTGTGTGCTTAATTTGATTTGCCTTCATTGCCTTCCTTTTTTTATTAGCGATCATTAATTAAAGTCTAAAATAAGTTAAATAAGCTTAGAATTCCAGCTTCCAATTAATATTAAGAGACACATTTTATATTATGTTTGTCTTGTCAGTTAGAAATTTTAATGGTTTACGTAAAAAAGAATTTAAAACATTAAATGTATTTAAGATATAAGAGTATCGATGTTTTTAATATTTGTTAGATTAGGCTGAATATCTTATATTTAATTTATACCATTTTATAATATTCGAAATTATGAATAAATTATTCCACTAATGAAATATTATAAGTTGTGTAAGTAAAACTGAGTGTTCTTAGCAAGAAATGCTTCAGATCCTTGACTTTCATTTGATAAATCTTTTTTATAACAATAACTCATAGCTACTCGCTTATAATTCGCAACTGTTTCAAGCAATATCAAAAATAACTGCAACTGGCTGAGGCAAAAGCCCAAGGCGGATATAAATAAATACACCGATAACAGCTTCTGGAGAGGATAAGCAATGAGATCATTTACTTAAGATCATTAGCGCCAGCTAATTTGCCTGCTATTTTTTCTTTTGGGATGCGGTCGGGGTGGGGCTGGTTTTGCAATAGATAACTAAGCATGGAATAATAAATCATATGCAGTTTTTTCCAAGCTGTTGGCAAAATCAATGAGTTAGTGCGGCATGCCACAAAGCTTTTTGGCTTTGAGTTATGGTGCACATGAGGCTATCAGGGCCATTCTCAGCCCCTCGATGGGCGTTGGGTAACTTTCTGCTCCTGCTTTTCTGCTCTTTAAAAATGTTGCGTGTGTGTCCAATAAATCTGACACGCATAAAGTTTGTGGCCCTGTCTAAGCTATGCATCTGTGCCGCAAATTAAAAACAAAAAAAAGGGAACACGGATACGGAAGCGGAAATAGCGTAAAGCGGAAGCGCATGTCTAACAACTTGCTTAAAGCGAAATTTCAGACTAGCGCAAAATGTGATTATGCAGTACCGCACGGAAAGTGGCCATCAGCTGGGCGATAAGGAAGTTGGTCATGGTGATTGTGGCGGTGAAGTGGGGTCTCACGGTCAATGTTGTAACTGAAATGGCAACATATGCAACCAAACACACGCACACATATGGGACCTGGATTAGGGATTCAGACTCACTTTCAGCTTTAGGCTTGTGCGAGCAAACTTTCTCCTCTCTTTCTCTCTCTCTCTCTCTCTCCCTCTCTCTCTCTCTCTCTCTGTCTCTCTCATTCGCTTGAAATGCTGCTATGTTCATTTCTATTTGTGGAAATCTTTTTGTTACCCTTTAGCAAGCTAGCCAAAAGGGGTATATTGCACATGAATTACTTCTTTCGCCTTAGGCCATATATACCTATGTTTGATGTTCGATAGGAAGACTTGTGATTACAACTGTTATTAATATGTTAAAACAGTCATTAGTCAAATCAACTCGCTCCCAATTCTAGACGTGAATTTTAAATAGTGGTCATGAAATTTGTTTTTCTTTATATTTATTATTATCATTAGCTTCTCTCTCTCTCTCTCTCTCTCTCTCTTTTCCCAGTGAGGTAGGGTATGCTTTAGTTTGAGCATATGTTTGCTACTTTTTCCTGCATCTAACCAACTTGATCCTGTTATTATTTTTTTTCTGCTTCTCATACTTATATACGAGTCTCCTATTCGTTGTTGTTGTTGTCGGCTGGTTGGTTGTTTCTCATCTGTTGTTTGCCTACTTTTTGTGTTTAGCCAACGTCGCATAAAAATAGCACAGCAGCAGTTGACGTCGACGCAAACGTTGACGTAGCTGTTCGCATCGCAGTCGCCCCACTGCATTATGCGGTTGTCGCCTGCGGATGGCGTTGGTTCTCCCCTCTCGCTTCTTCCTCCTCTACACAACCACTGCCTTTTGCTCCCTTTTTGTTGCTGCGACGACGACTGCTGTGTTTGTCGTCTGCGTAAAGGCTTAAAGTATTACAGTTACAGTAACAGTTAGTTGTCTGTAAACACCACCATCACACCCAACCCCCACCCACGCTTACATACATTACCACTATTTGTAGGTAAGCTACATGTTGACGACGACGCTTGCAGCTGCTTTTAGATTTCGTTTTCGCTTTTAGCTTTTACTTTTGCCCTGCTCAGCGCAATATGAGCAACATTTTTGTTATTCTCATTTTGTTGCTTTTGTTGTTTGTTTGCCTGCTGCTTGCAACAAATTGTTGTAAGCTGTGAGACTAATCCGATCCTCAAGCCCCCCCCCCCCCATCCACACCACTCCTTTGATAGTTGACTGTGAAACTACTTTAGCGGAATACTTTTAGATATTTTTCGACAGGCGACAGGCGACTTGCTTACGACAAGTTTCCCCTTTTTTGTTGTCCCTCTTTCCTCTCTCCATTCTCCGCTTTTCTTGCCTATTTCTATTCTATAATTTTTTTTCCTGCCTCATTTTCACGTGACTTTGCATTGCATACTTTTGAATGGCGCCTGTTAAGCACGTAAACTGAATTGGTATTGTGGTAGTTACATACAAAAGGCGGTCATACTGCACTTGCCCAAACACGATTTAAATACCACTATGCGTGCAATTTGATATAATAAGCATCTTCTTCTTCTTCGTTAGTCCTACGTAGTTGATTATTAAAAAGAAACAGCTAAAAACCTTGATAAGGTGACCTTTTCCCAAATTGAACAGTTGCATATTGAAGTGATAGCAACAATTAAGACTAAATTTCAAACTAAAAGTGAAAGTTGGAAAATTATTTGAAAAAAATTTATCTAAATCTTGAAATATTGAAGACAACAAAACCTTTTTTATTAATCGATTCAAATTTCAAGGTGCAATGGTCTTAATAAACACTCTTTCTCCGCATTCAACAGTAAGGCAACTGAACACTGACGTACAGGTAAACAGCGAAAACAGGTCGCCTTATCTGGCTGACTGTCAATGCCATGCGCCAATCACTAAAATGCAAACAGCAACAGCACCAAACTAAAGGGCAGGTAAATGAGTGACGGGGCGGTGTGGAAAATTGGATGGGGGGTTGATGGGGGGCGTGTGTTGTTGCCAACTGTTGTCCATGTGATGACAGCTCAAGTTGTTGCTGTTTATTATGTGCCATACTTTCTCAAACACACACACCCTCTTTCTAAGACCCTTCCCCTGCGCACATAGCCTTTGCGTTTTGCTTTCAATTTCATTTTGTGCATTTCCGTCGAACGGAAATCGCGTAAATTTGCCGGCATTTTCAATGTGCTGCATAGCGGTGTACTGGAGGGGAAAGATAGGGAGATGATTGGGGGAGAGAGAGAAAGAGAAAAAGAATGAGAGAAAGAAGTAGGAGCGGGCAGCTGACAGTGCCGGAAGTTGAGGCAAGTCTAAAAAACAAGTGGCCAATGCCGGATGCCACATGGCAAAACTTGGTGGCAGCAAAACAATTTGAGAAACAAAAGAAAGAACTGCGAAAGCTGTTTAAAAAAAAAAGAAGACTCAATTTTAGTGAAACTATTTCGCAATGGGACACAGACAAATGCAATCTTAGTCGCCCCTGCACAACGGGCGGTGCAGTCGAATCAAATCGAATCGTTATTGCTGACCACTTTATGGGCTCAATGAACCGCAAACACACTTTGTGGACACTTGATTGGACATCGGGGCGACAAATCTTAAGTTTATATCTTAAATGCAATCATGGACGGAAAGTTGTTGACCAAGTTTTAAAAAGTTATTAAGAACTAAGAAATCGAAACCAAATAATATCCCATCGATAATATCAACATGTTTTGCATTTTAATTTTCTTTACTTATTTAATCATATCGCAAGTTGAAAATTTTCTTTAAAGTGAAGGTTTTATAATTTCATACTACTTACTTTCATATAAATTGTTTGCATTATGGAGCACATTTTATATCTTAATCTGCATTTTCCTCAAAGCTTTTTAAATTTTTATGGCTCTTGTTATTCCTTCAGCCTCTAACTAAATATTTGTCTGGCTGTATACGTAACTAAACTTTCAAAAGTGTTGTTCATTCATTTCAATTGTAATTTTTTGACTTGCAGTTCAGTCATTTATTTCTCTAATTTTCTTCTCCCATCTTATCACGCCGATAGCTCACCTCTTCCACATGCACCCTTCATACTATCCACTCAATTTGTATTCGTTACATTGCTGCTTGAGTTCTTCTCCCTTGCACCTTACGGCATACACCATAGTATTACCAATTTGTAAGCCATGGTTCCATACCCACTTTTCCACCAGTCTATTCTGTCCCTAACCCGTTTATGCCCAATTTCATTTGCGTATTTTTATTTGCCGATTTAATGCTGCCTACGTTTCTCCCTGCAATTTGGGTTATGATGAAGTGATTGAAGTGCCCCAAAAAATGCTTCCAACACGTCTACTTTAATGGCCAATGGACATGCAACTTGAAAGGACTGAGGGTGAGGAAAGCGGCGAGAATGTGTTGCTATTTGTTTATTTCATATTTTCCTTCTTTTTTTGTTGCTATTTGGGGCTTTGTTTTAGTTTTCTTCTTTTTTTTTATTTACCCTTGTTGATTATATGTGCATTGCGTGCTAATTGGCCACGTGATGGCGACAAATCGAGTTTAAGTGGCCGGCAAGGTTTCGCCCCTCCACAGTAGAATGGGCTATAAGAACATAATTACCTTACTCACAGTCCGCTGCTTTATAGCCTAGTTATCGATATAACTAGCTGCAGCAGTAATTTGCTATTTGAATGGAACTACTTACTTACTTTATAGTAGAGAGCAAGACTAAACGAGGAGCAAGTAGCGTGTGACAAAAACTGAATAGCGAAAAGACAAAAGCAAGTAGCTCGAAGCGAGCAAGGTTGAGTAATACGTACGTAAATAGTACCACTTAGAAAGTAGCGAGAATTAAAAACCCCGTGTCAAGTAGGTGGTTACTAACGAGTAGCTAGTAACACGTAACGAGTAGTTAGTATCGAGTAACGAACAACGAGTAGCTAGTAACACGTAACGAATAGTTAGTAATATGTAACGAGTAGTTAGTAACATCTAACGAGCAGTTAATAGCGAGAAGAAATTAGATAGAACAAGTAATTTAACATCGACAGATGAAAGTTGAAGAGGAAGCAAAAATTTTAAAAGTTTTTTTTGCTTAGCTTCTCATTACATATGTCCCTGCCATATAAGCTTTTTTCCATCTAAGGAAAATACAAGAGTTGTCTCGCTTCAATTTCTTCCGTTTCTTATCCCAGCTGCAGCCCTTATTTTAGTACGCTCGAAATCCAAACTTGTCTACCTGTCTCTCTCGCATTCCCTGTCTCCCTTCGCCTCTCTCATTCTGTCTCACACGCTTTATTGTTAAGCAAATGCCATGAGACAAATAAGTCGGGGAGGCTTTGCTTGAGCTTTCGTACTGACTAAGTCCCTGGCCGACAATTGTTTTGACCTTGGCTGCAGCTGAAGCTTAAAAAAAAAAAACACCCATAATTCCTGTCGGTCCACACCCCTTCTACTATGCCCCCCAACCCCGTTGAGCCGCACACATTCGTTTTTATGTTAATTTTCGCATTTGTATAAAATTCGCATATCTACGCCCTATTTAACAGTCGAGTGGGCTAGGCGCGATGCTATCATTAAGAGCTTTAAGAGCTCTGCTAGCAACAATCACACACCACCCCATTATACATCCCCTTGATAATAAAATTAATTAAAATTCAATAAATTGGCGCTCAAATAAAACATTTAAATGATAAGAGGAGTCAAAATTAAAATGGGGTTTGATATGAGGGTTTGCGACAGTGGCGAAGGGAGGGGGCACGGTTGATTTTAGGCAGTGGAACTGACGTACCAGCGTTGCCTGAGGGCATTTGTGAGCGTAACAAGGGGCAAGGGCTGTTGGGTTTCAGCTTATGTTAATGCTCAATTACAATTGTTGTCGTTGTTTGAGTTTATGCTTAAATTGTATTCCCAGAGGGGCCAAAATGTGACAGAGGGTTAAGAGCCGGGCGGGCCAAGAGGTGCAAATAAATTGGTAAGTATTTACATTCGCGTTAAAAGTGAATCTGATTATTAATTTCAGTTATTGGCTATAATGGCTTCTGCAAACAGCTCAGCGTTAAGAGTCTGAGAATGAGCTCGATCAATATTCATTTATTAAAGGTATTTAGAAAAAATTTTGTTCCACCACAATTATCAAAGTAGATTATCTTATATATCATTATTTATTTCTGACTATTACTTTCACTAATGACGTTGGAATATTTCTAGGTTTCATTGATTTTGAATATGTGTGTTTAGGTGAATTTAATATACAGGTTTCATAAGATATAATTTTTTTTTGGTACGCTTCTTTCTTGAAGAGAATTACTTATGTATGCTGTGGTAATAATATCATATGCATTGATTTGCCCTTGTCTTGTTCTCTATCAAATTCTCAACCATGCTCAGAATAAAAAGTGAGTATAGTTCGCTAGGCTGCTAGCTCAATATTATTTACAAATGCCAGAGTATTGAAGTGCCAGTCAATGAATTGAGAGCTTTATAGACAAGTATTCCACTCGCACCCCCTCAGATAAAATGTTACCTTTGCTCGATTCAATTTGCGGGGGAGCGGAAAGCAATAATTTTTTAAAATTTTTGTTGAGTATTAAAAGGAAATTGGTGTGGGTATTGAATTGCAACGGTCAAGTTGGATTGATGGAAAAGTTGCAACTGCAACTATGAGTGGAAGACAAAGGGGGATCTGGATTACTTTATAAGTTGAGCTACTTTCTGTTCATGCTGCCAACAAATAAAATTGTTTGCCATGAGGCAGCAACCGAAAAAGATAGAGAGAGAGGTGAAAAGAGAAGAGAAGAGAGTAGCTGACTAGGAAATCAACAAGCAGGCAAGGAATGCGCGTGGGGAACGACTCCTTGTGGCAACAGTTGCCCCAACGAGACGCCAACGCGCTTACACACACACACCCACGTGTTAGCTATCGGTTAACAAAGTTAGCCCAAGAGCATAAGTAAAAACAACAAAAACAAAGGAAAGAAAAAACAACAAACTTACAAAATGCCTTCGACATCAAGCGCAAAAAGAACGAAATTAAAAAGCTTGCAAATGGTTTGTTGGGAGCGTAGCAGAAATAACCAGAGCCATGTGTATAAGACTGTCTCACACTCGCAAACACACAAGCACACACTCACACACATACACAGCAGCAACGTCTCAGTTTCGATTTGCGAATTTCAAAAATGTTTTTTTGCGGCAAAGGCATTTCGATGATGTTTCGTTGTTTTTGTGTATATATATAAGTATGAGTGTTTTTGTGTTGTGCTTGTGTTGTGTGTGTATGTGTATAGAGCATTAAAATTTCCAGACGAGAAAGCGCAACGAATGCTTTTAATGCTTCTTATTATAACCACAACATGTGCGCCCAAAAGTGAGCAACACCTTTTTCTTATTCGGAATTCATTTCATATTAAGTTTTCAGAATAGAGATCAAATTTAAAACATTCTTCCGACCGCCAATTTGTAAACATTTTAAAGTATTGTTTTTAGACTTTGACTACTTATGTGTATTGATTCTTGAATCGCCCCCGATTTTGAGTCTCATCATATGCTGTGGAACTAAGTCAGTTGCAGTGGCTTACTTGTGTGTGTATACACAAATTAAGCAAATACTTGTAGCACATACACATACAAATACACACTCAAACACACACAGACATGTATATGGCGCTGGTTGAAACAACAGTCGGCAAGTTGCCAAAGTACGCAAAAAGCAAAAGTTCTGACAACAATAATCACAAGTGGATGCCACATGCCGCTTACCACAAGTCGCAGCTGGCCACCCAATATTTTTTTTCATCCTTTTCTTTGCACCACAAATGCCCCATTCTAACCACGGGCCCGCCTCGTGTCCCATTTTTTTGTTATTTTTAGTTCAATTTGTTTTTTTTTTTTTTTTACGGTATTAGTTGTCGTAATATGGTCAACCAATGTTGCCAAGTAGCACACGGAATGACGAGAAGGTGGGGCAAGAGATTTTTCTCTACAAAACGATTTTCATTGTTTACTGCGTTTTTCTTTTTTATGTCACCTTATGCCCCATATGGGACTTTAAACTATTTGTAAATAATATCCTAGTCTATTTATTAAATTAATATGATTCCATTTGAGTCCTCTTGGATATTCGCTGGTAAATCACCAGCTCTGAACAAAGCAGAAAACGTAGATATTGAAAACATATTTTCCAAATATTAGGAAGTTAGTTGCAAATCATTTGCATATCGCTGCATATGAAAACAAATTTTAAAACCCTCAATATCATAGAATTGAATCTGTTAACTGTAAAGGTCATTTAAAAGGGAAGTTAAAAAAATAAAAATAAAAATTATAAATGACATGGCTTAAGCTAATCTTTGCAATATACACACAAAAATATATTTTGGCATGCAATGCTTTTTCTACGGCGAACTGGGTCTCATCTCTCAAGTGTCTCATACAGAACCTGACTGACTGACTGCCTGGCTCTGCCTGGACTTTAAACCAGTGTTGAAAATAAAATACTCTGCGGGAAAAGGCATTTGCAAAAGCGGACTTCATAACCATTTCGCCCATAAGAACATATGATATCCTCTTTATCAGCCCCACTCACTTCTCTCCCTTGTATCTGTTCGTCACATATCACTGCCATGCGTATAATTAATCAGATTTGATGCAAGTTGATGCGTTACACGATATCAATTATGGTTGCCTAAGGGTTGTGGATTAAATACAGCAGAAAGGTTTCTGCTCCCTCCCTTCCGCCTATCCTTCCCAAATATGCTAACTCTCTTTAATTCTCCCCCTACCTCGTCCCTCAATTGTCAGCTAAAATTAATTAACCGCCTGCATATTGAAACTATTGTTTACCTCCAACTAAAAGTTTGTCAGGTAGGTTGACAAGAGGATGTATTTGGTGAGCCGGGGAGAAGCAGGCTTACTGCAAAAATGTTGAATGTGAGTTTCCTGAGAATATTTTCTGCATAATTATATGCTCCAAGCAAACAGATTTTAAATGCCATTTCGTTTGATCTCCCGCGAAAGGCATTTGAATACAAACGGGATTCAACTCGAGTAAAAATCCAAAAATTTAAATTCATGGGCTGTCTACCGTGGCAACGAAAGCTTAAACATTTTGCTGACATATTTTCCAGAATCATTAAGAGCGAGAGACCTCCTCTGGCAGGGAGAGACAGACAGAGAGAGCGAGAGAGAGAGAGAGAGAGAGAGAGAGAGAGAGAGAGAGAGTGAGCACTAGAGGGCTCTCTAAGAGGATACGCTTGAAAATTTCATAGCTACTGTTGGATTTCGGATGGCTGCCAAAAAGTTTTGTACATATATACACGCACACACACTGGTGTATTTAAAGGCCACGAAATGTGGACGGTTTGGTTTGGCTTGGGTTTCGCTTCTTGTCCCGGGCCGCGGGGCAAAGGCCAATTTTCAGTTTGAATATTTTAGCTGCTAATTAAAATGTATTCGCGGTTAACAAAACGCGTGCCAAGCTACGCAACAGAACCAACACAACCCTCCAACCACCCCAAACCACCCTTAACCACCACCACCGCCCTGTTGACCTTGAAAAATGAGCTTAGGCAGACAAAAGAAAGAAGATAGAAAGCAAAGTTTTAAGAGGAGGCTTCTCGCATTGCAGAAGCAGAATGAACACGAAATCTAATTGCAAGCAAAGGAGCGCAGGAGTGGGTAGGGGTGGATAGGTGTTGCCAGGGCCAATGCCAAGCATTTACAGTAACAATTACAGCAACAGTTATAGGGAGTAAGGAGTACGGAGTAGGGAGTAGCGAGTAGAGAGTAGGGTAGCTTGCAAACTTTACAATGTAGCTGATGGCAACGCCAAGTCACTCCACCCACTGTTTGCAACGGTCAACCCAGCAGCAGTCCACAACACAATGTGACAAGCAATGGAACAATGTGCACTGACAAAAAAGAAGTGTGCCCCAAGAAACCGGTTCTTGGAGCTGCACATATTCTGAACCAAAGTTAAATACAGACTCTAATCAACTGATTCCTCACCAGCTGAACTTTCACTTAATACTTCTTTTTAAATTTGTCAAAAAATATAACATATTTTATTAAAATATTATTCGAATTATTTGATTTAAGATTTGTATGCTCGAGTTTCTCCTTTCAAAGAAACATTTTCATTTATTTTTTCTGCGTGCACCGGAAGGCAGGACGGAATGTGCTGCCATGTTGCATCATGTATCTGAAAACGGAAATGCGCTGCCATATTGAATTTGCTGAGACAAATTGTAGTCCTGGCATCAGCGTCTGAGACAAGAGCAAAGCAGCACACAGATTACACAAGCGACCCACACACACACACACTAGCGCATGTCCAAGTCCAAACGGTCAAAAGCATGCAACACGCTCCTCCTATCAGTAGCATCAGGGCATCTGCCCGAGTTGGTGTGTGTGCGTGTATATGTGTGTGTATGGTGTGTGTGAATGTGTGGTTGGTTGAATTTGTGTCTGAATTTACAGAACTTTCATTTCAACTTTTTACAAAATACCAACCAGTTCAAGCTAACCCACTCAGTTTACTAGCAAAAACGAACTTAAACTTTAAATTCAATGAGATTAAATTCAAAACTGCACTCCTCTTGAATATAACGGTAATGGACGCAGCTCAAGAGTGAAATTTAGTTAGATTTGCGCAACTTGCTAATTTTTTAAAAACAAAATATATAATTACTTATTTGTTCAAAAGCTTTAAGCAATTGAGAGGCATCCTTTTGCTGTTTGAATTTTTACTCAGCTGCCAATTGAAATCGTGTCTTTTTTAGCACAGATATGTCGATTGAGTATTCAGCATATCTCAATGGCATACTGAAGCACAGCGAAGAGGGGGATGGAGGCGACTGGCAAAATGACATGACATATTTCAAGGTAGACTTTCTGTATTGCGCAGATCGAGCAAAAAACCAAAAATACTACAGAAAAAAAAAACAAAAAATACGAAAAGCTGAGTTAAAACAAAAATGTTCCATGAATTGCTGCTAAAACACCACCACCCACAAACCCCTCTCTACTACACCTTAACAAACACTGGGAAGAGACCACTCCGCCTCCTCCTCCCTCTGCCTCTGCCCGCTTTGAATGCAAGCTCTAATTGTGTAATTAATGAATTGCCTCTCGGGTAACCCAGCTCAACTAGCTGTGCATTAAGCCCATAGGGAACGTCTATGTTCTCCCATACCACATCCCCACCATCTCCACACACACACACACAAACACACATACCCCTGACCCGCATTTAGCGCAAACTTCTCCATAGACCGGCGAACCACATGGGACGTTAATTGAAATGCTCGTGGGGTGGCAGCCGTCCTTCAGATCACCAGGTTCCCCAAAAAAAATAAAATAACAACAGATTTAGAAAAAAGGTGTAACATTGCTCGATTAGCTAATACCCTCTGTTCTACTATTAAAAATGGCCATTCAAATTTAACCAGAGAGCTCGAGTTAAGACTATGTTTTATATTTTATGCACACAGATAAATAATCTAGAGGCCAACTCATGATCAAAACGGTATTTCTCCAAATTTCCTTTCAGATAACTATTTTCTATTTCCTTTGTTTTTTGTGGCAGAAGTAGAACATAAATTTTGAAAGTGTATGCATATTATTTATTTCCATGTGAAATGTATTATTTACTATCGTGTTGAGCATATACGAACTGAACAATCTCATTGCATGGGGATAAGCATAGCCGCTGTGCCTTCAGTTGCATATTAAATAAATAATAAACTATTTTCACAATTTTACCTTGACTAAGGTACCAAAAATGTATCAAACCAAATATTGAAGCATTTAGAACAGAAAACTTACCTGAACTTGCTGTTGGAGGTAAGTTTTAAGAGCTCAGACCTTGATTACGAGCTAAACTAATTTTCAAATATGTATGTTTTTAAATGTTTTGCTTTGTTTTAAATACATTTTAAATCTTCCACTAGACCATAGATTTCATTAGACTCCATGCAGCTTGTAATAGTGCTTAAAAAATTAAATTTTACTCAAGTTTTTGTTTCCGCAGTTGCGTCAATTTTTTCACATTGTTGCCCAACTTTTGCCACCTCACATAGAACAGAAGGCTTGCACAAGTTGTAAGCTTTAAGCAGAGCTTAAGGGTTAAAGAGATTTTCTTGTTCCAAAAGCGTGCACTAAAAACGTGAACCATGCACATTTGGAGTGCACGGAAATAAAAACTATTTTTGCATTTAAGATTTATTGTGTTCCATTTTCGCAAACTGATCGAAATAAATAATCTATTAGCCATACAATTGGCGTAAAAGTTATTTTTTCCTTTTAATTGTGAACTCAAAGTTGACTGATTTAAAAGAACTCACAATAAAATGAGTGAACAACTAAAAATGTGTATTTCGAGTAAGAATCAAATTGTTTTCAATATTGAATTTTGCATTAAATCGAACTATAAAAATTAACAAAAAATTAAACTGCTGCATTCCATTTTCCATTTTCAAAAACTGATCGAAATAATTAATCTATTAGCCAGAAAATTGGCATAATTGCTTTTAATTGTGAACTCAAAGTTGACTGATTTAAAAGAACTCACAATAAAATGAGTGAAAAACTGAAAATATAGATTTCGAGTAGAATTCAAATTGTTTTCAATTAATTCAATTAACAACAAATTTAACTGCTGCAACTTTGTGATACCCTTCTTGTACATATTAAGTCAGATCAGGATATACAAATTGCATTAGTTCAATTTTAAATCGAGTTAAATCGAGGGAAATAATACTTAAAACACCCGCGTAACAAGTGAAAAATGCACTCTCTCTCTCATGCTCTTGCTTTTTCTCCCTGTTTTTCTCTTTCTAGTGTGCCTTCCTTGCTCTCGGTCGCTCTCCATGTTTACAATTGAGCGCTAGTTAATTTATTTCAAAATCCATTTGTTAACTTTGGCTCGGCTCTGTTTACATGTCGCTGTCTGTTTGTCTGTTTGTCTGTTTGTCGGACAGATATCGACATATATATATTTTGTGTTTGTACAAATGTACACACATATGTAATATATACACACTACGTACGTATGTATATATTGAAATAGATACACAATTCTTGGCATTTCTTCTTTATTGTGCGTATTACATTTACGGCTAATTCAATTTTCCCATGTACCATTCCCAATACCATTCCCCTTGGAAATTTTTGGAAAACGGAAATTTGTGCGCGTTTTCGTAGCATTTCTTCCAATCGGTAAAGCTTAAAGTTCATTAGAACAAACGAACAAACCAAAACAACGACAACAAGTTCATTGTTTATGTAAATATGCTGGCGGAATGGCTTTCAAATCAATTCATTAGCCACATAACAATACATTTACTTGTATATATCAATATATATGTATATATATATATATATATATATATATATATATGTATATAAATATTCATTTACACTCGGAGAAAAGTTTATTTAATAGAGAGGCTATATATGTGTATACATATTTTGAAAATGTCGATTGCCAAATTCCTGACTATTGGATTTGTATAAATACATACATATGGTTTGAGACCCGCTTTAATCTATACTATTATATAGCCCCATTCGGCGATTGGAGCTGACTGAAAACTGTTTTCGGCACATGGTCCAAATACACACGTCTCGAAAGAAATATCGACGTGTGCGCTAATGGGTAAGGGGTTGGCCGGAGGTAAGGGGCAACAGTTGCCGTTTCGAGTTTATTTAGTGAATTATCGAGCAAAAGTCGACCAAAAGAATTTTTCTTTATATTTTTGTTATGTTGTTGTTGGTATTGTTGTTGTTGTAGATTTGTTGTGTTTTGTTTAGCTTTAGTAAATACTTGAAAATTTAATGCCGTTTGGCCAATAATTAAGCAAAAACAATGCAGCACAGCGTCAGAGATGCCAGCAAGCGTTTCTCGTCTTTTCATGGGTCTCAATCCCGAAACACACTAGATATTTCTGCTCTCATTTCGCAATACTTTCACATATTTTCTTTAATTATACCTATTTAAAGTAACATTTTTTTTAAATTTTATTGGGACGTTATGACAAATTTGTTGCCAAAAATTTCTTATTTCAAAATGTGTTACAAAGCAGTACAAAATAATTTTAATGAAAGTTATAAAAAAGTTCCTGCACAAAATAATTATTAGCTTGGCTTGTAAATATTAAGTATAATTTCTCAATATAGTTATTGAATCAAAAAAAATTTAAATTTGTAAACTAAAAAGAGTATGGCGCATTCGTGAGATGCTTTCGATTGGCACGATTACTAATTGTTTTGATTTAATTTTTTGCATTTTGTTTTTCACATATTTTTAAATATTAATCATACGCACAGTTTGCCAACATTGATTTCATACTGGCAAATGTACAGAAATTATTGAAAGATTGAGAGCAGAGTGCAAATCAGTGGAGGGCAGTATGAAGAAATTGAAGGAATAAATAATATGAGAAAATAACCCAAATGTTACGAATCGCAGCAACAGATGGCGCCAGAGAGCAGCTGTGTCCGCGGCGGAAATCTTGAGGGTCTTCAATTAAGGCAAGCGGCAGATAAGCAGTTGTTGGCTAAAGTTAACGGAAGTGACCCAAAAAAATAAAGGTTAACGCAAACGTGAACTACAAAGGGGATGAGAAAAAGATTTCTAAAAGAAATAAAAAATAAGAGCAGAGACAAAGTTGAAATGAAAATACATTAAGTGGAAAACGAAGCATTTTATTAATTGCCAAAAAAAATATTAAAAGAAAAACTTAGTTTAGCCAAGGACCCTGAAAAAACGGAAGCCTAACTAATATTATAAATGTATGTTTGTTAAGGAAAATTTTAAATGTTGACTGGTATTTAAAAGAATTCTCAGGAAACCTATGCTGAATTACAGATTTTATAATTCATTACGGAATTTCAATATATTATTTACTCACATTTTCTTTTTTTATTTAATCAACAAAATATTCTAAGTTTTGTCAACAAAGTTTTTAAACAGATAAACTACTTTCATAAATTGACAGATGGACGGTATATATATATATATATATATATATATATATATAAATACGTGTGATTGGATGACTGTCAATACGATATGAACTACACGGCAATAAAAGCACTTATCAGAATATTAAAAGACGAATTCTGATTTTCAACACCGTTTCTTCAAACATTACAATTTTCACAAACTTAATAATTTTTTGAAACTTCATGATAAAATAATCAATATTTATGTAACTTCAGCATTAAAAATGTTGTACGCAAATTTAAATCGCAGAAATCATAAAATTGTACAGCCCCAATTCACTTATTTAATGTTTGGTATAACGACTAAAAAAGTTAGCAAATCGAAAGTTCGAATATATCTTAAGTGAACTACATTTAGCAAGGAACCCCTTAATTTTAGCTCCCATTCATTTTACAATTCAACTCACTCCACCTTTATTCGGATCTGCCCTTCGAAATTATGCACGCACTGTGAGAACACCCACATATTTTCCAGCACTGACCTTCAAATTTTGTTACAAAGTACTATTTTAGATATACAATAACCAATAAACCAAAATTTGTCAGATGATTTATTCGCACTTCTGTCATTAATTTTTGGAATTGGAAAATATTAAAAAATTACAAAATTTTATTTACCTTTTGCTCTCTCTTTGCTGTTCTTTTCTGAAATTGCTGGGGCACTCTTTGCACTTTTGTCTCTCTCTCTCTTTCTCTCCCTATCTTCTTCTTTTCTCTCGCTCTTTCGCACAGAAAAAAAATGAGGATGCAACAACAAAGTGGATTTCGTTGGATAATTTTTGTTTAACACCAAGAACAACAACAAAAAAAGACAAAAAAAAAAAGAAGAAAGAGTAACTACTATTTTTAATAGAGTTTCAGGCAATCAATAATATCACGAAATTTCAAAAATATGTTTTGTTATTTGGATTTTTTGAATTTTGAAAATCTATATTTAAGCGTGTGTCCACTGGCTCAAAATTCTCTGAAGCTATGCTTGAGTTGATTTTACGCACGACTCAAGAAACGAACTCGAACTCGGAGTTTGAATTTCAGTTGGGACTTTTGAATATTAAGTGCGAATCGAATGGTTAACTCCAAGATCTAAGAACAACGCAATGTTATCCGCTCGGAGGCTGAACGCCTACTGAATGTTAAACGCGCGCCGAAAAGCTGTCGCAGAATGCGACGAACATCGGCCACGCAACGCGTTTGACGTTGGCGTTGGCGTTGGCGTTGACTGCGCTGTCGCTGGCGGCAGCGCTATTGGCAGCACTAACGAAAGCCAGCCGAAGTTCGTCGTGTGCGTGCGTGTGTGTGTGTGCGAGTTATTCGTCTGTTTTGCTGCTGTTAGCTGTCGCTGCTGCTGCGCTTTTTAATTGCATTTCAGCTGGCAAAAGCGCAGCAGCAGCTTTTTGCTCTGCGCTTCATAAAATATTTTTAATGCTGAATAATTTAAAGCAAATATAACGCAGTCTACACAGCACACACACACAAACTGGCACACATGGCGCCTGAAAAGTCTACAAACTCACTCAATCTACGCATACACACACAAACGGAAAGTCCATTTGCTTCAGGTGAGGTCTCCACTGCTTGGAAGCAGTCGTCCTCTTTTCGTCTCTCTTCTGCTTTCCAGTCACATCTTGCTAAAATGTGTGGAGGAGCGCAACAGTTGAGATGAATGAAAACGTTCTGCACGAACGCATGGGCAGCGACGCTGGCGTCGCAGTTAGCTTCATGTGTTGCTTTCTGCTTTTACACCTACCGTCTGAAAGCTTGTGGGAAGCTTAGACACCGCTGCTTTCTAGTCACAAACACACACACACATAGTTGGGGGCACTGTTGCCTTATGAAGTATGTGTGTGTGCGTGTATATGCGTTGTATGCGCGTGTGTGTATGTGTTAAGCAGCAACTAATTTTTGTTAATCACACCTTAATGACATAAACCTGATACCATTTTCGATGGGACCACCAAAATCCACCTGCTAACATTCACCATCAATTTACGGATAACCAAATAATTAAGCCTGTAGTCTCACATACACAAGTCTGACTTTGTGTGTGTGCGTGTGTGTCTTAATTATAATTTGTCCCCTATTGTAATAATAACAACAACATCTGCAACACCGGTAGTGTGCAACTTGGAATCTTGGATTGCAACTCAAAATACACCATAAAAACACTGTCACACAAAATCCACTCACCAAAACAGAATGCGCTTTTTAATGACAAAGTCGATTTGCTCAAGAAGGTCCTGAAACTGCATATGGTTGATTCATCAAAATATTTAAAATACATTTATGGCATTGAAATAAATATTTGAATGCATAGTAACCTATAATCAGTTTAAAGGGAAATCAATATTATTGCCTGCATAATTTATTGATAAATTTAATTTGCCCAAATTAACAATATATATTCATTAGCTTTAATAATACCATATACCCAGATTAATAGTATTCAAGGTCTTTACAAAAAAATATATTATATAATAATTCTGAATAAGACATATTCTTTGCTAAGCATTACAAAAAAGTAAATAGACAAAAAAAATAAAATTAAAAAAATGCGATTTACCACCCGTTACGTGGGCTAACATCTACCTTATCTTGTAATACTTAAAAATTGATATCTATACAATAAAAATCGTACTTTCATAATAAATAGGCCTGCTCATTTTTAAATCGTTTTTAAATTAAAAACACAGATTCTGTTCGTTCTTTAGACCTTTATAAAATGCCCTTTTTCATTTCAATTATTTCCTTTGTTTTCCTTATTTCCAAGTTATGATTTTAGCTTATTTGCATGCCATGTTTAATTCCACGCATTCCAAGTTTCCAATTTTTTACCCTGGAACCGTTTTACTAATCAACATAGTGGTTGCTTAGCGGTTAGCCCCATGACAAAGCATTGTTAGCAGCAGCACCTGCAACAAACTCACACCTATTGCTGCCCTTGCAGCTGCATCACCACCACCACCACCTCCCGACTGCAGTGTCTCATCAAAGTAATTGCCATAAATGGCAAAGGTGAGCAGTTGGGCATGCGACTTCCTCAACTGCAGCTGCACACGTACCTTGTTGTCCGGTTGAGAATGCTCTTGCCACTCGATTTCAGTGGATTGCAGGGCATAGAGTGAGGCACTTAGAGTGCTGGGCATTAGAAGGCGACGCTGGCGGTGCACGAAATTGCCGCTAATTCGCAATACGTTGAACTGTATAGCGGCTGTTTCACTCTTACTCAACTGACCGCAGCTGCTGATGCTGTCATTGAGGCAGGCAAAGATGCCGCACAGTCGTACTACACTATACTGTGCCTCCTCATAGCGACGCTGCCCCACAAACACACCCAGGCGATAAACATACTCCGGCTGCCTTTCGGTTCGTGGTAGCTGCGCTAGCTGCCACTCAAAGTCGCAGCAAAGATCAGCTTGGCAAAAACGCCTCCCTTGCAGGCTGCCAGCGGGCGGAGGCAGTCGCCAACTATTGAACTCGTCCAGCAGCGGCTGTTGCAACATCTGCAATTGCTGCTGTGCGGGACCCACGCGCTCCTCATCCAACTGGACGGCCCTGCTTTCCACCAGCGGCGAACGGGGCACGCGCGCTAGCAACAATTTTCGCTCGCCAATAGCTGCGTTGTCGCCAACCATGAGGCGCTTCAGGGCGCCATGTTGGCCAGAGTAAATGCCACTGCCACTGATGCCGTCTTGGGGCAGACTCGCACCGGCCGCCAATAGATTCACATTGTTTACCCAGGCCCATCCCTGCTGCAGTTGACTGGCTGCAAATACAAAAAAAAAATATATATTAAGAAGCAGCTTACAATGAATTAGCCGCATTCGGTCAATATTAAAACCGTTTTATTTGGATCACACACAATCGTTGACACGGAGACGGATTAAGTTATCGAAAAAATTTAATAAAGCTGATCTGCATTTATCAAACGAAGACACCTATTCCAGATTTAAAGACTTGTTCATTTAGACGGACGGAGTTCGATAGAACTCTGTTAATGCTGATCTAGAATATATCTACTTGATGGAGTCGTGAAAACTTTCTTCTTCGGCCGCCTTTGTTTTGAGAGGAATATGCGAATTAAAGAGACACGGTTCGATAACATATATCTAAAAGCTGGGTTGAGGGTATCTCAATGTACAGCTCCATCAATATGGGTGTTTTTGCTTGTTTAAAGTGGAGTTATTAATCAGTATTTATTTTTTGGTTATCAAATCTGATAGTCTTCTTGGAATTCTGTGCTATTAGATTAATATAATACTACTCATAAAACTGTGTCATCGTAGTTTACAGTTACCGGTGCAAAGCCAAAAAAAAAAGAATAGATATGTCCGATCTTATATCCGTATGTACTATAGAAAATGAATAATGTAGACTTCTGTTCGTATCGAGAAAATATATTATTCTAAATTCATCGAGAATCGAGTTCGATATAATATTAATAATATCGATATAATATATATTTATAATATCCGAAAGAGCTCCGTAATATAGGGTATTTCATAGTCGACTACTGCATTTATATTTATTTTGTATTATTGACCGACTGACTTACTGAACATGGAATAAACTCACCGGTTAGAAAGGGCAGCTCCGACTTGAACATTTTGCTGACAATCAGATTATGGAGATTATAACGCTCGACGAGCTCTTGAGCGGGCGTGTAGAACAACATGTCGAAGCAAATGAAATGCCCGAAGGTCACATTGAAGTCCGTCTCGAAGACGGCATACTCTGGCTGCCTGGTGCGATTTAGGTGCGGCTCCAGATACAAGTTCCATTTGCGATATCGCGAAACTACCGCTCCACTGCGATCAAGCACCACATTTGTGTTGTACACATTGTAGCCGCGGGTAGGGCATTCTTTGTCCGTTATCGGATCGCAGCGTTCTCGTTCGTTCACATTGAGTAGAAGATAACTGTGCGCCTCGACGGCGGCACAGGCCAATTGTCGCAAAAAGTTGGCTACCCCATCAGCGGGTGGAGCCACAACGAGGCACAGGCTGCGCTTCGACGGCGCCGGTACGGGCGTCAACTGTAACTGACTATTGAGGGTGCCCTCCGGGAAAACTAGAATATCGGCCGTGCCATTTGCGGACGCAATCAGCTCCAGATATGCAGCGAGATTCTGTCCCAGCAACTGATCGGAAGTGCCAGCCCCGAACGCCGGACGAAACTCAATCACACCCGCTGTGTAGTAATCAAGCGTGCTCCAAGCCCTACAGCTGCTGACAGAGAAAAACACCACCAGCTGAAGCAATCTCGTCAGCCACTTGCCACTCATGATGTTCCCTTCAGAATGTGCGCACAGCTCGACTCGACTGTGATTTTTAATCAAGAAACGGAACACGGAGCAGAGACTGAGAGAGAATCAGACAGATATAGAGACAGAGACAGAGAAGGAATTGTATTTAATCTTATCTTTCGTATCGGGCACAATTTCGGATTATGTCCGACGTCTCTTTTTGCTTTCGCAAATACTATAAAGTAGTAGAAGAGAGCAAAGAATAAGATGGGAAGATTATAAGCGGAAATCTAAGAATATGACAGGTTTCACGATTGCTTTCAGGCATCATATTTCATCTTCGACTATCGCTTTCATCGTAATTTTTCAGACAAATTCTTTGCCAGTTATAATCTTATGAATATTATGAATGCAACTACTAATTAATTAAAAAACTGTTTAGAACTTAAATTTTAGTTTCCATCGGTTAGTTAATTTCAACGTTCACACATTTTGATTAATAATTAACTCTTCCGACTTAAGCGCATCTTAACTTGCGTGTTCGATCGCAATTACCATATTTTGACAGATTTATGAATAACATGATATTTGATATTACCAGCAGCAATTCCAAAAAGAAAGAATTTGGACTGTGTAAAGCGGTGCTTACTGTGATTTCAAGCTTCTATATGCTGTTCATTCCCAGTGTCTGTGGGAGATGGGCAACTCTGCTCTGTTGTCTTTCGAATTATTATCTGATATGCATACTTTTAGGCGGCTTTGAAAGACTTCTACAGAAAGTAGTGAATATAGTGAATGGTATGTAACTTCTTGCCCAAATAATCGGTTTTTGGTGGTTTTGGTTTTGGTGATTATTATTAGAGTCATTGACCCAATTATTGTAATTGTCTTTCCTAATTTAGACACTTTCTGAGCGCTTTAACAAACTTAAATTAGGTGTTAAACATGATACATGTGAAAGTGAGTTATACACAACATAGCTAATAAAAAATGCCTCATGACATGAAGATAAACATAAATTAAATTTATGTTATTTCATTTTCAAGAAAAACAATGAAATGCGAACGTTAGAAATGCGAAAATCAGCCAAAAGCCAGAACTCGAGTGAAGCTGAGCAGCGCCGTCATCAGTTGGCTCGAAGCCGCAATCGAGATCCTGTTGCTGGGTGCCAACGCCAAAGGTGCAAATATTATCATAGTAGTTCCCATAGATGGCAAAAGTCAGCAGGTCAGACACCTCCAAGTCGTCAGCCAATGCGTAACGAGCATTCACCTGATTGCTGGAAATGAAAATCAAGTCATGAACTGAGTGCATTTAAGAAAAGATACTACTTTGAAAAATCACATTAAAATTGGAGACACCACTAAAAATTGCATACTTTTTGTTCTCAGACACAGAATACGCTTTTACTACTCACCCATCTTTTAGGTCAGAGAGTGCAAAATTAAACTGTGGCGGCTCCAGGGGCAACAAGTTTTCCCGCACACTGTTGGTCAACAGAAGAAACTCCCGCGACTTAGGATAGACCACCTCAATGATCAACCGTCTGAAGATTAACTGAGCTCGAGTTCCATCAAGCAACTGCCCGCAATTCGTGATATGGGATCCGTTGCAGACAAAGATGCCACAATTTCGCACATAGTTGGCATCCACTTCCTGCTCATTACGCCAGCCATCATAGGCGCCCATCCTATAGCTATAGTGGCTACCATTGGACAATCCATCCTTCGACTGTCGCCACTCCAGCTCAAAGTGGCAGCACAACTTGCCATGGCAAACCTTCTCTTTCACTCTTCCCGTTGCCTTTTCTTCGTCCAGCGCTAGCAGCTTACTCTCATATTGATCTACATAATCCTGTTTCATTTGAAAATCTGTACTGCTCGAAGACTTGGGAATCGCTTCCCGGCTTACAGAGCGTCGCTGTCTGTGCATTGGCTCAGTCTTTACATATTTTGGCACCTGAGCCACATACAAGCGACGCTCACCTTCTCCCGTCTTCATCGTGCTTGTGATGGTGCCGGACCTTCCATGATAGATTCCCGTACCCGTACTACCGTAGTTCGGATGACTGGCACCCGACGCCAATAGATTCACATCGTTGCTGTATGCCCAGGCCTGCTGCACTTGGACGGCTGTAAGCAGGAAAGCAAGAACATCTCTTGAATGACATGGATATTATCAACTGTTTCTAGATGAACGCTCAGACGCACCAGTAAGAAATGGCAGCTGGGAGAACCACATGCTGGGAAAGATAAAATCCGTAATACCCTGCTCAGCAGCCATTTGATGGGCAGGCACATAAAACAGGATGTCAAAGCATACGAAATGTCCAAATGTGACATTAAAGTCCGTCTCAAAGCTGATGGACTCTGGCACAAATGTGGAATTCCGTGGCTCACCATAGAGATGAACCTTGCGATATCTCGAAACGACCAATCCACTGCGATCAAAGACCACATTCGTATTGAAGACATTATGGCCACTGGGTGCACATGGACGCGTATCCTCGGGCGTATCGGTGCAGAGCTGACGTTCGCTAATATTGATCACAACATATTTGCGAGCAGTGCGAGCAGCGCAGGAGATCGCCACCAGAAATGAGGCATAGTATTTACCATTTGGATCAGATATACAGGGTGTTACCTGCTCCTCTATCGCTGGCACAAAACTGAGCGTGTCGAGTCCATTTAACGTTGCCTCCGGAAAAACAATAATATCCGTAGCATTGGCATCGGCCGACTTAATAATCGACAAATATCCAGCCAAATTATCAGCTATATTCGCATTGGCATCTGGGCCAACTGCCTGACGAAACTCAGCAACGCCGGCTGTGTAGAAATTCCCAGAGATAGGCGTCTGCAAAAATGTCATTTGCCGATTAAACTAGGCTAACGCTTATCTGGCCTAAAACAAAACTAACCTGCTGACTCATTCCAATGCTAGCTAATAATAGCATTAGCAGTTGAGGTCGCAATCGCGTCCAGTTAACGCTTGGTCCACCAATCCAGTGACATCTGGCCATTGCTATCTTGACGTCCCCGAAAGTGTTGCTGCCGCGTGAGGGGCAAACGTTCAACTGTGTCCCGGCGGTGTTTTGGCCACATTTTATATGCTTTATCCGAATAATACTAACGTCAGGCTTTGCACACAGAGCGTAAACAACAAGCCGAAAACTTAAATTCATTAATCTTATCATTAGCGACATTGGCAACTTATTTTTTTGTCGCGACCAAACTGACCAGCCTACAGTGGCCCAAAAGCCGTTTGTAGAGCAGAAAAAGAAAAAAATTAAGTAAATATATTTCAAATTTAAAGTTGGCGAAAAAAATACTATCATATATATTTATATAAATTATGTATTCAAGCATGCTTATTAGTAAATTATAGCAGTGATTTGTCGCCAATTAAGGAATTCCATAAAAATTAATGGAAAAAAACAATAATTATCCTCGATTTTTACAAAAAAAAAAAAATATGTACAACTCTTTCGATTTCTGACTGAAGAGCCAGGAATCGCAAAAATATATCATATGGTTGTCGTAAGAACACTCGACTAAAAATTGTGAAAATTGTCGTTTTTTAATTTTATGATTACTCACTATGCAGCGGATTTTGTAGTCTGATTACTTATATTTAACTAGAAATTTAATAAATTGTTTATATGACTTAGATTTTAGAGGACTTTGAGTTATATCTGAGTTCCATGAGTTCCATAAGTCAGTGAACTTCTCGCTTGTACATTGGCCAGCCAATCACACCGGACATGACCGAAAGTGTTTGCCTTATCGAAGAACTGCGAATGAGTTGTTTCTCTTGGCTGTTAAGCGTGTTCAACTCATTGTGCTTATCAGTCCCGCCCTCGCCCTCCTCCCTCTACCAACGGTTTAGCGAACGGCAGTTGTATGTATATAACGGCTGTTGTCTACTACTATATTTAAATTTATTTTATCATGTATCTCAACTCAACATCAATTAGTGTGAAAAAGCACACTCGAGACAAAAATGCTTTTTCTACTTTTATCTTTTCGGCTCTTATCCATATCCTTATCAACCTCTCCTATGCCCCATTATTGCATTTTTAGATGTACTTTCTTTAGACCGTTTTTATCTCATATTCATTTGCTCCACTGTAAGATACTCTCCAGCATTTTGGCACAATGTTAGAGTCACTAATAATAATACTCACAGCTTGATTTATCCACTGACCTCGCCTTTTCGGCTTATCCCTGCCAGAGTTGCGCATCAATTAGCTTTTATGCTTTTTTTAGCCACTTTTCAAAACTGATGCACATTGGCAGGCCAACACCAAGCCCAATCCCAACCCCAGCCCGGCCAGCAACTGAATTCCAATCCCCGTTCTTCGCAGTTCAGCTTAAGTCAAGCACAAGTGAAGGTAAAGAAGAAAAAACAAAAACATTTTATGCTTGTATAAAATTAAAAAATAATGTTTGAAAATTTCTCGGTCATATATATTAAATACGAAATTTACCCAAGGGAAACGAGTCGTATGTATACACACACACACACATGTGTTTGCCTAGCGTGTGTATATGCTCATAGTGGATGCTCATTTTATGCGAAGGCCGTAAAAAAGAAACGAACGGTGAAACACGCTAAAAGGTAAGGCGCTAAAGTAACAAAAGCGACAACTAACAAGAGAGAAAGTTACTAACTGCAAAATACTTTGATATCAAAAGTTGTTCCGGTGGATAACAGGTAGCAAAATATAGAGTGGTTGTTGTGGTTGCCAAGAAATACTGTCCGTGTTTGCCTTTAATAATTCGGTAGCTATAAGCTGGTAACAGTCCTTCTTGGTAACATTAGCTCTTAAATTACGGGAGATATTGGATTATAGAGAATGTTCCCAGTAATTTTCCTTCCACATTTGATAACTGGAGCTCTTAAATTGCGGGAGATATTTATTTTATATTTGCACAAGTTTTTTTTTCGCATTTTTGAAGTGTGGTACTAGCAATATATTTTTAAAATTTGGTGACTGTAGGTTTTTAAATTGTGTGAGATATATGGTCTTATCGATTTATCGATGGCGTGGCCATTCAATTTACTTTCGATCTCTTAAGGGATTTACCAGTAATATACTTTCAAAATTTTGAAAATATTATTTACCAAATGTGCTTTGCAAATGCCGATCTTTGTTGCAGAGATAGACCACAATTTGTTGCAAGTTTCAAGTCTCTATCTGTAAGTATGTCGAAAAAAATTGCGTTCATACAAACGGACAGATAGACAGATGGACAGACGGACCAATATGCTCTGATAGCTTCGGGATTAAAGTATGAAAAGGCAGACGAAGGCAGCTTCATTTAGACTTTGGCCCCAGCCTAAGTCCCTGCTCCACATATGCATAACCAAAAGCTCATGTGTGTATGTGTATGTGTGTGTGTGCGGTTGGCAGTCAGGACTGTGTGTGTTGCTTGTTGCTACTTATTTTTAAGCTTTGTATTTAAGCTTTTTGCACGATTTCCTCTAACAAATGGATTTTCACTTGTTGCCCCATCTATATACACACACATGCATATGTGTGTATATATATGATGTAATCTATATGTCCTTGTTGTCATGCTCGTTTTTCTAGATGCCCTTACATTTTAGCCTGTTTTGCTGCTAAAAAAAATAATGTAATTTCTCTGGGCCATCTTTTTTGCGGATGTATATATTATGTATATATATATATATATATATATATATATATGTATTTGTGTGTGTGTACGTGTCTATTTAGGCCTTTCAAAATTGGGCAACAATTCGTATTTATGACTTTGACCAACCGCACTTGTCAAATTTCGAATTCCTATTTGCAGTTCACATCGAAATAAATAAATAAAAAATGTTATTAAGCAGATACATAATAATACAATAGGCTATATATATTAAGACCTATACATATGCAATTTAAATCATTTTATTGCAATACAAATATAAATATTCACCGATATAATTTTGGGTGTATTTATTTGAGCTTTATAAATCGTTTAAGATTTAAGCAAATGAAACAGGTTTTGTGAAAGCGAATTGTATGAAATTATAGAAATATAATTTTATCGGAGTTTGACTGAAAATTTAAGGCAAATGTAAGGAAACTTATATTAAAAAATGATATTGTACAGATCTATGAAATCCTATATAAAACAATTAAAATAATAACAATTTTATAAAATTACGGAAACGTGTGTAAGAAAAACTTTAGTATTATTGGAATGTTGTGGAGAGTTTGACTGAATATGTAAATCGAATGTAAGAAAACTCATAGTATAGAATAGCTTAATGAGAGCCTTTCTCTTTTTCTCTAGAAAGGCCATAGCAACAACATAAATAAGAAATTATTTCTTAATTTAATATAAAAAAAAATGTCAACCATATACACTTAAAAAACCCATCAGCGTCATCGCCCTTATATTGCAGCGATGTCAACTCTGGCCACAGACGTTGCGAGATTTGTTGTCTGCTTGATTAATTGCAACATGTAACGGCGAAGAGGAGATACGTAGTCTTCGGGGTAGGGAGTTTCTCCTGTTTCTGGTTGGCTGCCATTTGTTAGCAGCGATTTACTGCTCCACAGCCCGCTACGCATGCATGCAAACTAAAAATATTATTAATGATGGCAACTCTGGCGGCAGTTCTCAGCCTCTCACTTAGCCTGCATTTGACATAACTCATACGACGCGTTGTCTTTGCAACAAGCAACCCACCACCATCAGGAACTATCCCTCTCTCCCTGAAGCCCCTGCAGCCACGCCGCTGAGATTTATCCATATTGCTAAAGTGCTGCTGTGCTGTTCTGCTGCTGCTGCTGGTGCTCCTGGTGCTGTTGGTGCCGCTGGTGCAGGGTCAATGCTCCTTCACATTTGTTGGGGGCGGTGCTGTGAAGCATTTACTGATTAATTAGCAGCTCTTAATGCCAGCAGCAAAACGAATTGTCGAATTATGAAGCTCTACCGATTAGCAGCCACACACACACACACACAGTCATAGGATTGTGTGTGTGCGTGCGCCTTTAATATTTGGCCATAAGCTCTGCTGAGGCTTTGAGCAACTTGGCATGTGCTTACTTGTGCGTGTTAAGACAGACAGGAGATGAGTTCCTTTTCCTTTTTATTTCATCTAAACATAATGGTTTTTCTTCTCACTCAGCATAGGAAATTGGATATATACAAATTATATTATTTATTAAACAATACTTAATGTTCTATTACAGTTAAAATAAATTGGGCTTTATTCGATTAAGTTCATTACAATCCCATTTTCGACTACTCTCCCATCATTATACCATTGAACGAAAGATAAATAAAAAACAACTTCGCACAAAAGATGAAGACTTTCATGAATAATTATTATTTATTATTATTCTTAATGCAGAGAAACTTAACGATCACATTTTGACAAAAACAAAATACTAGGAAGTCGATAATTGCTAACTGATCAAATCAAATACCACTCAAAAATTAAAAAATTTAAAATCAGAAATGATGTATTGTTCCAAAGTTTTTTAACTTATCTGCAATCCGCGTCGATGTATCAATTAAATATCGCTAAGAAAAACTATGTTCTCTAGGAAGGGCGACTACTAGAAAGATATTAATAGGCAGCGCCCACATGGTTTTACCTTGGAGTCAAAGTAATTTGCCGTCGGATATGCGTTCTCACTTGGCTTACTTGTAGATTTCTACATTTCAATATTCCTTTCGCTTTCTCGTTCACTTTTCTAACTTCCATGCATAATTTTATTCATCACATTTTCCGGCATGTCAGGCTGAATTCTGCTTTCCTCTTTTACAATTTTCTTGCATTGTTGGCCGCTTTCTGATTTTTTCGATTATACTTTGATCTTTGTCTATTTTAATAACCTAAGACTTTCCACTTGTCTTCTTTATTTTATTTTTCTCTTTCTCTATCTCGATTGCCATTTTTCCAATTTTCCGAATTTTAGCTATTTATTTTATTATTATTTTTTTGATTTTCCTCTAGCTTTCCTCTGTCTGATTTAATACACTATCTGTGTTATTTCAACAAGTTGTTCAATTCAAATTTAAGTAAATACATATACATTTTTTCAGTCCCGACAATTATTTGATGTGGATTATTAATTCAGTGGGGCACTTTTGACACAAATACAAGTAATTTATTTGTCAATCTTCTCTCGCACAAACACACAAATATATATAAATTAGAGTTTTTTGTAACCAATAAGGAGCGTAAAGCTAAGTTCATAGCTGGACTGTTTCTGTGTTTGTCTGAGGACTGATTTATAAGCATATGCCTAGACCCACCCGACTGAACCCGGCGCAACCCGGGCTCAACCTGTGCCTGCAGTTGATACGGAACTGTAAACTGGACCACAGGTCATGGTGAACAAGGACCTGAACATATGTCTTCCACTTGGGGCGCTGTTAACTCAAAGTCAGTGTGAGCAGCAGGGGGTGAACTGAGCTGAAACTACTCTCGTAAAGCCAACGATTCGCGTTTGCCTTTTGTTTTTTTTTTCAAGATTTATTGGCATATAAATTTAATATCTAGGCTCAAACTCCACTCTTCCCACCGCAACTTCTCCCATCTTGCCGCATTTAGAACGCCCGGATGGACAAAGTTTGGGAGAAGTTGATTGAATGCGCTTTACTGCTTAGATTTCCGTTAGTAAATTGGAACTGAAATAATGTTGGAACGACTTATGGGAGGTGGGGCTCTATATTAGCCAAATGGCCCGTATTTTATATTTGGCTTAGGCAACTGCATTAATTTTCAATTTCCATGTTGACAACTAGCGAAATGCACAACATCGGAAAAAACTGAAAAATGCTGCTGCAATATTTTACCAATTCACCTCTGCAGAAGTCAAATGAAAAAATAAATAAAAAGTGCGAGTAGACATGTGCTCGACTTAAATGTACCCTGTTAACTGGTCTGAAGTCTCAGTTTCAGTATGAAAAATTCATTCTAACTTGCAAAGGCTTTCATTGTAAATAACTTTGTTGTTAAAGTTTCAATTTAAGCTCAAATAGTTTATTTAGTTTAAAAAGCAAATCAAGCTGACCAGAAAAGATTGCCATTGCCAAGAAGTATAGCATTAAAACTTTTCTTCGAATACATAAGGATTTTCGAAATAACAATTGTTCCGAAACTTTTATTTTCCCACAAAATATCTGTTTTTTTCCAATATGTCATCAAATAATGTCATTTAAATAAATCACAAGCTCTCCTACCAAAATTTGTCCACAGGGCGAATATGATAAAAAAAAAAAATCGCCAAAACGGGCCAAATGACTGGAAAAAAAACTACAATTTCCTGTGGGTCATTTTTCGATTTTGCTTCATTTTTTGCTGGCGCCATTTCACTCCCACACATTGATTGCCATCAAATTATGGGTAATTCACTCATTCATTCGATTTGGCATTCAGTTACAAGAGTTAGAGACCCAAGTCTCGATCCAGCGAGGAGTCATCATTATTCGGTTTGCACCTGCCCAATGTCAACGTAATGAAAACATTTGCACTTGCATATTCATCCGTTTTCGAAAAGTTCATGTTTTTTGCTTTTTCTTCTCATTTTTTTTGTTGTGGACGTCATCCTGACGACTGTCGCTGAATAGACAAAATCCAGAGATTTTGCAGTCGAATCAGGTCACATCCTGCACATTCGTTGGATTGAATCGAAGCGAAGCGCAACGAATGGCATCCAGATTGGATTGGTGCGCAAATTGACTTGAGCACGTATTACTCTCAAAATAGAATGCATGACAATCTCGAGCCAACATCTATGAAATGCTTCCTCCTGCTCCAAGTGACTGATAAAACAGGAGCAAATTCTACTCAGCTGAACAAACCCAGGTGAGCTCACCTGGTGAACAAACATTGTCGGAGAGTCAAAGTTAAGTTGTTGGGCTTCACTAAAGTATGCGTTTTCTGCAAATACAAACGGAGTTTTTATCATATTTATTTCACTAGAATAAAAAATGTTGGAAACGATTAATGTATATTTAATTCTCATGTGCTGCAAGATGTGAAATTCATGGCAGATGTCAGCAGAACTATCTATAAAAATTTGTATATATATATAAATGTATTAATTTATAAGATATATATAAAACAAATGATAGATATATATTTATAATATATTTAAGAAAAGAATAGAGAAAATACACAACTAATAGCTGATTTTAGTTAAGCAAACAGTTAACTTATTAAAGCAAACACCTCTGATTGCTGGGCGCCTTAGGCAGTCCACTACTGTGTAGTACACTCTCTTCATAAAGATCCATAAGTCAAGCTGCATGGGGAAAGCAGACAAAGACAAGGACAAGGACGAACGACAAATGTGAAAAGCAAGTGACAACAACAAACTTGAAATCCAATTCTTTTTAGCTCATGAAGCGCCGCCGAATGTCGCGACATTACCAACACTTCAACCCCAAAATACTGTACCCCCCCCCCCCCACACCCCATCACCCACTGCCGTCTCACTATCACTCTAGTAGCCAACGAAGCCAACCCTCCCTATAAAGTGAACCCCACACCTCTTCTTCGCCATCTCTTGTAACGTTTCAATGCAGTTCAGTTCAGTAAATATTATGCTAAATAGAGATAATTTGTTGCCTGATACTCTGGCACAGAGACCCAGGCGAATGTCGTCCTTGGTATCCTGCGCCGTGTGTCTTTTGACAAACGAATAGGGAGATAGGATAACAGGAAAAAAAAAAGGAAAGAGAGTGGGTTATGGACGGATTTGCATGTAAATTTGTTCGCGTTTTATAGTCGCAAATTTTTGCTTGCACATTTTCTAGATTTCTATCGTAATTGGTGGCTTGTTGCGATCCATTCACAATAAGTCGCCAATCACCCCATCCCCCACCCCAACTCACCTCTCCCACTAACGGAAGTACGAGTATCCAGTTCCGTATCCGTATCCGCATGTCGTTGTAAGTATGTAGTATTTCTGTGACTATTGCGACTTTTACATTCAGGAGCGGGGGCCGATGAGGAAATTTTTGGGTAAATCAAATACTGTTACATATTACGGGAGCATTTCATGTAATTCATAATTTTAATTTGATAAGAAATATTCAAATGAAATGGATATGTAAATAGGAATCACTGCGAAAAATGTAGGAGCGTATTCAAAGAATATTATTATTTTTTATTTATTATTTTTATATTATTTATAACGCGTATTTTTCTTAAATTTTACCCAATAATGTAAATGGCGTAGCTGATTGTAAAAATATTTACATTAGAAATTTACAAGCAGCTTAAGTCTCAGGTTAATTTTAACATATTTCGTAGCATACTTTTGCGGGCAGCCAACAAATATGCCAACAAACTCTGAGGCGTTAAATTACATTAAAAGTGAACCAAGCCAAAAACCCGTTGTGAACCCCACAATCAAAATAAATTGTATAGCCCAAGCGTCAGTCGTGTGTATAAAATAGTCATTAAAAGGATATGGGTTCTAGATAGAACAAATTTTCGTAAGTAGTAGGAGGAACTTATACACTCATATGTGTGTGTGTGTTCATTCACAATGCAATTAATTTTTTTGTTTATCGTGTTTATCAGACTATTTTCGCTTGATTTAACAAACGCAAAAGGTTCATGACCAGTGTCCATTTGGTTATTAGTTGTCATTACTTATGGAATAACCCTAAGCCCTTAACCTAGCTAGCCTAGCTCCCTGCTTCTACCACCCATTCCTCTCACATTAAGCTTTAACTAGATACGAATGCTAAATCCTGGAGTTAATTTATTAAATACTTCAGTACCCAAACGCTTCATTGATTATTTGTTTTGGCTTATCCACTTTTAATTTTGGTAAATAAAATTCGAATTCAAACAAAGAATCATAAAAATTATTGAATTATTTATGGGCTGGCTGAAGTTTCAAACTTGAATTTTATTTTTATACTTTAAATAACATAAAACAAATTCATGTTTACAAAATAAAGAAAAAAGAGTTGTTTAATTTAAAAGTGCAGAGTTTGGTATCTGAAAGCATATCATGAAACGTTGTTCAATTGGGCGAATCTGTTCACATGGAGCGGTCAACAATGAAAGACATTCTATGCATTCCGCCCACAAACACACCCACACACACACAAACGCATACACATACAAAGCACGTAATGCGCTGTTATGCAACAGAATCGATGCAATAATGCATCAACATCAAGCAATCCAAGGGCATTTTATATGCTTGAAATAATAACTCTAAAAAAATGCGACAACAACAAAAGGAATGAAAGTGTCATATCAAACATATTCTATATAATATATATATTCTTAAAACCAAATGTAAGCAAGTGTGCAAGTGATCCCATTTGCGAGGGCAGGCCCAGAATCTGTATAGTAAAACAAGTAAGAATTATGTAGTCGAGTGAGCTCGACTATGATATACCTTGAACCCACCTGTTAATTATATTCTAATTCTATTGACAAATTTTTCTTTCAAAAGTTTTGCACCCAAATGTGAGCAGGTCTGCAAATGCACTCATTTCTTATAGCAAGCACAGGCACTCAAAAGTAAAAAAAAGATGCATATTTATGTATACAGAAAATGCTTACGGCTGCTGGTAGAAATGAGATCAATATGAGAATATATTTTTAAACATTATTTGGGAGTTTCCTATCCTATCTTGATGGAATTTTGGTAGTTAATTCATAATATGCATATATATATTCTGTATTCATAAAAGATAAGATTCTGTATTCAATATAATGGCACTTATTGCAATGTGAAATCGTTATTTTTTGATAATCGAAAAAAGGAAGCATCTATCGATAAAATAAAGCACACATGATCTGCACTGGATATACGAGAACCTATATTGCAAATTTGAGGCTTGCTCATACAGACAGACAAAGGGACGGACAGACATGGATATACCTCAAAATGATATACATACATTCATACATTCTTTCCAGCTTGTCACAAACATTTGCACAAAAGCATTATACCTGTTTAGCCATTGTGAATGGGTTTATGGTAGAATTAAATTAAAAATGCTGCTAGAGACTAATGTTAAATAAATAAAACTCCACTCAATTCTAGGCATATATATTGCTAATGGTTTCGTCTTTTCACTTATTAGTACTTTATATATAATATTATATGTGTAATATTCACAACTTTTTACAGACGACGGTTCACTTTTTATTAGGTGTTGGCCCAACTAATGGTCAGATTTTAATGGCTTCAGGCCAGCAAGTTGTTAAGGTGACCCCGTTGCAAGTTTTTGCCAGTTATTGTTATGCAGTATCCACCACAAAATGGTCGTCGGCTACACGTACCATAGAACGTGTTGCAAATGTTGGTGGTGTACTGTGTAAACTGTGGGCGTTGTTAGTTTTGCACGTTCGCTTATTACGTTGGCAATAAAATAACTTTCAATTGAATTAATTCGTTATTCCGAGGACAAGAACGGAATTTATGATTAACTTTAATAGCATTCGTATTTTGCACAACAGTTTCTGGCTTGTCATTGTTGTTGCCTTGGCACCTTGTGCGTCTGCATAAAAATCAAAATTTCTTCGCGACGTTGACTTCATTTAGTTAGCATAAAAAGCGCGTAAAAAACACAGAACGCTAGTGGAAGGGGGTGAAAGGGAGTGGAGTAGGCGTGGTCATCGCCACAAAAAGTGCGATAAAGTATAAAGTTAAAATCTTAAAAGGCCACCCCATATTGTTTGTACAACAAAGCACACAAACACATACACAAACTCACACACACACACAAAATGCGGCAAAGGAAATGAAGAAAAATTTGATTTATTTTTATGTGCTCAACGAGCTGGCCTGGGTGCCATTGCAGGGGACCGCGGGGTAGCAGGGTGTTGCGTAGTCGGCAGGTGGCCATTCATACAAGTGGTACGTGCGTAATGACCAGGCACACACACACACACACACACAAACTCGTACACACGTTTTGAGGCACTTGAACTTGAAGAAGTTTTCACATTGCGTATACGCAATCATATTGCCTTCTCTATCAGTTTGTCCCTTTCTCTCTCTCATTCTCTCGCTCTCTCGCTCTCTCTATCTCTCCGTCTCTTTGTAGCATACTATCTGCCTATCTATCTGTTTGTTAATTTCCTTTATTTTTCGCTTTTGCGTTAAATTATGCATCTGCATACAATTATTTCAAACGCTTGTACACATATATATATGTATACATAAATGCATATTTGTATGCATATATGTACATTCATATCGGGAAATTGGTCAAATCTGGGGCTAGTGAACAGGTGGCCAAACGCACAAGCAAAAAATTACGCAATGTGCTTAAAATAAAAAAACCCAAAAGTGTAATAATAATAATAACAACGCCAATAACACGCAATAGAAATGAATAAAACAAGAAAATACTGTTATTGATTCAGTTATGTTAATTCGCCTAAATTTACATTTTAATTTAAAGTTAAAAATTTTCTGATTTTTATCAAAAATTTCTAAACAATGTAACTATACAAATTTCAAGAATATTTTTTAAAGAAATTGATTAAAAACAATAACTTTTTGAATAAGACGGACAGAGAAGAAGGCAACACATTACTAAAGGGATAAACAGAAACTTAAAAGAGAACACCTAGATATAATAATAATAATATTTCAAACTCAAAGCTCAAATTCAGATGTAAGTAACAAGCAGCTTGCTTTAAGTAACAGTTACTTCCTATTTGTAGAGTTTGAACATGAAATCGATTAATAGTTGAGTTTTTAAATTGAAATGCATTCTGATCCTAAAGGTATTGTTTCTGAATTTTAATCCATTGATACAACCACATAATTCATAACAGATACACCAGAATCATATTTGGTTGAGTAAATTCCAAACAAAATTCCAATTAAATGTTGATCCAACATATTTGTCACTCACCTCCTCCCTCTGTGAATGTATTGAATTTGTCTCGAATTATGCCGATTAACTGCAGAATGTGTAATTATCATTTTAATGTACGTAATTTCAATGGAATTGTAAGCTAAATAGTTGAGAGGCAATTGATAAACCGCAAATGCAATTTACATGCAGCGAATGTAAATATAAATTCTTATAGACTTTAAATAAATTTAGCACAAAGCTGAATTAATATGAAGGAGAAGAAGCCCAAAAAAGGCTTACAAAGACGTGGTGAATGCCTGGGAGCATAATAAAAATCAGCTAAAATCATATCCATTCAAATTCAAATGACAGGCAACGCTTCAAGGAGCAAATTGAGGAGGTGGTCGAGTGAAGAGGCTCAGGAAGCAGAGGTATATCGCTAGCGGCGGCATAAAAAACCAAAAAAATAAGTCTGAAAGCTGCTAACTGAAAACTGATATTCAATCAGTTCTTGCCCAGTCACAAGAGAAATTCACCCCCCCCCCCCCCCCACCACCAATACCTCTTTACTCTCCGTTCATGGTTCAACAAAAATAGCAAGAAAACAAAAGCCAACGGGCAACAATGCCCAGCTGTGAATGTCACTGCTTAGGGTAGTTCGGTGGGGTTCTTTGACGGTGTTTGGCGCGGGAGGATTATGTGAATGGATTGTCAGACTTTTTGATTTTGTGGTAGTAGCCGCCGTCGTCGTCGTCGTCGTCGTCGTCGTCGTCGTTGTCTTCGGTAGTTTTTTGCTCAGCGAGTGTTGAGTACTGGAGTCAAATCAGTACCTATGTGTATCTGTAGGTGGTATTAAGGAAACCCCAACCACTGCCACTCACCAGCACCCCCTACCTCACCCATCAAAAACATTTCACTTTGGTAAACTCGGGGGCAACTTTACAATAAATTTCAGCAAATAAATCAAAATGTAACAGAAGCCATGCGCAATTTTCAAGCGCCAGGTGCTGCTTCCAACAAGAACAACAACAAACAAAAAAATAAAAATAAAAAAAATATGAGAGTACTAAACTAAAAAATTCTCTGTGACGCACTGAATCTTATTCTGAAGAGTATACAATTTTTTAAATGACATATTTCGATGGCTTAGTAAGTTTTCGAATTGAAGACACAAATAAAATATTCAGCACAAACGTAAAAAAGAAAAAAAAAATATTTAATATTTTATATCAATATATACAAAACGAATGCCAAAAAATATGGACACAAGTCCAATGAGGCGTTTCTGACTCTGATTATTATGATTGATTATTAGGATTCTTGTGAAACATCTTGACATAACAAATTTAACAGACATTTAACCAAAAAAAAAATCTATAACGCAAATTTTCGATCAATTAATTTCTGAATTGTTAAAGAGAGAAGTAAAAATTTACCACTACTTCTACTAATAAAAGTAGAATTTGACATGGTATGTAAGCAAAAGGAAACCCTGTCAGACTCTTGAGGGCGGCCACCAGGTAAAGGGCGTGGCCAACAAGGAGCAAACAAAACAAAAGCTACAAAAAAGCGAAAAGTTTTTTGATTTTTGTGAAAAATGTTTTCCGATTTTATTTTTTTTTGACACTATTCTGGCAGTGTGATGGCCATCAGGGCCAGACAATGAGTGAGATGACGGCGTCGACAGACGGGAAGTCAAGGTACGTATCACGAATGGGCGTGTCAGACTGCTCTGCCTATAACGTTTGTTTGCTTACCAGCTGCCTTCGAAGTAGCAGCTTCCCCGTCATAATCATCACTATGCGAGTGTAAGTGTGTGTAGATGTGTGCGTGTGTTTCAAACGATTGGAATGACATAATAATTGACTTCTTATGCTGTTGTGTGTCTTCCCTCTGTCCGGAGGAGTCATCGAATATACTGTCTCCGTGTGCTGCTCTCTCTGAGATCTAACTAGCTGCGTCTAGCCAAACAATCATTGCGGAAAACCGAAACCCAAAATGTTAATCAGCAAAACAATGTTTGAAACCGGAGTGTGTTGATGTGAAGAACACAGAAAAAAGCATTGATGATATATTAATTAATTACGTAACACAATAGAATAGACAAAATAAGAATCAGCTTTGCCGGCATTACGATAGCATGTTAAAACTTTTCAAGCTTAACTTATAATTCACAAGTAGTCTAAGCACTGTGATTATTTCCAAAGGAGCTACGCCATTTTTTATTTTATATATATTATTTTATGTTACGTCTGAGGCATACAGCGATAGCTTGACAAAGTTTTAGTGTAATTTCTGCAATATAAGTCTTTAACGTGCTATGTACAAACGAATTTCATTTTAATAAGATACAAATAAAAAAATGTCTAGAAAGCTTGAGAAAAAATATTTTTTTTCTACTTGTCTTAAGCTTAGCGTGCGACTTGAAAAGAGAAGCTGCTTAAAGAAAATTCTGAATTAATTTAATTACAATTTTAATTGACTTGCCCAATGTCCCGCTTGAAGAATGGCACAAAATCATAATTGTAAATCCATTTAATCAACTATTCCTCATAATTTACTTAAATTTGGACACGTCAAAAAAATACTGTATATCAATACTGTATAAGTGTGTGTGTGTTTGTACTCGCATTGAAGGCGTAACACCACAAGTAAGCTACCTGAAGTAAGTACAACATCAAGTCCTAAAACGGTCAATAGAATCGAATTAGGAGTATTTAAGGACAAAATTAGTTGACTATTAAGAACTTAGAAACGACTTGGTTAATTATAAATAATACATGTGAGTATAATATGAATAATTCCCCATAGAAAGTCTAAAAGCAATTTGAATAAAATACTTTATTTCAAGTCAGACTAAAGTGTTGAGACTTTCAGATAAGTGCAACACTCAAACATACACGAAGAAAAAATATAAAAAAATAAGGGCGCTGCGGGCAGGGCGGGGTCTTGGCTCAACTTGCGGTTAGTTTAAGGATAGCAAAGAAATGAAGTTTAAGCGCAAAGCAACGGCTTCTGGGTGAAGTAATAGGCAGAAAGGTGCTGACCAGGGGAGAGCAGCCAGCAGCCACACAATTTTAGCAGCAGCTCCCTCATCATCACAATACACAAAAAGACACACACAAACACACTGCTTGACTGGCCATGTGCAACAGCAACAAGCCTCATTATAAATAGCGCCGACTGTTGCACGACAGCGACGCCGACGTCAATGTCGAAGCCAACGCAGGCTACCTGTTGGAAATGCAAACACGCGGATTTCAAGCACGCAGCGACATCACGCGCAAGCGCTGGAAGGAAGTCTACAACAAGCAAAACATAGTCAGCTCGCATCTTGTAGACTCCAGTGTAGACTTACCACAACCCCGCACAAGCCTCTTCGCCATCCAATTGATTGTGCATTTGGCGCAACTTTTGAATCATTGGAAACCAGTGATTAGTTTTATTTCACCCTTTTCTTACAGTATTGAAATGAATTTTAATGCACAATATTAATATATATACCATAAACAGAATCATTTAAAATGGATAAATATGTTTTAAAAAAAAAGGAAACAAATGAGAAAAAAAAAACAAGTTTCAAGAACTTATACAAATAATCGGTTAAAATTGCACAATTGATGAGAATAATAGTAACCCCAAGGTAGCAGCAGGCGCAAAAGATGAACGACCTGCAGAACCACCTGAAGCAGGCTGTACATCTGTACCATTTGCAGCTGTTGTTGGTTGCAGATGGTCCAAATTGTGTGTGCTTGCCAGTTGTGTGAAGTAATTGGCCCAAATGCCAAAGGTTAACAGATCATTTTTGGGTTTAAGCAACTCCATTTGTACCCGCGTCTCCTTCAGCTCCTTGGCCGGTGGCGACTCCGTCCAATTGTACTGTGCCACCTTAAGTGGCATCATGGCGCCATCTACTGTGCTGGGCATAATGAGGCGCCGTGGCGCCCCTGGAAAAACACCCTCAATGCTAATACGATCAAAATAATATGCATTGACCACACTGACCCCGGTGGGAAAAACGCGACCGCAGCTTGATAACTGTTCATTAAGACAGGCAAATATGGCGCAGACAGCCTGCTGGCTGCGATCGACCATAATTAAGCTGGTCTCATTGCCCCTATACACACCCAACCGATAACGATAAGCCAAGTCCGCTGAGCTGCCAATCGGACGCCGTTGCACCTCGAAAGTGCAACAGAAATCGTGGTGACAAAGCCTTTTGTTTGCTGTCTGTATGAAATTCACCTCGAGCAGCTCGGTGGTGAATATGTCCAAATTATAATCGCGATAAGTGGCGAGTTGCGTAAGACGCGGTGTGACCAGCTGCGCCTCAAATTCCGGCAACACCTGCGGCGGCAACTCAAAAAGAGCACCTACTCTATCGACTGCCCTTTTTGGAAGCCTCGCTTTGAGCAGCTTGCGCGTGGGCTCTCCAAATATCTCAGCTACTAGACGACCAGCACGACCTGCATAAATTCCCGATCCGCTGGTGCGTCCAACCGGTTTGCTACCGTCGGCTGCGAGAAGATTCACATTGTTTGCATAGGCCCACCCCTCCTGGAGCTGTAGGGAGCTTAGAAACGGTAGCTCCGAGAACCAATAGGTCGGGTAAATAATATCGGTTACATTGCGCTCGATTAGCAATCGCATTGCTGGCTCATAAAACAACATGTCGAAGCAGATGAAATGCCCGAACGTAACTCCAAAGTCCGTCTCGAATGTTGCCAAATCGGGTTGACGGAGTACCGAATTTGAATTATACTCCCTACGCCATAAGTGCGTCTTGCGATAACGGGAAATAACTCTACCTTGTCTATCCAGCACAACGTTCGTGTTGAAGAAACGCACTCCACTTGCCGGACACGGATTGAATGTATCGGAGCTAACGATTCCGTCTCCGCACAGTTCCTTCTCTACAACATTGAGGACCACATAGATATTGCGCGATCGGGTGGCACACGACAGCTCTACCAAGAACAGCTCATAGTCAGGTGAGAAACAGGGAGTCACATTCTGTGACGGATGCGGCACAAATGTCGCCATCTCCGAACTGCTTAACACGTACTCGGGGAAGACAATGATGTCTAGATCCGATGCATCACTTGATTCGAGTATTTTCACAAATCCGGCTGTAGCTTTTAACGTACGCTCCTTGACGGTGCCAGTTTCCATCAGGTATTCCACAACGCCGGCAACATAACTGTTATCTGTGGGCAGCGAGAGCTGAAAAAACATTTTTAAAAAATGTGATATTTAAAGGAAATATGTTTGGGAATTCCTTTTTTTCCTCAAGAATGTATGTCGAAATGTAAAAAATATATATAAGTACTTTAAAATTTCTTCATAATTATTTCAGTACACTTAAAGTACACTTACCTGTCTAGTGCCCGTTAGCGATGTGGCCAACAGTAGCAGTCGTAAAACGTTAGTGTTCATCTTGTTGCAATGGCCAAGTTAAGACTGATATTCATACCATACTTATAGGCAATGTAGCCCATTGCGAAGATCAGTGCCAATGAAAACTAATGACTCCCATAAAAACTTGAATGTGGTTTGTTTATAGCCCTCTTATATTTGCCATGAATAATGTATTATCTCTGCGAATTGATAAGAAAATGAGCTCACTTATGCTGCTAGTAATGCAGCAATTTAAGTTACTTGATACTTATCAGACATTTTAAATAAGCTTTGATATATTGTGGCAATATTTAAATAATTGCCAAAAGAGCACAAACAAACGAACAAACACATTTTTTTGTGGACATAATCACACCTATATAATTATAATTATACCGGCACTTGCATATATCATGTGATTATTTATGATTGCAACACTTCGTTTCACAAATTGTATCACGTACTTAACAAAGTTAGCAATTAAATATTATTACAGGATAAAAAACCGAATGATTATTCAAAAAATAAATAATATAATTTTGTGTTTGTAAGGCAACGCAATAAAGAGAAATAGAAATTTTGCCATTTTTGACTGCTAGAGTTAAATAACATAGAAGTTTATTTTAATAATAATATAAGTACATATATATATTTATAAGTGTATCCTTATTACATTACTATATATTGATTTATTTTTCAATAATAAGCAAAATTTAAAATAAGTTTCCGCCAACAATTACATTTCAAATAAATACCACAACTTTAGCGACATATGGCAACGTTGAGAGAGGCATTTGGTGTTTTTTAGCAACATACTGTGCTGTGCGCTGTGCGATATGTAGGCGATATCGACCGACCGCGAATAGTTCGGCATTACTTTCAGCTGTTCGGAGACAATCAAAACAAGCGCAGAAAGCAGTGAAATCAGCCGAGGCGCCTCAGTAAACAAGCAAAGAAGAGCGCCAACCGTAATTATAAGTGCTTGCCAAAAAAGAGAAGGAACAATTGCCGGAGAGCGTTTCTACAACAATACAACAGTATTATAAGATTAATCAAGAATAACACCAGTATCTTAGCAAGTTTTGTTTTTCGAGCACGTATGTGTGTGGTTGTGTTTGTGTTTGTGTTTACAATGATACTAATTGTTAGTTTATTCTTTGAAAAACACAACGCGTCATGATACAGCAAAATAAATCAGTATGACTACAAATATTTCACAAGTCAATCAAATTATTTAAACGCTGAGTTGTGCTAATCACAAATTATTTTTTAAATAACATCAATTTATAAAATTATCATCTATGAATAAAAATCAAAATTGGATTTACGTAACTTACAATTATACGACTACTCTACATGTCTAGTTACGGACACACACACGCACAGAATTAGCCATAAATAAAAAGTATATATCTGCGCTAGGCTTGAAAAGTCGTATTATCAGCAGAGTGAAGAAACTGGCGTTAGCAAACCATGCCGGTGCTTAAAGATTAAGAATAGCACGACTTAACAAAAACTTGCAACAATATTAAACTATTTTTTTTACTTTTTCCCAACAGGTCAGAAGATGGAAATCAATATAAAAGCCCTGCTGGGCATGTTATTTGTATTTATTGGCTGCTGCAGCAATGTTGTCTTTCTGGAGCTGATCATACAAATCGATCCCGGTGCTGGCAATTTGATAACATTTTCGCAGTTCCTGTTCATTGCCATTGAGGGCCTAATCTTCACCTCCAAGTTCTTTACGGTGAACCCACACATCGGCTTGAAGGACTATCTAATTCTTGTCGTTATATTTTTTGGTGCCAATGTGTGCAACAATTATGCGTTCAACTTCAATATACCGATGCCTCTGCACATGATCTTCCGGAGTGGATCGCTGATGGCCAACATGATCATGGGCATTATACTGCTGAAGAAGAGATACAATCTAAGGCAGTATAGCTCGGTGGCGATGATCACGGCGGGCATCATACTCTGTACTCTGGTATCCAGTGGCGATGTCAAGGATAATACGCATCACTCATTGAAAGTGGACACCTCCTACTCGGACTTCTTCTGGTGGAGCGTCGGCATCGCTCTGCTCACGATTGCCTTACTCGTAACCGCCTACATGGGGATCTACCAGGAGGTGATCTACAAGCGCCATGGCAAGCATCCGAGCGAGGCGCTCTTCTATACGCACATGCTGCCATTGCCCGGCTTCCTAATCATGGCGAGCAATATTGCCCAGCACTGGAGCATAGCTGTTTCCTCCGAGCCAGTGGCTCTAACGGTGCCTGGATTAAGCTGGACGGTTTCCTTCCCACTGATGCTCTTCTATCTGCTGTGTAATGTGGTCACCCAATACATATGCATTAGTGCCGTCTATGTGCTGACCACAGAGTGTGCCTCTCTCACAGTGACTCTTGTTGTCACTTTGCGCAAGTTTGTCTCTCTGCTGTTCTCCATCGTCTACTTCCGCAATCCGTTCACTCTCAGCCATTGGCTGGGAACCATTCTCGTTTTCGTTGGCACCATTCTGTTCGCCAATGTGATCAATCAGGTGAAGGATGCATACAAGGCGCGGACGCAGCAACAGTTGGTACAAAAATCCAAGCTCAAAACGGGTTAAATATGGAAGACGTACCCGCGCTCTCCTGCCAAGTGGCCATTCATGCCAGCCATTCGCTGTCCCGCTCTTAACCGTGCTGACTTCGTTCTCGTCTGATTCTGTTTACGTTTCCATTATAATTTTTGGATTGCTCTTGTATTTGTTGTAAATAGCGATGAGTTTAGCCATCATTCGACTCTATATTTACCCTGTTAAGCCAAGCCCCTGACGTTGTACGTGCCCCTGATATTGTGTAATATTGCGTACATTTTTTAAGACGATTGTTTTTATGAACTACTTCAAGTAGTTTTAGTACAATTTTAAAATAAAGTTTAATACAAGAAATATACCGTAATTGATTATAAATATGCAATTTATGTACATATCAAATAATATATAATATAAAATATGTACCACACTCTCTATTACTCTATGTCCGTTTTTCTCTCTCTCTCTCTCTCTATCTCGCTTGCCACCTCTCTAAATACACCATCCATTTGGGGTACAATTGTATTATAAACTTGTTCTTTATTATGGCGCAATGCTTTGCTAAATATATTTTTATTTTTACAAAATCTTATTGTGCTATTTTTATAGGAAACTTTACATATAATTGTATAAATAAAGATCACTTAAAAGCATGGAAACAAATAATAAGCGAATTTAAATATTGCTAAATAGTACTTGTGTGCTTAAGAGTTCATTGCTCAAAGCTTTAAAGTTGTTTTTCAACGATCATATAGCCATTTTTATTCATGTATTAATTTGTAAGAATAAAATGTATAAATTATATTTATTTTATAAACTTAAATAAATAATGATGCTCTTGGATGGTAAATGAAACTTGTTCTTATCTTATATTTTTAATGTATGCAATTTTAGGTACAAATATGTTGTTATATAATTGTAAGTAGATGTCTGGCTAACCGTTTATGTTTTTTTAATTAAACTTTGTATGTTTTGGTCCTTTCGCTTCACTAGAATATTTAGCTGCCTAAGCACTAAATGTTACATATTATAAATTGAGGTGCCTGCACTGCGATCCCTTCTTAGCTAATAGCTCCACCATCAACCACAGCTCCTGCATGAATACTAGAATTTTTGTTGGAAACTCCCTCCTAGAGTTCCCGAAACCTGCATAGGTCGCTACTATAAAAACCTCGTTCAGTTAGGAGACTTATTGGTCTACGATGAGCTGTCAGTACACCGGTGAATATGCTAAGCCTGTTCTTTTCCCATGGAGATTACTTGCTTATGTTATTATGATTACAGCCATCCAAAAGAAATCTGGCTGGGCGGATTCATGGTATCTCTGCCCTACTCCGTTGTCGCCTTTGTCTTTCTTCGTTTCTAAGTTACAGCCGTATTGTGTGTCTTCCATTGCCACAAATGCAAAACGGTCCTCGCTCTGTTAGGGTCCATGAGGTAGCATGGATCGTACATCATGTTCTACTATATATTACATATTTTGTATTTATTATAAGTCTAAGGGATATGAAAAGCGTTGCCATTTTTATAAATTCTGAAATATATTCTAATTTCTTGCCTGCTTAAAAAAAAGATTTAAAAAACATATGCAGTGGACACTGAGGCACAGGGCGACCTTCAATATGGTCTGGCACGATTAAAGCATGATATTACGGTACTTTACACGTACCTAAGAGCTCTCAAAAGTAATAAAGGCTTATCCGATCCAATCTCACTAAAATGTTGATCTTACGAAATCAACATTAATTGTGTTCAGTATGTATAATTCATTTTTAAGGTAATAATTTTCCGATGTGAGTCCCACTGTGCGCATTTTGTTTTACCAAATTGATTAGAACTAGATAGTTCAAATTGTCTTTGCCTTGATAGATAAAGAAAGGAACCAAAAGAACAAATCTAAGTCACGCCGAAGATTATATACACTTGCAGATCGGTGTCACTCCGCTGACAATATATATATATATACAATATCCCCATAACATATATTTATATAACAGCATACAAAACTTATCTCGGCATGATATACTTAAACAAAGAAATAAACTACTTGAGTGATTTCATATACAGTGGAAAGATGATATTATATCTTCAGATATCTTCAGATACAGCCTTCTGATGATAGGTCTCAAAATGTATGTCAGACACCAGTTCTTGCGGCAGAAGCACACCTTTCACGTCAAGGCATCGATCTTTTCGAACTCTCGAACTGAGAATTCAAATAATATTCGGTGGGCTGCAGCGAGTTGCGGTCTTAAATGAGTATTGGCTGAGGTACGTTACGGTCGCGAAATTGGCAGTGAGTTTGAAAAAAGATTTGATATTTATTTAAGTGTGACAAAATCAATTTCAAGTTATTTCATTTGTTTATTTCTTTTTTTCTTGATGTATGAAATATATTTAGGCTTTCATATTCGTGAGCCATCAATATTTATTGCTCAGCCATTATTTCCCTTGTTTCTAATTTTTTTTATTATGTTTACACATTTTTATCATATCACTTTTTTCTGTACTTCTAAAGACAATTCTGATAAGTGCTGTGTTGGGTAATTCATCTCCCCGTCCTTCGTGATTTAATTTCATTTTGTGAGTAAAAAATATTTGGCTGCGCATAGCAATTTTTTAGGAAATTAAAAACTCAGTTTCTTACAATATTATATGAGTTTACCGAGTGCAGAGGAAGACAGAGTTGAATATTTTTTTAAGTGCTTCAAACGATTTTGTTTTTTAATTTATTTGGTTTCGCTAGAAACTTATCTTAGTAACAGATAATAGCTTTAATTATTGAGTTGTGTTTTCAAAAAAGTTATCTTTTATTGCATTTTTTTTGTTCTTGATATCATTAATAAGTAATGTTTTGCGATAGGTTAACCCAAAACTCCAACTCAAAAAGTGTTCCATCCTCATCAATTGCAGGCACAACATGTCGCTCAATCTGAAGGCTTTTCTGGCCATGTTCTTTGTCTTTGTGGGGTGCTGCAGCAACGTCTACTTCCTGGAGCTGATCATCAAAATAGATCCTGGTGCGGGCAATCTAATTACTTTCCTGCAGTTCCTCTTCATCGCTCTGGGAGGTCTCATCTTTACCTCCAAGTTCTTCACGGTACGCCCCAATATATCACTGAGAGACTATGTGAAGCTGGTGGTCCTATTTTTTGGTGCCAATGTGTGCAACAATTATGCGTTCAACTTCAATATACCGATGCCGCTGCACATGATCTTCCGGAGTGGATCGCTGATGGCCAACATGATCATGGGCATTATACTGCTGAAGAAGAGATACAATCTAAGGCAGTATAGCTCGGTGGCGATGATCACGGCGGGCATCATACTCTGTACTCTGGTATCCAGTGGCGATGTCAAGGATAATACGCATCACTCATTGAAAGTGGACACCTCCTACTCGGACTTCTTCTGGTGGAGCGTCGGCATCGCTCTGCTCACGATTGCCTTACTCGTAACCGCCTACATGGGGATCTACCAGGAGGTGATCTACAAGCGCCATGGCAAGCATCCGAGCGAGGCGCTCTTCTATACGCACATGCTGCCATTGCCCGGCTTCCTAATCATGGCGAGCAATATTGCCCAGCACTGGAGCATAGCTGTTTCCTCCGAGCCAGTGGCTCTAACGGTGCCTGGATTAAGGTGGACGGTTTCCTTCCCACTGATGCTCTTCTATCTGCTGTGCGTGGTAATCAGTCAATATATATGCATTAGTGCCGTCTATGTGCTGACCACAGAGTGTGCCTCTCTCACAGTGACTCTTGTTGTCACTTTGCGCAAGTTTGTCTCTCTGCTGTTCTCCATCGTCCACTTTAGTAATCCGTTTACAGTCAGCCACTGGCTGGGAACTGTGATGGTCTTCTTTGGCACCATCCTGTTTGCGGATGTTCTCAGTCAACTGTTCGATTCCTGCAAGATGTGGGTGGAGAAGCGCTTCGCTGGGGCAAAAAGCCTGTCGCGGAATACACTCGATTATAGAAAATGTTAAGGTATTAATGTGATAGCTCTTAAATAAATATTTCCCAATAGATATATTTAATATCAAATTGCGCAGAGAGACAAACAATCGTTTTGCGTATAATTTAATACCAAATAAAAACTTAGATGCCAGCAAACCTCAAGAAAATCTTTCAACAAAAATCGTTTTTGGTGAATATTGTTTAATATGCACTCAAAACAACAAGGAAACTTGAAATTTCGTCAACTTATGCCGGGTCAGATATCGCTAATGCACATTAGTATGAAGTAATTATAATTATAATTATATAATTCGTGCCAAGCTGTAAAATATTTATAGTTTTTTAATGTTAATCACAAGAATGTTGTTAATTTATAATTTTAGTATATCAGTTAAGAGTACTTTGATTGTGTTTTTGTCTTCCCATCAATCGATATATGTAAATATATTTATATTCTCGATCGGCATTAAAAGTGCTATCTATAAACCCATTGTCATTTTACCTCTGAGCAGAGATGCATTAGAAAACATTAATTTTAGAAGAAAAACGGCATTTTAATGGGACTCACTCAGCGAACAATGTATGTGTGTGTGTGTACGTAGGTACGTATTTGTATACGAATAAATATATATTATTTAATGAGTTAATACTTATGGGAAATTGGAAAAATCGAATTATGTGTTCACATATTCGTAATAACGTACATAAAAGTTAAAATTTAAATGCGCGGATCTTGGTTACAAAAGAGAACTGAACAAAAAAAAGGTGGCGAAATATAAAGTAATAATAATAATGTATATAATATAATATATATATAAAATACACGATTCGTATGACAGGTTGGTCAGTGGAGCTGGAATATATGTGCATATAGCCAGATGGCTGCAAACGGAAGGCTCAATTAAGTACAGTGTTTGTCGTTGCAGCTTATTGCTCGTCCTTGTCCTTGGCACCATGCTTGAGAATGCGTGTGAACTCCAGATAGTCGAATAAACCATTTTTGATTGGTGCCTCACGATACATCTCGTCAACCTGAGAGAAGGGAAATTGTAATGGTCAATATCATTATTTACAAATGTTCAAACTGCTGCACTCACATCCTCATCTGAGAAACGATCGCCCATTGTGGTTAGTAGCTCGCGGAGTCTATCCTCGGGCAATACGCCCATGTTTTCCTCATCGAAACAGCCGAAGGCATTCTTGATCACATCCTCGGGATCGGTGCCCTGCAGACGCTCGCCGAACAGCGTCAGGAACATAGTGAAATTGATTGGACCCGGCGCCTCATTCATCATACCATCCAAATAATCATCAGTGGGATTTTTACCCAACGATGCCAACATATCATGCAGATCCTCCTTTTCCACGAACCCGTCTCGATTTTGATCGATCATATTGAAGGCCTCCTTAAACTCGGCAATTTGAGCCTGATCAAACATTGCAAACACATTCGAGGTGGCGCGTTGGGCGCGTTTTTTGGTCGTCGACCGACGTCCGGCGGTTTTTCGGGAAGACATTTTCAAACTGACACTGCGTGACTGGGAGTGCTGTGCGAGCGTGTGTTTGCGAGTGTGTACACTTGTGTGCGCTACTGTGGATGAGAATAAAAACAAAAAAAAAAACAACATATCAATTGCAATTGAAATGTGAACGAACTAAAATTTGGAATATTCATCTCTCTCTCTCTCTCTCTCTGTGTTTGTGCTTGTGCATATGTCTATATAAAGCCACAAATGTAGCATTGCAGCTGGTCGGCAAGTTCAGCCAAAGCTACACAAACTGTGTCAACATAAATAGTTAAGAGCGCGTGCTAGCAGTGACAACCAGATACCCTGTGTTTGAACTTATTATCCAATGTGTTTGACAAACAAATCACAAAATGAAAATCAATAAATAATCACTTACATATCCCCTTTTAATTTAAACAGGGTATAAGAAGACACATCAAGCGTAGTACAGCGAACTGTGTGTGAGTCATGCAGCAGCAAAAATGGCAAAAATGACAACGTCAACTCCATATGTGTGTCATCATGTGTGTGCCTGTGTATGTTTATTATATATGCGGTTTCGTTAAGTTTCGTTGAAAGTATAACATCAAAAAGATCACACACACACACATACGCACATGAGCTGCGCTGTTTAATTGAAAGCCCATAAAAGGAATGAAATCAGCAGACGAAAGCTCGACTTCTGTTAAAAGCAAGCGTGTGCTATTTACACAGGCAGCTGCACCAAGCTGGCTGAAAACAACCAAATAACCGCGCCTCATTTTTGAGCCCATCAAATGCTGTGCTATCACGAATTTCACGTAAATCAACTGCAAAGCGCATACCTCTTCCGTTGCTTGTATTTATTTTTTAGGACAGTCGCTGACTCATACGTAGAGAAGTGGGGAGGAGTAAAATAAAGTAAAAAAAAAACGATCGCGTCAAAGCCTTAGTGCCTTTTTTTAGTTTCCTATGATTTTAGTCTTAATTTAATTAAGTCACCCTATACTTACAGCTGCGAAAACAAACGTCTGTTAATAATAGTTGTATATTTAACTGTTGCTGCTACTGCTTATATGTTGTGTTGTTCGTTGTTTGCACAGATGACAAATGCATATTTTATCGATATTGACGATTACTTTTATTTGCGATTGCATCTCGGGACAATAGCCATATGAAACTGTGTGCAGTATACAGTATATTCTGGTATTTAAAAAATAAACAGAAGTGCGTTATTTTGTTCACTTGTTATTCAATAAATTCACTATTTTTATAAATATATAGACGCATATACATGTTTTAAATAAAGAAAACGCCGTTAACGAATTTTCATTAGCTGTCGCTGCTTACATTACTTATAAAGTTGCTAAAGGTGACGCCAAAACAAGTTCCTTTTATCGATAAGCTGTGATATACTGGAAATTTGTGCATGCGCCGCAAAGATAAATATACTTTATGTCCTGAAAAATACATTGAAATTGCTGTAAAATACGTAATTGTATATAAATATGCTATACTTAGGAATATGATATTTAATTATAAAAGTAATTTAATTGGCTTGCATTGCCAACTTCATAAAATTCACATTTAAGCTGGGCATACTTCATAGGAGTTGCGAAGATTTTGAGTGTGACCAGCTGCTATGTAACTGCTATATACCGTCAATTTGCCAGTTGTAATATTTATCGGCATTTGTTCAAGTTGAGAGAGTCTGCCACACCGACCGACAAAGGCATAAATTCGAAGCGAAGCAAATACATACGGCGACGCATCAAAAGGTCAGATAAACAGAAACCGAAACAGCAACAGGAGCGCAGTCGACACAGACGAAACGAAATTATTAAATGCATATGCATATTTATTTATAAACGTGTTAAATGCGCAGTGCAGCCGCCATCTCTTACTACCAAGTGCAATTATCGAACGCAACTTCTTCGTCTTTTACATCTCTTTTTGTTACTGTTGTTGCTTTTTTTTGAGTGCTAATACATGTGCATCTGTTTTATATAGATTACATTGGGTGTGTGTGAGTATGTGTGCGTGTGAAACAATAAGGTGAAACAAAAACAAAAAAGACTCAGTTGCGGCAGCCGCAGAGCTTATTTCGTATGCAGGAATTGTCGTCATTAGTTTGAGAGCGTCGACGCTGACATCGCCGTCGACGCGCTGCGTCCGGTTTAAATTCAATCAAGCGGCAAGAAAAAAATTAAGGAAAATAAAACATTATCAACGCCACATTGTTATTATTCCTATTGTTGTTGTTGTCAATTGAGCGAAGCTTTTTTGCGGGCCCAACTGACTTCTCATTCTGTCTCTCTCGCTCGCTGTAAAGTGCAGTTGGTTTGAAACGATATTCGTAAACGGTTAACGGTAAACGTGTAAGTGCATTCAACCTGCTGACAAAATGATGCATCAGCAGCAGCAGCTCCATTTGTGAATCGTCTGCAATCCGACGTAGAAACTGAACGACGAATTCGCCTTGTAAGAAGTTTACCGTAAGCGCGAAACGCAATGCTCGCTGCTAACGTGCCCTCAACGTCTTGCATTGCTGTCGACGCTGGCGTCGCTGCCGGCAGCGCTTGCGATGAGCGTACAAGGCTGTTGGGCAGCACACCGACGCCGCCGCTGGCAGCATCGCCGCCGACTACACTAGCGTTGCCACTTGTACATGCAACAGCGACACATCCGTCTCGCAACAACCACAATAACAACTACAACAATAACAATGATAATAGCGACAGCAACGATTTGATGGAGGCCAGCAACAATAACTATAACAACAACGACACCAACAGAAGTGACGTCGACGATCTGTCCGAGGAGACGGCCACAACCGTCGCAGCGGCAGACTCCAGCGATCAAAGTGATAAATTCAACCGCCCGCCCACAAATCAGAAAAAGCCAAAGCTCAGCAAACTGGGCCCTAAAAGCGTTGGCCTTAAACGGTGTGTAGAATCTGTCAAAAATAATAATAAAAATAAGAAAATCTCTTGCTTCAAATTTGCTAATAAAACAAATCTCCACTTTCTATGCTCTCTTTATCTCTCTCTCTCTCTTCAGTGTTTCTTTTGGCTCATCGAAAGGCTCAATGGTGGAGACTTTGGTTTTCGAGACGCCAACGCCGCTTTCTGAGCATGTTGAACCCAGTTTTGGTTTCGATGCGGCAGAGGCTCATGCTGTAGCTGCTGGTCAGCTGCAGCAATTTGCATTGTTATCATCAGCAACCACGGCAACAACAACAGGAACAGCAACGCATTTACCGCTAGTCAGCAACATCACTTACGGTGACTATGCGAAAGTGAATATGGATGATAGCGGCATTGAGGTGCAAGAGGAGTAAGTATTGCTCATTACAGAACAACATTAAGTTTATACTTGTATATAACCTGTATAAAGAAAGAGAGCTTTATTATGTTGACAACTGCTTAATTCTGTGCTTCTGCGTTCTTTCGTTGAGCGTGACGTCACAGTTCTATGTTTATTTATGCAATCAGCAGCAGCAGCAGACTGCATGGGAACGAAAACTGATTGCTGGGCTGGAAAAACAATTGCGGTAATATTAGGAACTAGGGAGAGCGTAAGAGAGACAGAGACGAAAAGGTAATTTCAACTCGCGATTGAAATTTTGAAAAAATAAAAATGAAAATTGTAGTAGAATTTCAAATGTAAAAAAGATTGCAAATAATAATGAACTGAAAATGTGATTTTAATTCTAAGACAATACTCATTAAATCTAATGCAGCATTATAAAGTCAATGAACTCTTCTCATCTCATCTTCTTTGCTGTGCTTTCATATGGATAGGCCCTAAATTAGGCCTACTTTTTTTTTTTTTTGTGGCATTCATTAAAACAAAAGACAACCCGAATAATGAGTTTTTCACCGCTTTCACTTTATTTGGTTTTGGTTTTGTATGTGTGTGTGTAGCTCATTCAAATGCATAACTAAACTGCTTCTGGCTGATCTGGCGCTAGCCCAAATTGCATGCAATGAACTCATAACCCACCCCTCTCAAAGTAAATAAACTAAGAAACAGCATCAAAAGCCAGAGAAAAACTTCTAACTTTTGAATCGATAATTACGTTGGGAGTTTAAAATACTTTATTTTGCGATAAACTACACACAGTTGAAAATAGAGAGAGAGAGAAAGAAGCACACCGATACCACGAACACAAAAACGCTCTCTGTTTACCAACGTTTGCGCTCTCTTTGCTCTTTGCTGCCAATTCCCAATTTCCCAATTCGTATAAGCATTTTGCATGCCACCACCAACTCCAATCGCTACTGCTCCGTCTGCGCCGACGCTGAAGCAGCAGCAGCAGCAGCAGTTGCTGTGTAGCCTTATACACCGTTAAACTGTAAACTGTGCTGCCATCGTCGTCGTCGTCCTTTCTTACATAATGTAGTCTGCTGTCAGTGTGTCTGTGTGTGCTTGTGTGTTTGTCTGTTTGCATTTTAAAGGCTCATGTAGGTCAACTTCATTTGGTGGTTGTTGACCTACATCTTATTCGGGCTGCTTAGGTGCCGCCATCTCTATTTGGGTGTGTGTGTATATGTTGTTGTCTCTTCTAACTGTGACACTCCTACGCCAACGCTTCTAAAATAAAGCATTGTTTTTATGCTGGTCATCGGTTAATTGGCTTTGTTGTCCACGCATTTTGTTTAAATATTTTTTTGGTCAGCTTTGTAATCGATAACATGTGTGCGATTGTCGATACCAGATGTCAAAGCTGCTTTCAATTCAATGAAAGCAGTTTTTAATTCCCTTTCTAGGTTATATTGGTTAAGAAATAAGACTGCTATAATTTAAAATGTTACACGTATTGATTATTTTTAAATGCTTGAAAAGAAAAATTGTATTATGAATAACCCAAATTAGACAATACTAAAGCCCAACTTCAAATATGGAATATAAAAAAAAGTCATAAATACATTTTTGGAAAATGAAAATAAAATTGAGTTGAAGATCGGCTAATTTTACAGTGAATATCTTTGTGAAAGAGTATTGAATACAATACAATATGCCAAAGATATCGCTTTCTTGCTGGCCTTTCCAGTCGCCTCACTCTCTATCTTTCTCTCTTATTGTGTGACGCGAAGTGATGTCATCAAGCTAGCGAGAGGAATAGCGAGAGACAGATAAAGAGAGCGAGAGGGTGCGCTTGAGCGCCACTTCCGTTTCATCTTTCGTAGACAATGCAATAAACAACAGTTAGCCAGCATATAAATACATTATACATATAAACATACATTTGTATGCATGAGAAAAGAATGTTTGAAAAAGCATCCGCTGTTATTATTACGTTTATTATATTAAAACTAAGATGAGATGAGGTGAGATTGAGGCCAAGTCATTAGCAGCTGGCCACCCATCATTATTTTTCTAAGTGAATGTCTTGAAATTTGAGTACATTGTGCATGTGTGTGCCCGAGTCAATTTACACATGAAAATGCAATATATCTATTGTGAAAGTACGCAGATACAGTCGTAATTCTTTGATGTGAAACTCGATGAATTTGAGCTCAGAATATAATTTTGAACTTATTTTCATTACTGATAGTCTATTATAGCTTCACACATTTAATGCAAAAATTTTTCTTTTTCAAAATTTTGTAAAATGCGCTTTCTTTTTTAATAAGATGATTCCTAGATTATTCTGGGCTTAGTTTGAAATAATAGTTTTATTTATTTGTTTATTTTTTTTGCAAGTGATAATAATTACAACATAATGTAAATATTAATTTTTGAAGAAAGATTTTTATAACAAAAATAAGTATTTGCAAGTAGTTTAACTAAGCGAGCGATCGCTGTATGTGAATCTGTGTGTGTGCGTGCATTTGTGTCAGTCAGCTGGCTGTCACGTCAGTCGATTGATTTACCGGTGCTCAATCGGTGCCCAATACACTTGACATGCATAACAGGAAGAAGAATGAAAAGCATCCGCAGAAGAGTTCAGCTTTTGTCACATTGTATATGTGTGTGTATGTAGTGCTTAACGGTAATTGTGCCACTGGTCAGTTGTTTGTTGTTGCTTCTGCTGCTGTTGTTCTTGCTGCCGGTCAGTCTGTCTGTCACGCATTCAGTCAGGCAGCCCTATTACCTACATACACACATATAAATAGGCATGTATACAAATATCGCATTCTCCGTACGTGCGCTTTGAATAGTTTGTGGCGGCGGCATCGACAACAATAGAAACACAACACACAGAACACAGAAAGTCCCCAATTGTCAGCATCAGTTTTGTCGGCCGTCGCTGTCCGACAGTCGGCACCGTGGCAACCCTGTTTATTAACTGTCAATCCCAAAAAATGAGTACAAAAACAAAAAACAGACGCGCTGCTGCTCCCGTTTCCATTTTTTGTTCTATGTGCTTCCCCCTTGATATTACCTTCTCATGTAGTTACGTGTTAATGTTTCTTATGTTATTATTTATTATTTATATTATATTATTTATTATTCATTCTGTTCGATTCCGTCATTCGTGCTACTGCTGCTACTGCTGTGTATAAGAGGAGAAAAAGAACTCGCAAACTTGCTCTCTTTCATTTGTGGCGCTTGTTCCCGTTCTCTCTCACTCTCTCTGCACATTACTTTGCATTTTTGTGAGTGCGCAAAAAAAAGTGATGTCATGTTTGTTGGCTTAGAAGCGTTGCCAGATGCTGTGACACGTTTGGCTTTATTGTTTGGTTTGTTTGTTTCTGTTATTACAATGTGCGTCGTTCGTAAAAAAGCAACACAAATAAAAGTTGGAGGATTTTCCTTCATTGTTGTTACAGCTGCCAAATTTTCGAAATTGCCGTCTTTTTGTTTGTTTGTTTTTATTTGGGAGAATAACTTCTGTTTTATATACGATTTCAATTCAAATATTCCTTATTTGATGAAGCAGATTTATTAACAGAAATATATATATGTTCTCAAGTTTTAAGTTCAGGGCGACTCCTTGAAATATACAGAAATATACAAATATCGAAATTTATCGATATGTATGTAATTTCAAAATTAAATTCACATGTAAAACTCATTTCCATTTGACAGCCAATTATTTAAAAGAATCATTCATTCGATATGTGTAGTTAATAAAAAACAGAAATTTACCCAGGTGGCAACGCCAAGATGTCAACTTCACTGTTGGAGGAGAGCGCGCTCTCTCGCGCTCTACGCGCTCCTCCAAACTTTTCAGTTTGTGTGTGTGTGTGCGTATTGTATCTTTTATTTTTTAACAGCAAGCTTGCAAGTTTAGCTAGGCAAACGCAGCGCCAACGCCAAACAGCCAACAACAAACGAGAAATACGTGCGGGGCACTCGTCCGCTCACTGCCTAAAATTGCTAAATACTTCTTCTATATATTTTGTTCGTTACGTTGGGTGAGTTGTTGTTTTTGGTTTTTTTTTTTCAACCAAACAACCCCAGCAGCAGCCGCCTCTGTGAGAACTACGCTTTCGAAAGTTGAGTCGTGTGTCGAGTGTCGACTGTTGAGTAAAGGGCAGAAACGACAACAAGAGGTCGGTCGCAAAAGTAAAACGCGCGTAGAATCGGAAAAGAGGAAGCAGAACGTTAAAAAAACACTGCAGAATAAGCAGAAGCAGCCGTCGAAAGTAAAATTGTCAAGTGCGTAATATTAATTGTTTTAAAATTTTTAAAAAATATAAAAACAAAAAAAACAACAACATTGGTAAAAGTTAATCGTGCTTGCCACTGAGCAACACAAAAGCACGCACACAGGCAAACGTAAGCAGTAGCAGGCAGTGCAAGTGGTTGGTGTATTGGTTAGTCCCGGTTAAAAACAAGTGAGCAAGTGATACAGCAGCGAGTTGGGGGGTGCTGATTGCACTTACTCACTCACTACTCAACACCCACAACACACAGTGTTGGTAAATGTAAAACAATTAATATGGCAAACCAATAATAAATAGAGAACAATGCGAAAGTAATTTGTGCTATAAGTTTCTTGTGTTTTGTGATTTTCACCATGCATATGTATATATATATATGAATTGTGTTACGCTTTGCTGCTGCTGGTATTTTTGTTGTTGTTTTATTGTCCATGGTGGGGCGCGCAGTGAGTTCATCGCAAAAAATAATACACACCAGCAGCGAGTGCCAAACCCCCGTGTACCCCCTCCAGTCTTCGTCGTCGATTACGCCACCAACACCACTTCGCCACCCCATTTGCCACTCCCCACACTCTCTCGCTCTCTTACCTTCTCTCTCTCCCTCTATCCCTCTACCATAGCTCTATTAATGCTCTGTGAACGCAATTAAAATATACTGGACGTGTGTGTGTGCTGCTGCTGCTTCTTTTAACAGTGTGTGTATGTGTGTTGTGTTAAAATATAGTGCCTTCTTTGTACATAAATTAGACATAGGTTTAGCTTTAGCCGCTTTTCGTGCCCGCTGTGCCGTTTTTGTTTCTATATGTATGTGTGTGTGTGTATATATATAATATAACCATGTGATCGCATTTAATTTTTTTTAAATTAAATTTCGACAGAATCGGCAGCATCTGAAGAATCGCGCACCTTAATGCAATGGTGCCTTTTATTGCTTGCAGAGAAACTGAAATCATCAAAAACGAAAACACAACGCCAACAACAAGAACAACGAATTGCAAGCATATTTTTCAATTGGCATGCAAAACAAATTGCGGTTTGTTGCTATTGTTTGACGTCAAGTGCAAAAATGTTCCGTTAACATTTCGCTCAACTGCTAATTTATTGTTTTAAGATCGCGGGTGGGGCACATTTACTGACACAAATCAGCGCACATATATACACTAACTAACTGTATGTGCCTATGTAGTATATATAGGCACACAAATACACATCTGTAACTTGTTAAATTAATTTACGCCGCTGCTCGCGTTGCTTTCGTGCGCTTTGAGCGCATATGTGTTTGTGACGCTGTTTTGACGGCGCACAGTGTCACAGTGATCGCATACCAGAAAAACTAAAAAAAATGTAAGAAAATTGGTGGCAAAATTCTTCCAATTTAACTAAATGTTGTAAATGTTTTTTTAAACTTTTTTTTATGTTCTATGTGTGGATCGTAGATAATAAAAATTGTGTGTTAAATTAAAACAAAATAAATCAAAACAAAACCGTAGTTACACTCAGTTAAAGTTCCGTATCAATAAGCAGACAAATATTTGAAATCACTAAGCCCACTGTGCGACTGTCCAACCATAGCTAAATTAAATGCCGCCAAACTTGATGCGCTCATCGCCATTAAGGAACTCAGACCTCAAAGCAACAGCAACATCTCTGCAATTGGAACACAACAATGACAGGGCAGTAGTACCAGAGAGCCTCAAATTCACCGCTGCATTTGTTTTTGCTTCCATTCGTCGTTGCTCTTCCTCCCACGCCAGCTATGAAGCTGTTTTCTTCTAGCCAACAGCTGCATGCAACTAGTTATGTTTTTTACTGGCTGCGTACTTTATTTGAACACACTTTAAAGGAAGTTTACGATGAGATGTCAGCCTTTCTACCTAACCCCCCCCCCCCAACCACCCACCCAACATTTCACGCGCGAGTCACTTGAAAAGTATCAAAAACACATTTTAAAAACTAGTTTATTGTGCTTGTAACTTTGCTTGTTCTTCTCGCTCAGCTTGTTACAGTTGTTGCTGTTTGTGTTATTGTGTTTGTTGTAGTCACATGTGCATATCAATTTCGGCACATGACGTAATCTTCACATACTCAATGAGCCGCCAACAAACACAATTCAACAATAACTTTAGTGACTATATAATATGAACATGTGTACGTTCAATTTATGAAGTGTATTTGAAAAGTAAACAGATAAAACAACTTCGCGGTGACTAACGAAATCTTTTTTGATTCGATACGATTCCATTCGATTTTTCACTAATATACCCTTTAAGCATAAAAATTCTTAATATATTGATCAGGTTCGGTTCAGGTTAAATAAACTTGGGAATTTATAATATCCATTCGAATCGTTACAGAATTTAAGTAGTCAACTTTTTTAAACCTTGTAGTAATATGAAGTAAGCATATTCGACTTTGTCATTTAGATAAGTTGATTTTTTTAGTTTGGCAATTTCAGATTAGTCTAACATTTGCAGGTGCAAAACTATTTAGCATAAATTCGAAATTTATTTTGTATATCTTCAAGATATGACAAATAATATAAATAAATATAAATTTAAAATCAGAAGAATAGAGGATATCTCTCAGTCTAGAACTGAACCAACTGTATATTCGTACGTGTTTTTTTTATGATGTTTTTTAAACTTGTTTTTGGACAAGTTTTTTTTGGCTTTTGTATTAAACAAAAATAATCAACAAAAACATGACTGGCAAAATCGGCAACCCTACCGCCTATACTGACAGACAATCAACCAAAACAGACACTGAAACAGAACAGAGAGACGGACACGCACACACTGAGAATATGGTTGATAGACGGGCAGCGCTTTATAAAGTAGCTTAAAACGTATTTCGTAGATCGCATCAAACTCGGGAAAAAACAAGGCCCCAACTCCATTTAATAGAGCTAAGAAAATTATTTTTGGGCTCGCTTCAGTTTTCAGAAAAAAACAAACAAAAGCAAAAGAAGAATGTAACGAAAAGTGAGTTTAAAAAAAATGCTGTGTTTTTTTAACTTATTTATGTGAAAATAGTCATAATAAAAGCTCTGTTCTAAATACCTGTTACAATTTAAACTTAAACAAGTGACTGGTTTGGGTTTTCGGTTAATAAATAAAATTCTCAGCTTATTCCCTGTGTGGTTAGGGGGGGGGGGGGGGGGTCTGGGCGTCCGTTTTCCCTGTGCGGAAAACGCAAAGGGAAATCAGTTGCAGGGCCACACTTAATTGTCTGATGACATGAAAAGAAAAACAAGAAAAACCCAAGCCAACTTCACATTCAAGGTTGAAAAATATAGAAAAACAAATAGTGACAATATAATATAATATGTATTATATATATTGTATATGACTAATAGTCGGCTTGAAATTATGTTTGACATAGAATGAACAATTATTTCAGATTTAAGTGATGTTATGATTATAGAACAAATGATTGCTCATAACTCCCAACCAGTTAATGAGTAAATTAAGTTGATACAAGGTGTCAGATTCTCCCATATAAGAACACACTTTGAAAACTAGTTTTACTTACATCACATTTAGACATTTGGTGTTTCAATTTGCCAATCCGATGGGATCAAACAAAGGATATGCATAAGTGTTGCTAAAAGCAATAATTCACAACTCCTTTATGTCTGAATTTAGTGGATAAAATCTAAAGTTATAGGAAAATATACTCTTTAACTGAAGCTTAAGTTTTGTCGCCGTTGTTGTTGAGCAGTGTTGGTTTCATTTGCTGGTCACCTATAATTGTATGATCGAATGAGTCAATTTTGGTCGCCCGGAATGTTATTTAATAAATATATATGTATATATATATGTATGTACAAATATATAGTGCGTGCGACACGCACACAAACCAGTTGCTCTTGCTTGGTGGTGTAGGGAAGGAGCAAAGCGTGGGTGGAGCGAGTGGCAGTTGAGAGGAGAACACATCATATGGGAGTTGGCGGGGATTTTGTTGCCATGTCAATTTCAATTTCAGATTCCATTTGCGAAACGAATTTGAATTAAAAAGTTCAAATCGCTGGGGCGACTTCACTCTCGACGCAATTGGCAAATTACTCATTTTAATTGACATTGAATTTGTTTTAGGTTGACGTAATTGCTTGGCGATTACACTACTACTAACTAGCACATATACTACACATATATACACTATATTTGGATTTCATTACCAACGACTACGCGCATTAATTTGTAATTTGATTATTTATTTGCAGATCGGAGCGTTCGATAGTGCGCGTTTCAATTTATCAAAGCAGTCAGCCGCAACAGATTTGTCCACCAGCCGAATATACATTAACGAGTTTTTCAGATAACTTAGATAATACGTTTAGTAGCTACAATTGTAACTTAGACTATACGCAAATGGCGACGGCGACGATGCAGCCAACTGTCGGCCTGGGACCGGCGTACGACAGACAGCAGAGGTAAGAATTTAATCAATCACCACTAATCTGAATATTTAATGATTTAATCATTCAAACTTACACATTTTAAGCACTGATTCCGGCTGGGATAATCCATTTCGTCCGGGCGGCGATCTGTCCAGAGAGGCTGATGAAATTGTTAGCATGATACGTGGTAAGCTCCTGAGAGTGAATTTCACATATCCACTTTTCTTCTTTTTATATATATACCTTTCATCTGCTGATCTCTCGTTCTGGTTTCCTTTGTCATCAGGTGGCAAACCCATCACGCCCACTGAGGATCGTACAATAAGCAACGGCAACGCACAGCATGGCGATGATAACTGTAATGACGCCACCACTGCAATAAGCGAGAGCGTTACCAAAACAAATGTAAGCATCACACAGAAGGACTGCAATCACAACAACAACGCTCTATATTAAGCAGTGCTTCAAGTCTTCCTCTTCATGTTTAGAGTGCCATAGTTAAAATTCTTCAAATCAATTTACTGTAAATCGAATCCAAATTCTAGTTGTAGACAATTATGTCTGCATATTTGTCCTCTATAATATAAACAAAGTTTGGGTGCTTTTATGTAATGGGTCGAATTTTGAATCGCTTAAATTCAAATGTATTCCTATTGACTTAATTCTTATTACATATCTTCACAGAACAAAAGGTCATACAAAATTTAAATTTTCGTTCATAATACAATACCCGTTAACATCTATTAAAGCTTGACTAAGGATACTTGATACTCACTCGGCAGTGCTCAACCAAATATACTCGCTGCAAAGACCCACTCAAAGATGCTCGCTGATATTGAATCGCTCAAATTTACTTGTTTACTGTTGCTAATCGTAATTTTAATGTATCTGTTGTTTCCCTTGCACAGTTCTCGCATAATCTAGCGACAGCACAAAACGGTACAAATTCCCACGGCGACAGTAAAGTGGCCAGCTTGACAGGAGCAGGAGGTGGAGCAGCTCGTGCTGGATCAGCTGGCAAGGCGGAGAGCAATAATGGCGTTACTTCTTTGGCTCAAGTCTCAAAGCAAGTGGTGCCCGGACCAACTTCCGCTAGTCATGTGGTTATCGACGAGAAGAAAAACAAGAAAAAGGGCTGCTGTGTGGTGCAATAAGAATCAACGAGATACACAAACAACAAGCTGAGGCGAAATCAGACGAGGGACATACGATACAGTTTAAGAGATAGAGAGAGGGAGAGGCAGAGCTACAGACACATGAACGCCGGTGGAAGGATGGAAGAATAATAATTGGGGGTAGAGGCATTTGGTAGCTTTTGTTGGGGCGTATCATATTTAATGTAAATGTTAAATGCTAACTTTTTTGGGGGAACAAAACCGAAGCTGTTGATATTTGAAAAATGCTGCTGCATTAAAGCGCTTGCTTACAACACAAAACAAAACAGAAAATAGACAAAAACAAAAGCAAAAGAAAAAGAAAACCAAACACACACAGATACAGATGAAGTTGAAGGAAGATTGAAAGAAAACGCGAGCTCTCGGAACAGAACCAACAGCAAACATATAATTGTAAACATAGCGAACAGCGAGCGTAACAGCAGCTGTTAACCGGTGAACTCTGTATCTGCGTTAACCGTTGCTGTTGCTATCACCGTCTCACTCATCAACAACTCAATGCGCGCTATAGCGTTCGCTGTCTAACTCACGTGCAGTTGCAGTTTAAGTTTAAAAAAAATATATATAGATATATTTATATATTTGTTAGTCTGGATGTATATGTATTTACATACATACATTTATTTATATATATATATATAAATATACATATATATATATATATACATATATAAATATACCTATATATATATATATATATATATATATATATATATATATAAATATACCTATTTTCCTTTTTTTTTGTAATGTGACTCCACTTTATATACATAAATAATATATATATTTTTTCGTAACTGTAAAACTAGTGCAGCTTTTTAAAAAGTATTTAAAAAGTCGATAGAAAAGAAAGAAAAAAGCACAGTTTTTCCTGCATGCATAATGAAAAAAAACAAAAAAAAAATGTATTTATTTTTATTTATATGACAAAAAAATGAAATTAAATTAAATGTTAAAACCTTAAACAAAATATACAAACAAGAGAAAACAAATCAAATGCATACATTGCAACTTTATATGTCGGCAAACACGCATACCCACACATACACACACATATACATGTATATATATACATACACTGAAATAATACAAGAAGAGAGTAAATGAAAAACTTGCAAAATTAAAATGTTTCTCCAACCAAGTTACTTAGTTGAACTTTCTTCATGAAATACGCACAGAATTTAACATGCATTCGCACACAAAATTCCAGTGAGATTATTTTTTAGAAAGTTGCTAAATATTTAAAAAGCTTATCCGTACAACGGTTGCTATTCACTTTTGCACACTTAGTGAAAGTCATCAGCATTTCATGAGGATTTTTATAAACTTCGTAATAACTTTAGATTTGTTTAAGCTAAAGAATCATGTTTATGGCAAGCTTAAGGTGCGGGGTATTCAATTTTATTTTTGCATCAAGGCTTAATTTTTTGGTTACAGCAAACCGTACATGTATACATGCACACATATATATTGTGTGTATGTATTTCACAATCAACCACCCACCCACCCAAAAACACAAAACTGCAACCTAGTGAAATTTGTGCTTATACAGAACATATATAGAAAGCTAAACCAAAAAACATATATATGAGAACACCGAAATGGACCGCCACCCACACTCAATCAATACATAAGTACACACACACACACACACACACACACACACACACACAGACAGCCTAAGCATTAATGTGCTGCATTTGATTAATGTAATAATATTATTAAACAAACTACACAAGAGAAATACAAAAAAAAGGGAGTAAAAATTCAATTAGAAAAGATAATATTTGTAATAGCAAGCCCCAAATTAAGTGCTAATTCAATTTCGAATAAAACAAACAAATAATCAAAAACAAACGCAAATGTCACTCAACAAGCAAAATCAGTGAACTAAAGAAACACAACATAAATGCAACAAGAATTCAATATTTAATATTGTATATTTCCGATTCCAAGAGCAAAACAAATGTTAAGTTATTGTATAAATCCTAAATAAAAAATGAAGAAAAAAAAACAATCGAAAAATATAAAAAATAAACTAAAAATGCGAAAAAAAAACTATGTGTTAAATTCTTGTAGCTTGCTCTTTAGCGCGCACAATAAAATCCCACGTAAGGAGCAGCATACAGCATACTTCCAGGTGCCTCACAGAAACTGGAATGATGTCTTCAAGCTAATGCAAACGCATTTACTGAGCAGCTTTCGCATAGCCAAAAATGAAGAAAGCCGCAAAGCAATAGAACAGAACAATTGATGCGCAGTAACCTTTCACCTTTTGTCTAATCAACTCAGGCAGTAGGCAAGCAAATGAAAATAAATCTCAGCCAACAATTTATTAAAGTAATATATAAAAATATTAATAAATAAAAATCAATTGCTTTACGAAAGACTTTGTTTCTCTAAAATTCTTCCAAGGCACCAATTTTGATAAGTTACAAAAATGTTTTGTGAAAAATATCAAATTATCTGTGGTATTTGCTACAAACACATTACATTATGGTTATTAACATCCAAAACAGAACACTGTTTTCGTTTTGGCTATCGTCACGAGCCGATTTCCTAATGCTAAAAAGAATCGCTCAGCGTATTCAATTTACAACTAATTTTGAATCACACTCGGACAAATTAATGGCTGACATTTGGTGTTGTTGCTGTAATTTATGAGCTTAATTTGTACAGACATTTATAACGATTGATTTGTATTTGGCAATCATATTTAATTTTTGTGGTTTGTTGGGTTTTTATGTTAGATTAATTGGCAGAGCAGCTGTCAGTTTTTTTTATTGCTGCGCGTAAGCTGTAGGCGGAAATACCGAATCGAAATTCGATTTGATGACTTTGGCCATTAGAGCGACTAGGTTTGGCTTTCCCTTATATATTGTCGCAAACGGTTGGCAAATTTAAATATACAATTCGGCCGCCCTTTACGAAATTCGTCCACCACATGATAAACAAGGTGCGAAGGGCATTGCACACACCCTCAAAATGATGAATTACACATAAATTGACGTTGCACCATAAAAAGAAAAAGTAGAAGATGAAGTGTCTCCAGATTAAAATAACTATTTAACCATCTATTTGGGTATCTATTAATCTATCGGCCTGACTGTGTAGTTTAATAATAATGGTTTTAAGAAATGTGGTTTAAGAGCATTTGAAATGGTATAATTTGAAAAAAGGGTGTCGACCAGTTATTATTCTTATTATTATTGTTGGGATATGTATGCACTGCACCCTGCGAGATTTATAATGGTTAGTTATTATTATGCAAATATATAATGAAACGGTTCACTTTTATTATTATGCACTGTGTCGCCTGCTTAACCCTAATAAACCTTATTTTCTATTGCGGTTGCTCGTGCAGGTAAAAAAAAACATTTAAAAATAGTATAAAAATCTTTTACTAAATAAGGATAGTAAAACATCGAAGACTTTTGGCTGCTAAAGAAAGCAAGCGTTAACACAAGCAAAACTATTTGAGTGTAAGCACAAGCAAACTCACATGCATGTCCCAAGAGCAAAATATAAACTGAACGCAGATAATCAACCACTGACTGAAAGCTGCGCATGTGACGCTTGCGTTGAACAGCTACAAATATATGTAAATGCACACGCGCACCCCGAAAGAGCGGCTTAATTTATACTGGCGCATGTTTGCCTAACTAGCTAGTTAACTGTAACCCGCCTTTGACTGTTTATGTTGTTGTTGTTGCTGTTATTGTTAACAACGCATGCGCTACTTGTGCTGCCATTCTCAATGGAAGCGCGCACACTCGATCATTTGTGTGTGCGAGTGTGTCTGTGTGTGTGCTGTTGGAGTCTCGCTGTCTGGCACCTTAAAACTTTTTGGAAGTGGAGCAAGTGTTTTGTTGTCTTGGGTGTCGTTTTTTATTGATTGAGCTGAGTGTGATTTGTCATCGGTGTAGTGTTTTACAAGGATGGACAGTTCGTTCGTTCGTTCGTTCGTTCGTTAGTTCGTTTGTTTGCTCGTAGAAGCTTCAAAAATGGTTTAAATTTGTTAAAAATCATTAAGGATTACATTATAAATGAAATAAAGGAATAAAGGAAAGATTGTCTGATTTAAGACAGTTTTTATTTAAGATTAATTTGCATATATTTATATACCAAGTGTTGCGATGAGTGAAACCTGATTGGAAGTTTTTAATTGTTCAATTTTTGTGCTAGCAAACAAGTTTACAGAGTTGTTCAACTTAAGTTGTAGTCATTAATATTTATTGTAGTTTGTGACTTGTATTTATTATTTTAAATGCCGATTCTTTTTTGCTTTTCAGCTATTTTTAGAATTCACTTCAACACACACATAAAAACTTAACGAGCCGAAAAAACCAGCTTGGCTTCTCAGTATATTTTTTCCGAATGATGCGGAAAACTTAAATAAATTTAAAATCAAATTCAATAAACAACTCGTAAACATCTCGTCGTATGTCAGAGTTGTGCTTAATTATGGTATTAATATTTTATATTTATCGAAATTTGGAGAGAACTGAGAATTGAAAACTCTTCGCTGCGACTTCAGTTCAGGTTCGATTTACCTATGCGTCTGAATAAGCTAACAATTTTAATATAATTAGTATTCAAATTATATATAATAAATAAAACAGTCAGAAACATACGCACATGTTTTTATAAATCCATATAACTAAACAATGATTTTTTGTTACTTTCTTAGTATTTGAGTACATAATAATGTTGTTATCTCTCTTATATTTTCGTCAGTCATTAAACCACACAAATTAAGTTGTTCCTCATTGAATCATTGATTGCTTAGGTCTTCATCTAAATTTTATCATATATCCATTTTTTTTTTTTGTATGTTACTTCTTCTCTGAGCTTTGAGATTTTGGGCTGAAAGAAAAGATTGCGCAAACATGAGACAAATTTATAGTTTTAATTCGAAAATGTATAAATAAAATAATATATATAATAGCAAATCTTGGCCGATTAAAATGGGGAGTATTTTATTATTTAAACATTTTTTTATTTTAATAAATATCACAAAATAAATCAATAATGTTAATCTTCAAAACATTAAAATTCGATTTATGTTCAGGGTATTAATTAGTCAAGCACATGTTGATTTTAGATAGACATATTAACATTTTTATTACGTGATAAGTTGAATTGACGAACCGGGAATATGAAAACGATGCTTTCATTGCTTGGTTGCCAGGCGCTGTTAAATTTGCTTGCCACTCCCAAGAATATATTGAATTGTTGAGATCATTGGTGTATGCATCGTTAAAGGTTTGTGAACTGGTTCGCCCATGAGTCTAGTTCAAGAGTAGAACGGATGCATAACTAATTCCACCTACCCAGCAAAAAAAAAAAAAAATACTATAAACAAGCTGGCAAAAAAAAAATATAATTAATTTACGTTTTTAGGTAAAAGCAAAACGTGTTTAGCTTTCTACTTAGCTTATGCAAATATAGATTTTGGTTATTTATTTGTAAGCCATTATAAATATATGCGAATAAAACGAAACAAAACGAAAAAACATTAATTTTTTTAGAAAACACACGGCATACATAACAACCGCCATAAAAAGAAGCACGAAAATTATATATATATGCATAACCGGTCAAAAAAGTGCTTAGAACCACAACCAAATCTGATATCGATACCCGTTATCACCCAAACCTGATTGTTATTCGAGTGCAGATTCGGGGACTTTCGTATTCTGTTGCTGCCTGCAATCTGGATAGTTTTTAGATTCTGCGAGCTGCGATCCCATAAAATATATGAATTCTTGATCAGCATCACTAGTCGAATCAATGTAGTCATGTCCGTATGACGTACAGATGAGATTATTCTATCATATAGTTATATTGGAACAATAGATTTCCTGTATAATAAAACACTTTGTTTACCGAGATCGAAACTAAACTTATCAGTTGGACTCCAATTTGACTCCAGTATTTAAGGGTATGCAATCTTCGACCTGCCCAAATGAAAGCTGTTCTACGTTAATTCTTTTGTTGTCATTCAGCTCGCCGATCTAATTGGTGTTGCCTAGTGAGTATTTCCTTATGCTGACTTGGCAGGTGGGGATAGTGTTACAATCTTTCATTACCTTTCTGAGCAATTCCCATCATTTAATCGCGGATAAGATTCTTGTTTTGTGAATGAATCTGGGAAAACCGTCACCTTTAATGAGGAATTTATTTTAGATTGGAACATAACAAATAATTTTATATTTCTTTACAGGTACCGCATAAAGAACTTTTTGACTGGCCGAAAGTGTATACCCAATGGAGACTCCTTGTGTGCAGGTATTCCAGATAGTTATATATTATTTATGGCCTAAAACTATGAGAATAGCCAAAGGAGCCACAGTAACTTTAAAAGATTTTAAAATGTATCTTTCTAAATCGTAGAGTTTGGCAGGGGAAATGGGACAGACGTAATATGAATAAATGAGTCTGTGCCACATGACACGCCAAAATACCATAAAATCTCAATTATAATAATTTAAATTAATAATTTGCAAAATGTTCCAAATCTGACAGATCAAGCCTGTTTAAAGAGACGAGATAAGATGGACTTTTAATTAGTATTAGAAAGGTGGTCTTAATATAAATATGAATTTTGGGATTCAAATGTGTATTGGATATATGTATAGGCAGTACATTGCAAATAACGTTCTGATTAAATATTTAAATATTTTATATACGTTGTATTCAATTAAACGGAAGGCAGGTTTATGAAAGGTGTTATTAAATTGACTTGTGAATCGCTTAGTGAGAACTTAAGTTAGATGAGATAAGGGATTTTTAATTGCCTACTGGATATAGTCAGTATTTAGTTAGAATGTTCTTTAGCCACGTTGCCTGGCTGGGCTCAATTGAGTGTTAAAGAAAGATGTATAGTTCTAAAAAGAAGCCAAGCACTTATAAAGTTAATATGTGTCTATATTTATCTCATTATTTTCTGACTTGCTTGAAAAACTCACAGGATTTTTATTAATGAACATCTTTCCACATATTTTCATCGCTCCTTGAACTTTACATAATTTTACATACAGAGATCGATTAAGCAGAGAAATTCTGAAATAATCTTAAATAGATGCGAGTTCGCTTCTTGGAAATCTCGTTTGCTTCTTATTCTGTGTTTCTTGATAATTGCTAATTTATCGATTTGCATTTTTTAATTGCCGTTTTTTTTATTATCTCTCGACAGAATATAATAAAATTATATACAAATAAATATCTTGCAAAAACAACAAACTTCGTAAGCGGTGAATTTCAAAGGCGATGCGTAACAAGTTGGTGTTGTTGTTGCTCTTATTGTTGTTGACATTTTTTTTTTTTAAATTTGTTGATTTGCTTTAGAAATAAATACGAAGTAGATGAAACACTTTCTTTTCGTCTGTCAAACAGAAAATTAACAATGCAAATCGACGGAAAACAGAGCAATAATTGCTATGTTATCGATAATGAATCGCTACAAGACAGAAACAGAAACAGATTGAGACTTTTACTAAATTATATAGGTGAATGAGTCTGTTATTTTTGGTAAGCTTTTGTACTTTTGCCAGAATTATGATTCCAAATTAGATTGTTTTTAATATTCACACAATCATAATATACCCAGTAAATGAGGCTTTTAGGGTTTTAATTCGGTATTGGAAATGGAAATGAATACGTTTCAATTCTCTATAAATTGAATTATTCCTAATGTTTATTGCTGATGCTAAATTTGTGTGATAAATTCAAAATGTTTTGATTTCGAATAATACATGTATTATAACTAATTTAATAAAACTTCAATAACAGAAGTTGAATTTAAAAACGAGCGGAATGGAAAGGAAATTATAAATGATAATTTTAATGTTCACGTATTCTTAATAACCTAAACGAATTCAGCTTGGCATTCATATTTGTCACATTGGCCAACAAATCTCTAATTCCATGAGATCTCTTGGCCAGGTCTGTTTGTGGCTTTTGTGAATCATGTTGGTTGTTGGCTTGTTCTCTGACAAATTAATACTTGTTGCTGGTGGTAATTTTCAAAATAAATGAAAACGTTAAGCGTTTTCAGAAGCTTGTCAAGTGATGTGTATATTCCGTTGCTTCACACTGTTTTTTAATCATCATCTGATCATCTTCATCGTGATGTCTTTTGCCTTGGATCGCTAGTTTTTTATTAATTTTTTTTTAAATATTATTATTCGATGCCTTCTCGTTATGCATAACATTCAAAAATCGTTTGGATAAAAAAAAAATATACCAAGAAACTTCAAGCTTAGCAAGTCAAGTTGCAAAGTTATTGGACACGTCCAACTGACAGTTGCGGAGCGATGTGTCTCACTAGAGAACTGACAATCGAAAATGATTGGTTGATTTTATTTTGGAAACGAGTTTCTTAATGCCCGATGATAGTTCCATTCTTTCATAAGATGGAAATTTGTTTTATATAAAGATTTTGGTCATATGATAACTGGAGGTTCTCTACCTATCTCAAATCATGGCTAAATCTGTGTGACTAAGGTCAGAGACATTGCTGTAATCTAAGTGGAGTTGGCAAAAATCTTACAAATTAGCTAATTATAAAAAATAAAAAAACCACAAAAATTACTTCAATCATTCTTTAAAACAAATATGCCCTGAGACTTGTTTTGAAAACAGCCGGCCACGCAGAGTTCTATTTGACTGTGAGATCTGCATTCGAAATGAGGCACAGCTGGTTATAAATGTGATAATGCTCCCAAAAACGGAACGACTAATTAAGCGAAGGTTAAACAGCGAAGGTGCATTAACATAATGAACTTCATATATCTGGGAAATAATCTTTTATGCGACTCAGATCTGTGAGACTAAGAACTGAAGGATCATTTATCAAAAAGTTCCAAAAACTAAAAAATAAAAACAAAAAAAATGCGTTGGTGCCATAACCAATATTTCCATCATTCAAGTTATACACTCGTAATTTAATTAGCTTTAGAGCATATCGAATTCAGATATCATGGTGCTTGCTAGGAGAAGGGAGGGGGAAGGGGTTGATCTGGGACTGAGTCTGACGACCACTTTTAAACTAGTCTTCGCGGATGGATTCCCAAATCGAACCAAACGATTTTAGCGAATGTCTCGCATATATTATCGTTTCAATTTCGATGCTTGATTTACAAAAAAAGGAAAAAAAGAAACAAATTTGTACGCTATATAAAAAATAGATACGAGCAAAAAGAAAAAAAGAGTTATATACTTATAGTATATTTCTTTATGTGACAGTCACAAACACACTCAAAAAAAATCATTAAACTTAATCGTGTATGCTAATTTGATGATGGCGGTTTTCTAATTTGTTGTTTTCAACACCAACAAGCTAAACACTCACACGTACACACAAAAACACATATACCCTACCCAGCAAACCAGATTTCTAGATGTGCCCTACAATTAGACAAAAGCCAAGGCCCAAAAACAGTTACATCATTTCCAGATTATGAGCTCCAAACTGAACAAAACTCAATTGAACTGATGTTACCCCATCTACCCAGTAACCCAAATTGTACCCTATCCTTTTTGAGAAGAAACATGTTAATTTTGATGAGTCCAACTCATCTTGTCTCAATTGGCGAATACATCTACAATTATCATACCAATTTTGATCTATGCTACTCATCTAAGTTGCATCTCTGCTGATTACAGGGTATGTAGAGCACGCAACGGGCTGACAACTTGCGTCGTCGTCGTTCTGTTCACAATGTCCGCATTGGTTCGTTGTCCGGTTCGGTTGGATCTTCTTTTTTGCTGTTTGTTGTCAAATTTTTTTTTTCTTTTTCTCGTTCTACGCTGTGACGCCGGCAGCGCTGTTTGTGGTTGGCTTTATCAAAATACGATATATAAGGAAACAAGAAGTAGCAGTGTTTGTATTTATTTGTTAGAACCCGTGCACAACGCACCTCTCGCTGCGAGTCTCACACTTCCAGCTTGCAGTTCGGATCATTAATCGTACAATTGGGATACCCTTTTTTGTCATACTCGCAAAAAACACACACAAAATCATGAAGATTTGTTTTGTAAGTTAAAAAAATCAAATAAATAAATAAATAAAAAATCTAAATGATTGGTGCCGACAATCTAAATAACACTCCATAAACATTCTACGAGTAAAGCATAAATCCTTGCGATGCGTAACAAACTCGAAATATATTTTTTTATAGTGTTATTTTTTCTTAAAATTTGAATTTGTGAATGAACTAATTAAGAGTATGAAGTGTGTATTAATTTGTTTTGTTTCTATTAAAAATAAAGGACAAGTTTTTGATTTGAATTATCCTATTATTTACTTTTACATATAGTACGCAAAATACGAAAATATAAAAATGACCATTAAGTGCGTATAGCTAACGAATATTATTATTTATATAATTATAATTATAATTAAAATTACTTCAGCTTTAAACAAGATTTTAAACAACGTTTTTTTTTATCTTTTTGCCGGCTTGCTAATTGACAGGTCTGTTTAGTTTGAGTGTTCCATAAACTTGAGTTAATGGAATATTTTTGAACTTTGATTTTTAGTAAACAGCCTGTTTGAATTTCACTCGCTAATTGCTTTATACGCTATTTCCCAACAAACACTCAGTTGTGCAATTTGCTCACAATTTAGTTGAACGCATTACAGCTCTAACTTTTAACATAAAAGTGATCAATACTGATTAAAAAGAACTTACGATGTTACGAGACTGGTAGTAGGCGCCCACAAAAAATTAAAAAACATGAGGAGAGGCAAATATTGAAACGATTTTAACTGAGATCAAATAATTCATAAGTCTTTAGCAGCAGCAGCATCAAGAGCAATGGAGACGCGCGAGACAAAGCGACGGCTGCCAAGGCAGAGTTTAAACAATAAAACGCAAGCAAATCGCAAGCTCTTGCCACGACTTTGATTAATTGCTGCTGTTTTCATCGCCACAATAAAAAATAGAAGAGTAGATGCATTTAAAGTCAAAACATTAAATGTATAAGCAGACAACTCGCTTGACACTTGGCAAAGACCATTGATCAATCGTTTTCATAAACATGTGCATAAAAAGAAAACAAACAAAAGAAAAAAAATACAAATTACCATATTTGTCGTTTTCATTAACTGGTTTGACTCTTAAGTGACAGCATCGCTTATGGTCACACAAAATACTCTTTATCGAAACTAATTCTTCTTATCTTTTCTTCTTCTCTTCCTCTGCCTCGTCCCTTTAGCTGCTCTTATGCTTTGTGGTGCTGGCGGTTGCCGATGTTAAGCATATCACAGATCGCAATGAGGCCCTGTTCAAATACAATCCCAGCGATATCTATACCCTGCCCGAAGACATCGATGACGACAAGCCAGCCGTCTTGTTCAGAGGCGACGTAATGAAGGCCAAAACCGAGACGTTCCAGAACTACAATTCCGGCAAAAAGTTTAAACTAGAGTGAGTATATTTTTCGCCTTGTTTAAGAGACGAAAAGTGAAATATCGAAGATATTTTGAAAATAGATTTAAAATGTATTCATAATCAGCTGACTGTAGTTCTCTGTAGTTTTAGAAGCACCTCGAAATATGCCTAATTTCGATAGCTTGTTAATAGCTTAGTCAATACGAATCAACCGTAATTTTTTGTCAGGTTGAAGACCCAGAATGGCATTGAAGTGAGCAGCGTGGGCAAATTGAAGGACGATAAGACCTTCGTGGTTAGTGGCTCGTATTCGTTTACTGGTGCCGATGGCAAACGCTATAAGACTCGTTATACAGCCGATGAGTTCGGTTATCATCCCATCACCGAGCTGGATCTGGATATACCCGAGTAAGTGCAGCATTTTACAGAGTCTCAACTATAAATGCTTATAATCATTGTACTTTGTATGTAGGCCACAACCCTTGGTGACTGCCAATCAGAGGCCTGCTGTGGATCCCAGCAGCTTGTTGGGCAACAAGAATCGCTTCCAGTTCCTCCAACAGAACCTCAATCTTGAGCAGGCCGGCCCATTGCGCGGCAGTGGCCAGAGTGGCGATGATTACAGCTACAGTGCTCCAAATGCGGCCTATGGACACGGCAGCGGACTCTCCCATGGCAACGGATATGATTATCAACCTCCTGCAGAACCTTCTCGCCTGTATTTGCCCACGGCATAAGTGAACCCTTTTGAGCCACCCATAACACCCTCTCCCCAACTCCAAAATGCATGTTTTAGTTTTAAGCACAACTCCCAACAGGAAATTTATTATTATAATTTTTTTTTATCATCTTTTAGTGTTATATGTATACAAAGGTGCAAGATATATCCTCTTAAACGATAGATAGATATCCCTTTCCCACCACCAACCACCCACAAAAGACAGACAATTTATGAAATCGATGCTAATGAATATGACAATGAATCTATATATGAATATATATATGTATATACACTGAGTGATATTAGTAGTAAATAAAATGGCTAAAGTAAACTTCAGATCTTCAGTATTACTATTATTATTATACATTATTTTCCTTGCTGGTCGCGCTTTGGAATAGCATGTCCCCGCACCAGTCAGTCACACGTGTAAGGATCATTTATTAGCTAAATTGCCTGCAGGCGAAAAAAATGTGGCATACTAGTAGGAACATGCGAGCATGTATCGACCAAATGGGTTACGACTTGCACAAATCCTTGAAATCGCAAGAACATTCTCTATTGAACTGCATTTAAGGACTATGAGCTCAACAATGAACCCAAATACTTAAATAAATTTTAATCCAAGTTCGAATGAAAATGAATTAAATTCAGAAATGCTTGGATTCTTCGTTACTACAAGTACAATAATGTGAATGTCAATTTTACAGTTCGAATATCTGGTCAAAATAATATGTTGAATCAGCAAGAATTTGTCCGAGCTATAACTAATTTTTAATATTTATGTAGAAAAAATTAAATTGTTATCAATCAAGAAAGAAAAGAAAAGAATCTCTAAAATCTAAAAGGTTTGCTTGCATATATATATTTAAAAATATATCATATTTACGTTATATTTTATCTGATAGTTGATCTTTTCTGTAGGAAACTTTATCTCTTTTTCCGTCTCTCTCAATTGCCATAAATTGGAGTCTGATTGAATGACTGCATCGCGAGCATCGCTTCGATGCGATCCCTCACCTCCGCATATGCAGCGATTACCTCGCTTAGGGCTTTTGACATTCCTCTTCTCGACTTCCTATTCACTTTGTGGCCATGGCCATGGCCATCGTCATCGTCATCGTCATCAGCATCACTATTATCTGCGTCCAAGTAGTAGCCGAGCTGATGATATCGCTGCTGGACTTTGCGCACAGTGAATATCAATGTGCCCGTTGTATCCATCGCCTTCGCAGGATCGACCTTAAAGCGATTGTGAAGCAGCTTGCCACGCAACAGCTTCGTGTCGAAGAATTTAATGAAGTCGAAGAGCACACGACCCCCAATAAAGTAGCGATTCAGTGCATCCCACCAGTTGCCCAAGGGACGAGAGCATTGCAACCGCAACCCACTGGTTACCACCGATGGCAATGGGGCCAGCAGCGAGCAGGAAAAATGTGCGTAGCCCTCGCAGCGCTCCCTCAGCCAGCTGTCCACGCTGATCACCTCGAAAAAGATTTGCAGATGCTGATGCAGCTGCAGCAGCTCCTCATCGCAGAGCAGTGTAAGCTGCCAGCAGTGGCACAAGTGAGCTACTTTTGTTTCACCACCAACTGCCACACAGCTGGCGGTGGCGCCATGCAATGCGAACAGCTCGCTGGCACTCCCTGGCTCCAGCAGCGTGTGGGTCGGTGGTATTATATAGTAGCGCACATGGATGTTGAGATATTTAAAGTGTTGAGCCTCGTGCAGCTCCATCAGCAGGGTGACACGCCGCATGCGCTTTGGTGGTGTCGCAAACTGTAGCAATCGACGCCGCTGTATACTTCTCAAGCGTTGCTGCCTAAAGTGCTCCAACATCTCCTGTGATGTGGAATTCGGGGGGGGCAGCGTTATCTCATGCTGCTTCGCCGCAGGAAAATGCTTATGCGGCGCCTCCAACTCCTGCACTTTATTGAGTGATGTCAGATTTTCAAAACTATAGGCATAGAGTTGGCGGCAATCATTGTCGATTTCAAGCACATAATCCAAATCACTGGCACTGCAACTGAAATCGGGATAGACATGCAGAACCCCATTTGCAGGCTGGTAGCCCAGATACAGCAGCAAAGTCTCTTGCTGCAATTGGGCATAGACGTACATTAGTTGAAAGCCATCGTCGAGCAGCTGTCGTGCCCCGGGTGGCAGCTGTGACTCCTCCATCAGTAACAAATCCGCATTGACCACAGTGTAGATGAGACAGGTGTGTGATGCAAAATTCTGATCATCATTCGGTGGAGCGGATTGTTCAAGGATATTATCGCTATCGTTGCTTCGTTTCGATTTACGGCATCGCAGTCGCAACTGTTGCAACAGATGTTTCTGATTTCCCTTCACCTGCTTGTACTGCAGGTGCTGATGATGTTGATGCTGCAGCTTGAGAATGTGCTGCGTCCAACGATGATAGCGTCGCTGTAATAATGTGTGGCACTTGCTCGCATCCGCGTAACGCTGCAGGTCGCCGCGGCTTAAATGCTTCTCCTGCCAGCCAATGTACAAACTGGCAGTAGCACCAATGCACAGCTCTCGATTCCACGATTGAAAGTCATCTAAAACTGGCGGATCCAACGACTGTGACTGCGACAGAGTAGCGACTGAGCTGCTGTTAATGCTCCGACAGCAAGCATAGCTATTTCCCGAATTTTTACTGTTGTAGTTCCTGTAATAGTTATTGCCGCTCTGATCCTCATGCGGCACGTAAATGCAACAATCCAAGCCACTCTCTTGGCTACTCTCTGGAAAACGGCAGAAACTGCGCCGATAGGCTCCGGAATATTCAAATTTTGGCACTGGGAGCCACTCGCACAAATGACGCAATTTGAGCTGCAGTTTGAATTCACAAGGGCTGCCGCTTATGCGATAAATGCCTGTGCGTTTTGGTGCGCTGCTCTTTAACATTGTGTCACAATTAGCTTAGTGATTTTACATAAAGTTGTGTTTGTCCAATATCTGTTTAATTTTTAGTTGTGTATTTGTCGTTATGACAACTGTTAATCGATTAATTTCTTTAAAAAAAATACCAACAGCTCACATAATTTTGGTATTATTGTAAGTCGCATGGGGCTGCCAACTGGCGTCAGAATGAGCGCGCGCTCTTTCAAGTGTGGCTTTTTCTGTGTTTGTATACATGCGTGATTGTGTGAGTGTGTGTGCATGCCTGTGTGCTGGTTGGTTAAAAGCTTTTCCACTGCGCTTGCTTGCAGTGTTTTATCGTCAGTTGCTTTTCGCATCGTCAGTTGTTATTTTGTGGCGCTGCGTGCTGGTCGTGCATATAACGCGTTATTCATTTGTCACGCATTTCTATATATTGTTGTTAACACATTTTTCGTTACGTTACGGTTCGCCTTTAGCTGATTTTTTTCTGTTGTTTTTTATATTTTTTGTTCAACTTGCGTTCTGTTGCTGTGCGCACGCAACTAACCAAAAGAAAAGCAGTAAAACAACGGCAACTGCTTAACAATAACAATTGTAATTATTTTATTATTATTATTACTACTACTGTAACTGTTACTGTTCTTTTTATTATGATTTTTATTACAAGTGAAAGTGTTTTCATATACTTTTTTGATATACTCTTTGTTTTTATTGGTTCTCTGTTTTTCGTGTTCTTTCTAATTGCCCCAAATACTATTCTTGCAGCAAATAACAACAAAGAACAAGAACATATAATTCATAATCGACAGAATGCAACAAAAGGCCGATGAGGTAAGTGTAAAAAAAAAATACAAAATAGACGACCGTTATGTTGTTGCTACAACGCTTGTCGCTGTACACACATCCTGCGCAACGTTGTTGCTGATTTCGCCTTTCTTTCGACTTTGTTGGGTGCTGTGCGTTGAACTCTCTTTGAGCACTCTTTACGGCGGTTACTATTGCTTTTCTTGTTGCTGCTGGAGCTGCTTGTTCTTCTGCCGTGACGTTCCAATGACTGATTCTGGAATATCATTAACAGCAATAATGAACAGCCTCATTGTAGACAATTTTTTCCTCTGTTTTTCTGTTTGGCTTTTCATTAAAATTTGTTTTTTGTGTGCTTCACGTGTGTTTTATTGTTAGCGTCTTTTTTTTTTTTGTTTGTTTTTGTTTTGTCCTCGCACTATTTGCACAGTTGTTCCAAAAATGTGATGCTCTTTTAAAGCTTTTGATTCTTCTCTTTCATAGCTTTCAAGTCGCTCTGCAGTTTTGGCCTTAGCGCAGTTTGCTTTCATGCTTCATGCCATTGTTCACAACATTTTTTTGTGGCCGCAGAAGTCAAAGTCATGGCAACATTTTATTGTTGTTGTTGCTTTCAGTGAAATTTCTTTAGCGGCGCACTTTTCTGCCGATTTCTTTGCCCGAAAACTTCTATTGTATGCTTTGGCGTCTGCTGGTAATGCTGCGACTAATGTTGTGTTTGTTTTTGTATTTGCTGTTGTTGTTGTCATACGTCAACTCCGAGATGAGCACATAAAGATCTGTATCCACAAGTGTTCCACAAGTGCCAAGTTCAATAAACAAGCTGCAGACCCAGAAGTGACAAGCAACATATAACAACAACAACTGACTGTCAAAGAGAGTACCTAACTAGCAGATACCCTGCAATTTTCACGTAAATAGTATATTATTTAGGAATGGTTGAATAAATAATTATTTAATTTATAATGCATTGATTTTTAAATATCCTGTTAATCACAAGCTCTGCTTAACTTTAGAATTCATTGGTATTTAAGTTGTTGTTAGGTTCGGTTGAAATGATAGTACTCAAAGTAGGCGAATTAACACATATATTTATACAATTGTCGTGACAATCACTTATTGTATTGGGAAATATCTTCTTGCCTAACTTGACTGTACCCAATATGATGTTATTGTAATTTAAAGGATTTTTTTTTTGTAGGAAACCCATGCATGCACTAGACGACATTTAATGCGCAGACGAAAGACAATAAGAGAAATAGCAACAAAACATAAATCAAGCTTGAACCCGATCTTTAAGCCTGAGCGAAATTATGGTAAAAATCTAAGTTTTAGATCGAGAGAAGGAACCATTAAAATATATCTGATGGCTGATGGCTCGGTCTGGTCTGGTCTGTTGGGCTGCTTGTCTGTTGTGGCGTAAAAACTGCATTTAGCCTTGCTGCAAGTAAAAGTCGAAAAACCTGTAGAGTGGCAGTCAAAGGGGCTCTCAGATGGGGAGCAAAGCAACAGAAGATGACTGTCCATGACCCAAATAAATGGAACTAAACGAAATGCTACAAGATTACAATAAAGAGATAGATATAGAGATAGAGATAGAGAGAGGGTGGAGGAAAACGGAGATGAATAGTCAATAGTGAATTGTAATGCATTTTTCGATATAAAAATATCCTATTATATTATTATGTCTGCTCTAAAATTACCTCACCGACTTCATATAAAAGGTTTTTGATAATTGTTATCACATTTTCAATTTTATGTTAAATTGTTTTAGTTCCTTATACACCTGTCTATATTAATTTGGATTATTTTGTTGAAAAAATAATATTCATAAATTTTTATGAAACCAATTTTAATATGTCAAAACTAAAAAGATTTTGTTATCACTAATGAATTGTCTTTAATTTTATGCACTTAAGTGCACTTAATTTTTTGGAAATGTTTTTCAAATTCGGGTCAAAAATCTTAACATGCCAAGCCAGGAATTTTATATATTTTTTTTCATTACCAAGTCAACTTTTGCCGACTTAAGTGTAAATATAATAAAGTGCTTAGTTAACTTATTATAAAAATTAAATGACTTCAAAAACCGGTTAGAATTTGTTTTTATTATTATTTTTTCTTTTTTTAGTTTTTTATTTTGCTTATTATTTTTGTGTGCTGTTAAAAACTTTGCTTTCAGACAGCGAAAGTAAAAATAGCCGAAAATCAACAAAAACCGGTCAAGTCAATACATGAAAATAAATCGAAATGCTGATGCAGATGCAGATGTTGATGCTGATGCAAATGCTAAATCCGAAAAAGCAAATGAAATTTTTTAAAAAAAGTCAAAAAATTTAAAAGAAACCATTGGAAAAAAATGCAGAATTATAAATAAATTAGGATAAGCAGCAAGAAGTTTAGTGTGCAAGAATGTGTATATATGTGTGGGAAGGTAGTGTTTAGCTTAAAAAAAGAACATTGCTTGATGACAGCTGACGGTAATCAAAGCGAAAAACGCAAAACTTAAATCCAGACCCTAAAGCCAAAGTAAAAGACGCGCAGATCTGAAGCCACAGGCGATTCGGATCAAAGAATGCTTAACTTGTAAAACAACTGTAATTACGTTTGGAGTGGGCAGTTAGAGAAGAAAATATACATAGAGAGGGAAAGAGAGAGAGTGTTGTGTCAAGAGGGGGCCGGGAGAGGGAAGAGCAATCAACAACAAACAGAGGCAAATGAAAAACGCAAACAGCTCCGACCGAAAAACACACAAAAAATGCGCAGAACTCGAAAACTTGTCGCTGGACGATCGCCGAGCGAGACGGGGGATATGTAGAGGAGTGGAATATGTGTGGGAGGGGAAGAAGAGGGTCCCAATGGGAAGTAAAACTTGGGAAAGGTGGAGGTCGATGCCTGGGTCAACGACACTTGACCCCTGCCAGATGTAGCTTGTTATAGTTCGGTGTGTGTGTGTATGTGCTTATGAGAGAATATAATTGCGAAATGGAGGGACTGTGTTGTTTCGAGTAAAGAGTAAGAACTGGAGCACCATTAGATTAATCTCAAGAAAGCTACAATCAAAGTGATATGATTTGATTCCTTCAGAGTGATAACATCAATTAAATTTGCCATATGATATGCATGCTTATAAGTACCATATTTGCATACATAATATTGCAAGAATATTGCTTACCTTGCAGTTTTATCTTAAATGCTAAAAATGTATTGAAAAAATTATGAAAATCACATAATTTGGGCATTTTCGTCGGTGTGTGACTATTTGTTTTTTTTTTTATTAAAATACAAAGTGCAAGTAAATCAAACCAAAGTTGAATTTTCGCTTGCTTCTTATTAATCTAATGTTCTTAATTTCCGGGCATTTGAAATCGTTTTCGCCTGCATTTCGATCGTTTTGCCCATGATTATGGACAATGGAAAAAAATAATATAAAAACTTATGCATCATAAATTTCACTATAAATAAGAAGAAAAAAGAAAACCCGTCTACAGTTTACGGTTTCTTCAGTTCTGACAATGAACCCATTTGAAAAGAGACTTTGCGAGTTACGAAATCATCATTATCACAATAATCAAAGCATACGCATAATAACAATAATAATGATATCGTAAAGCTCACACAGATACTCCAAAAATAAATTATGAGTGAGTGGTGTTCAAATGTGAGTGTTTTCATTATGTGTGCTGTGAACGTGTTGAGTTTATCTGCATACATTTGTTAGTAGAAGACAAATCATATACCGTTAGGTGCACATCTTGCTGAGCAAAACGCCTCGCAGCATTGCATCGATTTTTTTTAAGAAACTCCACTGAACTATGTATATGCCTATATTATGTATATATATATATATATATATATATATATAAATATATATTTATTTATCTGTGTATGAGTGTATATATGTGCATATTTATGCTCTGTGTTTATAATGCAGTCGTCTATTTAATTAATTGTGGCAACGCTTAGCGATTTACCGTGTCACCGCTCCACCGATTGAATAAATAGTTTTATATTTACCCCCTCTCTAACTCTCTCCACTCTCCCGCTCTCTCTCTCTCTCTATCTCTCTCTCTCTTTGTCTCCCTGAAATCAATTTGGGATCAAGCCTACAAACAAACAGAAACAGAAACAACAACTTCAGCAACCATGTCAACTCAATCATCAAAGTGAAAGAAGTTGTCACAGCTCAGTTCGATTATCTCACAGATGCAATATGATTTCGAAATCGGGTTGGGATTCGTATTGGGTTTTTGGTTTGAGTTCGGTTTGTTTTGCTTGATTGCTGGCAAAGCATAATTGCTAATAAATAGGCTGTAATTAGTAAATGATTTTGATTTGTGTAAGACCAATCGGAACAGTATGCTATAATTTTCCGTCTTCTGTCTTCTTTTCCCCTCGATTGATTCAAGACCTACGATTATCTTTTGATTGACGCAACCAGCGATAGCTCGAAAAAATGTAGGCATGCCATGCCGTATTGATAAACTATATATTTGTTGAGTGAGATAGAACGTGCTTCGCTCGATATGATAATATGCTTGCTTACGTTGAGTCTTCTTTAGCGCGTTGCTCAAGGCCTTATTATATTTTTAAATTATTTTTCTTCGTTTTCAGAATTTATTTTTTTAATTTATCCTGTGACACAAACTGTTTTTTTTTTGTATAATCTAGGAGACTAGAAGGGATTCAGTAAGTAGTAATTTCTAAGGAGTAAATTTGAGACCAGGCGTATGTTGGTTCTTATCTAGCAAACGCAAAGCTTGTTAATTTTAGACATTTGGTCATTCCTGTTACCATGCGTATATGTAGATTTCAAAGCTACAACCAGAGTATTCCAGAGTATAGATATTTTGGGATGCATTATGTATATTTTTGATATTAGTGCTTTCGCATAGGGTATCTGCTAGTTACAAAACTTTTAAGGAAAGCATTCCTGCTTGCTTTTTTTGAGTCCCTTATTTTCTGTATTTTTGCCTGTATTTGTTTTTTTTTTTTTTAATTGACTTACAAGATTTTTCTTTTAATTTTATTTGTATAGATTAAGTCATATAATTGATGTGGTTTTTTAAGCTTATTTTAATATGAGCTTGTGAACTGTTTTTGTAATTTTCAGTGCATTTCCATTGTTCGGAATGTAATTTGATAAGTTTCGCGTGCTGCTGTTCGGACTGGATTTGAGTGGAGTGTGTGAGGAGAGGAGGCGGTGGCATTGTATGCTAAACTCAGATGGCTGAATTTTTAGTGTTGTACTCTTTCACACTCCATATATCTCGATATCTGTGTTTGCATATTAACCTTAACCCATGCACACACACATATATATAAAAGTTGAAAAGTGCCTTTCGGCACAAACACTCTCTCTTTCAATTAGCTATAGTAGCTTAATGCATGGCACCTGAACGTTTTCCCTCGACTGATTGCAATCACATACATGTGTGTAAATATGTTTCTATATATGATAAAAGTATCAATTAGGAGTTGTACATTTCTTGGGGGGTCTGGAATTTTGTATTACAATTTGTAACAGAGAGAAGAAAAACATTATTTTTTTCCCATTTTATTACTTTGTGGTAAATTATAATTTGTCGCTCGTCGCCTACAAAATCTGCATTGTTGTGCTTTTACTTTTCGCACAGTGTTGTTTGTGGCTATTAGCAGACGATCGGGCGCAGGGCTGCTACCCCTTCTGCCCTGCGACTGCATTAAATTTGAATGAAAGTCGACGGCAACGGCAAAGGCAAAGGCAAAGGCAAAAAATAACACCGCCAAATCAAAAGCGTGTCGCATTTTCCATCATCAAACGGCTAACAATGCCACAAACTCTTAGCACTTTCTCCAATTGAATGGCAAGCAACGATATGATGATATATGACATATGGCAAATGCCATATGCTATATGGCAATGCAGTGTGGCTGACTGCTTTCGGTTTTTTTTAAATTCTTTTTTTTATTTTTTTGTTTTGCAACGGAAACTCGGCCAAATCGTAAATATTTCTAGATACGGTTACTCGGTTATATGGGTGGGAGTCCCATTTAATTCCCTTAAAACTGTAAAACTTGTGACTCAAAATAAAGTCAATTAGAACGGAGCTTAAAATGCTATTTCTCACATGCTATGCGACAGTTGATCGTTGATATGCGAATGTTATACAAAAACAACTATAAGAATAGACAAATCAACAAATGCGTAATTGACATGTCCTATATATCCCATATTGTATCACAGTCTTAGTTCCATTCAGATTCTTAACAAAGGGCTGGATTAAATAGTTAATATTTATATTACTATTACTTTGCGCATAGCTACAATCGCACCTAAATGTATTCCACATGCAGTAAATTCAACGTCTCTCAATATTCATGCCGTTTACACACGTTTAAGTACACACTCCAAGTTGGGTTTTATCTAATCAGAGGTTCCATTATTCGAAGTCTTTCTAGTTATATGCATGTATATATGTATATATACATATATATATAAATATATATCTGCGGATGATGACTAGTTGATACTTGTGGATTTAAGCGAAGACTTTTCGATTTATTATACATTAGTCATAGAAATTATTACTGCAAAATAGCAAAATAAGTGCGAACCACTTTTGTGGGTGAGTTCATATTTTTTATAATATTTTTGTAATGCTTCCATAATTTCTGTTTTTTTTTTTAAATTAATTTTTGTTTGTTTTTGTGTGCCATTAGTTAAAGCGCCATTAATTAAAGCTTTAACAATAATGACTCAGTTTCCTAACAAAATTAGCTGAACTTGAAATCATGAAGCCCATTTGCCCAGCCATTGAGTTATTGCCCACAATTTTATCGATGGTAATATTCGAGTTGATAAGGCATTATCAGGCGAACTTTTCCACACACACACACACACACACAATACAACCTGCTTTGCTGCGGCGCCAGAAAGTTCGCATTCGAATGTCCCCATTCTCTCGATACCACATGTAAATACACTGCTTTCAAAGCTATTTCCAATAACTCACAAATACAAAATGTCTAAAAATATCCATGTATTTTTAGTAAAGTATATTGAGATTAGTTGCTTTTGTCTTTTATATTCTAATAAAAATAATGCAGTCCCAGCAGTTTTGAATTGCCTTTACATAAAGCGAATTTAATTTTAATTAAATTCAAAATAAATATTTTTGAACTGATTCAACAGGATAATCCAAAATGGATAAATATGTAGTGCTCTCAAATAATTGAAATATATTGTGGCCACTTCTAGTTCTTGATTGACGTTGACTGTATAAATAAATATACATTTTGATATATATTAATTAATTTTTAGGTATTCATACAGTCGCCCTCTCAGTCACACTTGTTGAGATAATAATGGCTGCACCAGCAGCACCACCATGTAATATGGCACACCTGCTCCGTCGACTAAAGAGTGAGGAGTAAAGAGGTAAAGAGTGGTGTCGACAATTGGCAAAAGCGGAATAAATAAAGTACACAAAACCAGATAAGATATTTTGCTGGCACTTTGGCTTTTTACCAATTTACCGTTCACTGTTTGGCTCGCCACAAAAACAACAATAAAAGTAATTGAAATGCTGGCACTAATTTTAAAATTCGTCGTCCCTTGTTCGCAATTTTAGATGATGCAGGCGGCATTAAATTTTACTGATAAGTGGGTGGGGAAAGTTTCAAAAACGTAAAAACGGTAAGAACAGGAAAGGAAATGTGTCATAATATGCATCTATTTTAGGTTATGACAAACAATTCTTTTGCACTAAGATAAGCAAAAATCCAGTGTGCACTTAAAATATTCGTGGTAACCTGTAAATAACATAAACCAGACAAGCTTTGGCGATCAATGAATAATAATGAATAACTTAATTTTTTAAGCTTACTTTATTTCCAAGTATTGATTATTCGCAATAAAATAAGTTGGCTTTTAAATTATTCTTTTAGATAAATATAAAAATACTCTTTTATTTAATAAGGTTTCCAAGAATGCGTGAGTGTGTTTCTGTGTTTCTTACACACACACGTAAAGCCATGTGCTATTTGCCAATTTTCACAATTTACTGCAGCATTTCCGCCCTGGAGCTGAAGTGCCAACCAGCTGGTCAGTTGTGACTGTGTGTCTCTCAGTCTGTCGGTTGGTGGGTTTAACTGTCACCGCATATTATGTTCATTAAGTAACGCCATTATCATCAACATGAGCTGCCTCAGCATGAGCAGCAGTAACATCAACGGGAGCCCAGCAGCATAAACAAGACTACTGCGACAGTTGTTGTCCCGTTAATTTTGAATGCAACAAAACAGATAGAAAAGACAACTGAGAAGTCGCACTTATGGGCATCTCTGCCCAGCTAACTATCTGTCTATCTGTTATCGCATGTTGTATTTGCAGCTTTTGGATGTTGTGTTAGTTGGTTGTTTCTCTGCGACATGACGTGGCGTTTTGCTTAGCCAATCTCACCTCGACTTGTTCGGAGTATGTAAATCTTCTCGGAGATTCTCCATTGTCATTAAGCGTCGCCATTTTACTTATCTAAGCGTTGGAAACGCAACAGAGTTGGTTTGTTTCTTTGTGTCTCATGTCTGTTATACATTTGACTTCATTTGTTTAAATTAGCCTAGCTCAAGAAATAATAAAAGAAGCAACGAAAGACATTAAAGAATACTTATTAGACTTACCCATTATGTCTTGGTATTCTTTTGTTTTTTTTTTTGCATTCATGCTGAATTAAATATTTTGTTAATTTGGATCTTACGCTTTGGGCTCTTTTCCTTGCTTTTAGGTGTTTAGTAGAGTGTAACTAGACAAGTTGTAGTTGTAGGTGTAGTTGTAGCTGTAACATGCTAAACGCCTAACAAAACTGATGTTGCACAATGCAAGCACAAACTTCAATAAATCTGATTTTTGATTTCTAGACAATTTTTATACAACTATGATTTAATTGTATCTAGTCAATATACCAGATACTGTACTCATCTTCAACAAACATGGTGCAAATATTCTGATCTGCGGAGTGTAACCTTTATTTTAGAAAACCATTTGCGCGTAGATAACTCTGGTATTTTCCACAGTAGGCCACCTACAAAAGGGAGTTTTCCTCATTGTTAAAACACCTCGATTAGAGTGTAAACGTGGGTGAAAGGAATCGAACCACACACAGCACATGCCACATTTCCATGGCATTTGGCTTAATGTTTATCACACACTCACACACACACACACATGATTATGATGATTATGATCATTTTTATGAGCATGCCAAAACAAACAGCAAACCAACAGCGCAAATAGCCAACATATGAAAATATGACGCTTATAAAGTGCAGTTAGCATTTGTTAAAGAAGTCTAAACAGTTTACCGCTAAGCAAGGCGCTAAATGTCATTAATATGAAGCGCGCCACCAGCGTTTTGGAAATGAGACCTTCGTCTGATGATGGGCCCCAGTCTGGTGCCTGGATGACAGTCAATTTCATTGAAAGCAAGGAAAACACATTTACACTCATAAATATTGTATGCAGGTAGATACAGAGCGACCAGACCAGAGCGACCAGTTTGGGGGATCTCCGAAATTACCCAAATTCAAATACTAAATGCCGTTAGCTTAAGTCACATCACGTTCACAACGGAGACCGCTTTGTCTTTTGTACTCGCTATTATGCTGGCTGGCACTTTCTCAAAAAAGCACTCTTGATTATACTAATCGGATAACTGTCGCTCTCTGGCCCGAACTGAATGGAAAGATACTAGAGTAGTTGGAGTTCAGTTTGCACGCAGAAGTGGTTTCACTTTTGCTTTAAACTGCTGTAGTTAACGTGTGGGCTGCCAATCTCTCTGAAAAAGCAAGCATTAATTTGGCCTATTTTTATAAGTAAACAGCTCAACTTAAGATTGTTGTATTTATTTAAATACAGGTAGTAAAATGTTATCCCCATATATTTATCTGTATACGCTGTTCGCTGTACTTAAGATCTCTATTGTATTGAGAAGTGTAACTGTTCTCGCTTGAAAATAAGATAAGCTTGAGTTTATGATTTCTGAGACACAACTAATTTGAACTTGCTTTTCCCTCACCTAGTTGACAGTATTTTCATGATTATTATTATTTTATTAGTTGGGAAGTACAGTTATCATCGTGTAACAATAGTTTAAGATTGTTTCTTATTGAGGTTGAATTTTGTGGAACCGTGGATATTCCTTTAAAGACTCTGAACATCTGTATTGCTTGTTTTACAATAGCCAAGATTAATTTTTCAAAAATGATATTAAAGTTAAAGGATATTCGCAAGATGTTTTATGTTATATGTCAATTGCATACTCTACATATTGCTTGTGTAAACTATTTTATAAACATGGGTAAGATCTAATATATAAGTATATAGGTGTCAAACAACTGGTGACCCATTTCACAAGGTATCAAGGTATCAGAGTCTCTTGTCGTATTTGTTTTTTTAATTTTGTTTTTTTATTGCTCTTTTCGACTCCCCTATTTACCTTGGCCTTAAATAAAGCAATAATTTTAAAAAATAGGCTAAAGAGTCTGCTTTCAATAGAGGTTTGCTCATGTTGTTTTCTTCTGTTTCTTCTTCTTCTAATATTTGTAAATGTGTCTGAATTTGTATCTGTATGGTGACAAATGTGCCGCAAATATTTGCCATTGTTTTGTTTGGTTTGTTTTCGTTTAATTTTCAGGCAACATTTTTCAATCAAGAGCAAAGCAAAAATAAAAAAAGATGACAAAAGCGTTTTAATTACAAGACACACAAAAAGCGATCCAAAAACATGGCAATTATCAAAGATACGTCTATATCATGTTAAAGTATCTTTAGGTATGACTGTCTGCCTGCCTGTCTGTTTTTGTGTGTCTCTCTTCGATATTTGTATCTTGAGTTGTATCTGTATCTTTTACGTGCTTCACGTAGCGTGGCTTTGTCCGCAGTTGTTGCTGTTACTGTTGCTATTGCTGTTGCCGCTGCTGCCACCTCGGCTGTTGCTGTTGGCCATAATAATAATAAAAAAGCGCACTTCAAGTTCAGACACGCAAGTAACTCAGATGCAGAAAATAAATGTATCTAGATGTGTTTTCGCTTTAGCTTGTTCTGTGCATGTCAATGGCCCAGGGCAATTGCAGCAACAGCAGCAGCAAGTTGTTGTTTTTGTTGTTGTTCTTGTTGCCCTGTTGTTATGCTATACATGACATAATGTGAGCGGCCGTCTTGTTTATTTCTTCTTCATCGTTTTCTTCATACGTTTTTTTCCTCGTTTTGACCCTTTTTGAAATGCCGGGCACGTTTTCTGGGTTGCTTGGTCTCATCGGACAATGGCATGCGTTGCCTGCAGTGGGAAAGCTGTGGGTGACATAATTAAAATTCAAAATCTGCTTCAAAAATGCTTGTGTAATTCACCATATAATCGAATTTGTGACAACACTCAAACACATGTGCATTAATGTTAAACGAGTATTGCACAGCTCTTCAATATATTAATTGGAGTTGCAAATACAGAAATAACATGTCGTTTTTACTGTAATACTGCTCTGCAATTAGCTTCATTTGGTTCTGTACAGTTTGGTTAAGCTCGTATACATGAATAAATCACTTGCAAATGCAATTTTTGAGACTTTTAGGCAAAAAAAGTCTTTTTGCATTGCAGTAGACAAAAGCAGACTGCTACTCAATTGTTATACTGTATAAATGCAGAAGCAACACACCTCAATTGAAATGACCCAAATCCATTGGTTATTTGGGAAAGTCTCAAAATGATGAAAGTGCTCGCGTCATCAGCACTTAACCTGATGACCTAAGCGACCATTATATATACAAGACAAGTCGCAAATCAATGAGTAAACAAAAGCTGTGATTATATTTATTTAATTTGGACAGGTCACGCAGTCAGCTTGTAATTCACCACAATGCCAATTAATGACCCCATAAATGCTTTTTTGATATTTTCTACCACAGCCTTTTTTCATTTGGCGCTTATCGCGAATTCATTTCGGTAAATACCTGGTCGAACATAAATTCGTTGTTCACAATGCCGTCCAAAGTAACGAGATAAGAAAATAGAAAATACTTACATTATTTCAAGTAAATAAACTAAAGCATATACATATAAGGAATATTTGTCAGCCATTGCGCAAATTCCAATGAATTTAATTTGTTCAGCTGCCCCCCCTCCCGCCCTCCACCAACCAACACACATCGAACCAAACCACTCAAGTATTCTGTTAACTACTCATGTATCTATAGATACTCTCGCAGAAAAAATATATGGAGTTCTGTTCCCAAACTAAGTACAAACGTTATTAAAATCGTCAACTAGCAAACGAAAATATATAAATAAATAAGTATAAAATAAATAATATTTTTTTTAATAAAGAACCTCAGCTTCAAAGTAAAGAAATATTTCTCATAATATTGAATAGGAGAAATTATATCTCGATACTGCTTGTATCCAAAACAGTATTTGCTCTGATTTTTTCTTGTATATAGATTTTCTTTTTTGCTTTGTTTTGCCAATTTGTCAGTTTGTTAATGGTTCGCTCCGTCGAGACGTGACTTTGCCAAGCACAGCTACAGATTTAGCCAACAGATTTGGGGTCAACTTGAGTGGCCCGCGACCTATCCATACCAAATATGCATTAATAATAATAATAGCAGCAATATCGACGTCGAGCATAACGGTAATTTGTAATATGCTCGACGATATGGCGTCATAATTGACACATGCTCCAAGTGCATCCGCCTCAGCTTGGTGAATTGAGAGATCGAGCGATTAAAGATAGTTGCTGCAAGAGAATAAATCACGATTTATTCAATAAACTGGGTCGATCGCATGAACAGCTTGAGCACTTCGATGCCTATGACTTGGTATCTCTATCTGAAGCTGCTTGTGTATATGTATCTGTGTGTTGGAGTTGGTGAAAGAAACGCTTGAAGAGGTGTCGGTCTCAGTGTTTTACAAGCGAAAGAGAGCTGGCATAATCGATAAAGCATACTTAGTCCTACTTATGCTAGACACACCAGCAAAAGCTTTGGAAAACACCCAGCATATACGGAATAAATGGCTAATAATCGCATGTGTTAATAATGATGCAAGTAAGGAGTAAAGAACTTATAAGAATGATAGCACAAATAATCTGAAGTTTATATTCTTCTTTTATGATCTTACTCCAACTAAAATGATTCAAACAATCGAAATGAATCCAAGTTTTTATATATTGAAATGAGACCACCATAACAAAATTCAGTAATACTATAAAACTAAATAACGGAAACAAATAGTATGTGACCGCCGTTATATTATGTACTTTTACATACATACTATTTAATGTCATAAGATTGACAAGACTCAACAGATTTTTAAAATGAATGCCCTTTTTATTATGGTTCGTTTACTTAAATTAAACTTAATTTAAATTTAAATCATGGTTTTCGGAAAAAATGCATGTGCAGTTTGTTGGTAACAAGCGTTCAATGCTACCACTCTAACCAAGCACACATATGACATTTAAAAAAGATTCTTTAATAACTTAGGTTAATTAAAATTAATCGTTTTTCAAATGGAGTAATTTAAAAAAAACACGTTTGGGAGATTTTTATGAATTCAACTTGAGCACTCGGCTAGTTTCTATTAGTAAAATGAATATTTGAAAAGCAGAAAACACCGTTTTGCTTTTTAGAATACTTAAGTTGGTATAATGACAGATAATCTTGAAAAGATAAATGATGGAGAAAAAAGAGTTGGAAAGTCCGCTAAGCAAATAAAAATAGGAATGATCTTTAAAATAAGTTCTCGATAGCAAATACCTTAAGAGAAAATTGCCAACTGAGCAAAAAATGGAAATGCGAGTAATAACTGCAGATCGTGTTGGCCAGCTATGAAATGAGAAAGGTGACGAAAGGAGCTGAAGAAAGGGGGAGGAGTCGTTATTGTTTTTGTTGTTGTTGTAATATATCCAATTCTAATGGCAGTTGCTGCAACGCCAACCGAGGCATAAGCACACAACTGAATCGACCTTTATTGTCATGACATCCTCTCGTCAGTATTGAAAGCTTAGCATCAGCATTTGTGTTATCATAGCTTTGTTGCTCTTGCTGCTCCTGCTGCTGCCACACATTCCTTGCAGGCCAAAAATTTTTGATTGTACGCCTCTTGCCTTCTATAACTTCTATTTTTCAGATGCTCTTGCATATCAATTTGGCATTGTTGGTACTTTTTTGCTTTTGCACGCTTCGATTGCAGCTTCGTCGGTCACTAAGTCGAAAAAAAAACAAAAACAAGGTCAAAAAACTAAGAGACGTTGAATGAATTGCCCCAAATACATGAACAATTGTTGTTGTTGGTATATTTGAGGAGTTGCTGTAACATATTCATGCATTATTATCAACATTAACATCATCATCATCAGCTCTTAAAAATCATTATAAAGATCATGCTAATGCGCTGATCACTCGCCTGGAAACGATAGCCCAAACTCAGGCTCAAACTGACAGCTGAGGCAGTTGAGGTGCCATCAGGCAATGAGAGTATAGGTGTGCTAGCGCGTGAGAGAGTGTTGAGAGAGCGCTGAGAGAGCAGTGAGAGAGCGCTGAGAGCGAATGGGAAGAAGCGCGTGCATTCAAGTCACGGTCACGTTTTTCGTCACGTTCTGGTTTTGTATTATGTACAATTCTTCTTGGGTGCTATTGCGGCTGTTGTTATTGCTAATTTGCCTTTGTGCCTTTGATGTTTCGAGCTGCTGCTGCCGCCGATATTTTAGCACATATTGCATGCACACAAATGTGTCTGGCGCTTAATTGTTGTTGTTGCTTGTGATCCCGGCAACATGCAAATGAGTTCAGCTTAGGCCACGACTTTGTTTTGGACTTGCACTCGCCCAATTGCCGTTATGGCAAGTACATATAGAAAAATACAGAAATTACAAAAAGAAGTTGGGGAAATTTGTAAAATGAAATGAAGAGGGTTAATAGCAACACTAAAAACAATAGCTGTAAAGTTCGCAGCTGCTGCCATTGCACTTTGCAGTTGATCCCTCTCTCCCTCTCTTTCTTTGTGTGCTGCTGCAGTTGCTGTCACATGTTGCAAACGAGTATCAACTTGTTGCTGGCAAATTTAAATGCTTCCGTTTTTTTTTTTAGTATTTTAGTTTTTAACCAGTGAAAACGACAGTTTTAGCGGGTTTTTCGCATTGTTGTTGGTTGTGTTTTCATGTTTTTTTTCTTCTTGTATGTAAAACGCACACGTAAGTAAAATCTGCATCGAATTTTGCAAATATAAATTGAAGACTGCAAACAATAAAAAACACACAAAATTAAAAGATTAGCAAAAAATGTAGGCAAAATGCATATTTTTCAGTTTTGAGAGTTGTCGGCCAGCTGCTTGCTTAGTGGCTCTAAATGCTCGGCAAACCGACACCCGACAACCGACAACGACTACATTTTGCTGCCACTTTCTAAAGCGATACTGCAACAACAACAGCAGATATGCGAAAGCACAGTCAACAATTGACGCGCCCACATAACAGATACCCAAAGAGTTAAACGCCAAGACCTAAGCTACAACCCCTTACCTGCGCCTCACCTTTGTCACCATTGTGCAAGGCACTGACCAGAAAATGTTGCCGACTAAATCTAACAACCAGTTTCCTCATACTTTTCAATCTTTAAATTACATCTTAAGTTTTTATCCTTTTTCGCACATATTTTGTTGACCACATTGCATTTAATGAGCCGCACAAAATGCCGGAAGAATTGTGTCTGCTCAAAGAATCGAGTTAACAGCAAAATAAAGATCTTAACTGCTCTGGCCTGCACTTGTGGCTAATTGACATGTCATTTAGCTTACAATTATGGTTAGTATCAAGAGTGCCACATTTAAGAACTGCCATTTAGCGGCTGTGCTCATCTGTCAGAGTTGACAACAACGTGAGATTGCCAAATCAACTAAACTAACTTTAATATGTTAGTTATTGAAATGTTATTTAAATCCATTAACGCTTAACGCTTCATCGATTAAAGTACAATTTAGCCATTCCCTTTTTTTTACTTTGATATCGAAACATTAGTGTTCTAGTGTTTCTAATATGATATTAAGTTTATTATGATTATTACATTTACCGATTTTGATACTATGTTTTACATAAGTAATATTTGATGTTTCCTGTTTATGTTTACATTTAAATTGGGTGACTTGTATATCTATGGTTATTTCGCACAATTGTATGTTTTTCTAAGGTTTCTTATTGCTGAGCTCCTTAATAAAGTGTAAACTATTAAATTGCAAAAACTTTTTGACCCCCACCACTCTCTTCCATATTGTGTTACAAAGCCCACTCAACCGCATACGCTTAAATAAAACAAACTCCCATTCTCGATTTCATTGACAATAATCCTCATATTTTTTTTTACCACTTGAGGCATGGCGATGTTATAACTTTGAGGTCTGCAACGTCTGTCATCATCCACAATATGCTTTGTGACAGCAGAAAACAACAACCGCAACATTAACTTTTTTTTAATATATATTGTTGTTATTATTATTTTTATTTTCAAACACTTTTACTCTCGATTGTTTTTCAAAAATATGTTTAGCATTTTTACGAGCTGCTTAGCCATACCAAACGCTTTATGGCTCCCATCCGCCCTCTTATAGTTTTTTTCTCATTCCCTCATTTTTTTGTATGTATAAATATTTGTTTTATTTTAAATGCGGCCTAAGCCCTTTATTTTGTTATTCAATAAACATACTTTTTTTCGTTTTTGGGTTGAATGTCACGCAGCTTTTACGATCGCACGCATCAAAAAGCGCTTAACGCGGATTCCCTTACGTTATGTTGCATTACGTTGCGATACATTGCGTTGCGGAACGTTTAGTTGCCACCACTTAGTTTAGCTACCCGGCCTCCCTCTGTCTTTCCTACAGACTGTAAATCGCTTTGTGTGTGGCTCTTCTCGTTGGTATTTTGTTCTCCCATCGCCGTTATCCGCTTTTATTTAAGTGTGAAAACTTTGATTAACCCCATATCCATCCGCCATCACCCTCTATCTCTCTCTCTTTTTCTGTCGATGTGGTACCCTTTCCAGAAATGCGGGCTGTATGCAGCTGCTGCATCTGTGTTGCAACACATTTTTAAGTATCAATTCAAGAAAACTGAGTAGCAAGAGCTACGTACAGTAGATCCTACCTATGAAGAAAATGACAAGACAAACCATTCTAAGCTAAACAATTGCTCAAATACAATATATTTATATTTAATTACTTAAATAGCCGACCCTCAGGTTTATTAACTATGGATTGTTGCCCTTACGTAACCTTTACTGTAGGCAAACTGGCCAAGTTGCTTTGCTTCCACATACTCGAATACAAACTGATCGATTGGTAATTGGATCACTTCCTCCTTTCTGGCCATCAGCAGATCGAATTACTAAAGCTCTTCTACTTTGCCACTGTTTTACAGAAAATGGATCCATTGATGCGCATACAGGAGGAGATTAAGGAGGTGCAGCGCCGCGAGGAGGAATACCGTCGGCTGGCAAATGCCGCAGCACTGACAACTGGTTTCCCGCTTAAGCCGGGGGAACCCGGATGGCAGTTAAACGGCAATGCTGAGGGTGAAAAAGAGCAACAACTGGAGGCAGAGCATGACATACAACATGATCAGGATCAGCATCAGGATCACGAACGGGATCAGGGCGTTCTTGTAACTGCACAACCGGCAGCTGTCACCGTTGCTCTCCTGCTGCCCATCGAGGAGCAATCGCCATCGAATACTCCTTCGCTGGCATCCAGTGTGAACAGTAATAGCCACAAGGAGGAAGGTCTCGATGAGCAGCACTCGGACGACTCGGGGATATCCGCATCCTCACAAAAATTGAATAACATCAACAACAACAACAGCAGCATTAACAACAAAGCTGAGAGCAAGAGCACCTTGAAATTGACGCTGGTGGGCCGACAGGAAACTCGTTATATTGGACCTAATTGTTATAATCTGACACCAGAGCCACCACAACAGAAGCTAGTGACAAACCGCAATCCCGGTACGCCACAGCAGCAACAGCAGCAGCAAAAGCGTCAGTTTGCATTCAATGGATCCACCAAGGGAGTAATGCAACGTTTTATTGCCTCCCATGGCAAGCTGCAGTTGGGAAACGGTACCTCTAACGGGATGTCGCCGGCAGCGACTCCATTACTTTTAACCACGCCGAATAGTCCCACTCTAAAATTAAACTCTCGCAACGCGCTGGCCTTTTTGGAAACGGGCAACACCTTACCTCAAGCTAACAACATCAACAACAATTTTAGTAATGGCACCTTGTCACAGGGTGCCATCGAACGGGACTCGGAGGGTCGACCGCTTAGACGTGGCTACGTGCCCGTCGAGCAGAAGATTCAGCGTGAACTGCAGGACCTCAAGTCACGTGAAACAGAACTGAAGCGTCTGCGCAAGATCAATCGTCAGTACATGCTCGAAAAGCTGTAAGTTGAAGTTATTTCTCCAAGAACACTCCCCTTACACCAAGAACACTTTACCCTAACCCTCCCTTTACAGGCAATTGAGCTCGGACGATGAGGCCGATGCTGATGACGATGATGATGATTCCGAGGTGGAACACTGCTATGGACCCGGTAAATTGCGCCATGCGCAATCCACACTTGAGCTGGAGCGAGAGAGGTGAGGCTTTTGTTACCAGAGACTGAGCTTGAAAAATTTGAATATACTTCTTATAAAATCATAAATGTGGAAACTTCTATAAATCGACTGTTATAGACTTAACCCTTTTTTTTTCTTTTTCTTTCTTAACAGCAACGATATGGAACTGATGGGTTACAAGGCGTCCGGTAACCGTAGTTTGAATGCAGCCGCTGTCCTCTCGAATGGTGGTGTCAATGTCCTGACTGCATCTGGTTCCAGCTGTGGCATGCGGCCCGCAATGTCGCTAGCACAACTTTGTGATTTGACGCCGGAGGAGGCGCCATCGTCGCATCGCCTCATTGCGCAGTGGGAGAGCCTAATCAAGAAGAATGCAGAGGGTACTATTGAGGCGGCCATTTAAAGCCGGCGGCGACCAAAGCACACCAAATTGTTATTGTAATGTCCCAAGCTCTAAACAGAAAACTAAAACAAGCGCCCTACAGAAAATGCCCCAAATAGTATATAATATGTTTTTTTTTTCCCATATATATAGTAGTGGATCGATATTGACCCATTAATATACAATCAACGAATTATTGAAAAAGAGGCATGTACTTAAAAACGATTATTTCTATAATTCACGCAAATGAGTATGTGCAAATTCTGGAAATCTGTTGTACATAATTCTTCGTATTTCAAGTGCAAGTATTGGCTCCGCCTTGTCAATATAATTTATTAAATATATTCTTACGTACATACACTTATATATGTATACACAATACAAATGTACACAAATAATACCATACATAATTATGTATTTACGATATGCGATACCAATATGCAAACAACGTTTAAATAAATCATTAATGTCAACCTGATCTGCTTCTGTTGTCTATATAAAGTCCAAAGCTGTGGAAATAATGTCGATCTTATAAACTAGCAGTATGACCGGTCAGGTTGTTGTATTGGCTAAATTGACTGCGAACAAAAAATTGGGGCATTCTTTGAGGGATATAGAATTGAGGATAGAAACAGCTCTAACTCTGACATATTCTTACAGATTTTCGAAGGACTGAACTGTCGCTCTCTCTCCCTCTCTCTCTTGCGCACCTACCAACAACATAGCAACATAAAAGATATTTTGTATACAACTAGTTTAAGCAGCTGATCAGTTGATCAGTTAAATAGTGAAATAAAAAACAAGTGTTTTCTTCACACCCAAACCAAGGAAATTCTTCGCCGCAGAAACAATTTGTGAAAAATACAGTACGCTGAATCGCCAACTCCTCCACCGATTTACTCATAATACCATAAGGTATTATAGTCCGCACTTTGCATCGCAAAGGTTCGCACATTTTTACGGAAAAAAGTGTTCAAGTGTAATGTGAAAACACCTTCTCAGCCGCCACTTCCTTGCAGCTGCAAGAGCAAAGTTCAAGTGGCTCATACAAACACACACACTCTAAATGAACACTGCGAACAGCCGTTTAAAACGGACAACGTAATATTAATATGTTGCAAATATTATAATAATTATTATGTGTATTGCTAAAACAATAAATTAACATAAAATAAAAAGAAAAAAAAAACATAAATAAATTACATACCGCCACATCTAGCTGCAGTGATAAAATAAATATTTGTATGCGCGATCACGGTTCCGACTCTTCACAGTCACGATCACTATCGCATTAATAAATATTTATTTATAAAATTAATAGTTACTGTTTGATAAGCCAAATTATGAATAAACTAAATCAGCTAATAATGTTATTTGAATAATTTCCGTCGCCAAATTGAATCGTGAAACTCGTCTTCATTAAATTTGACCCCTGCGGCAGTAAGATCATCATCAGCAGCTGCTGCTGGAATAGAGGCAGTTGCGAGATTATTGCTTCTTGCCATGCTGCTGGCGATTTTGCTTTGGAATTTGAAATGTATGGGGTGCCTTGAAGACATCATCCGGAATGGGTGACATGGCGCCAAAGTGCTCCACATACACATCATCCTTTTCATCGCCCACGCTCAGCTGCTCCTTAACGCCCCTCGAGCATGAGCTCTTTGTGGATAGACGAAAATAATATATATATATATAAATAACATTTTTTTTTTGTTCGCTTATCGTCTTACTATCGATAACCGTTTCTTGTGAGTTTTCTGATACCACACGTTTATTTATAGTGGAAGCAACGTTCCGCTTAACTATACCTAATATAAAAGCAACGGTTGGTGGTAATAAAGAGACATTGACTCACCGCCCTACATATGGACCCAGAGAAAAATTCAACATTATAAAAAGATCATCTCCGAAGCGATCGGTTTCGTAGGTCAAAAGTGAAACAGCTCCCACTAAGGCCAAAAGGTCTGTTAAATCAAAACACCTTACTCCTAGGAATCCAAACGGCACTCAAATTAGCAAATCTATAATTTCGAGCAAAATGACGGTAATTGATTTTATTGATATTTCCGACAATTATGAGGCTATGATCAGTATGCCATCCACAACTCCTGCCTCAGTTTACACACTCGAAATCCGCCGTCATCAAATTCGCTCCCTATAGAAGAAGGTCAAAAAGGAGTATGAGTTGAGCTCCAAGACTGCAATACAAGGCGAAAACAGTGCCGATAGTCCTGTCAGGCAGAATAAGTATTATTAATGTTACTCTGTCCACGAACGTAGCGCAGCTCAACTTAGTGAGTAAATGGCACAAGCGTCCGCGGCAAACAGACCACAGGCGGTCCAATCGGCACCCCCCGATATTGAGATGTTGCAGACTTCCGCCCTGCGATACTGAACTCTTAAGTAGAGGCTATCTCTACGTTCCGAAACCTTTTCACGGCCGTCTATGGAGATAATCTTAGTGTAACCTCGGTGGAAAAGCTCTCCACCTAAATGTCAATACTAGTGGCAAAGCAAATAGTATAGTGGCCAAGTCTCCATTAACAAAAAACCTGACTGATAGATTCAAGAACAGAGGAGTGCAGGTTAACATTCAACTTAAAGTTCTGTTAAAATTTCCATCCATATTCCACGAATCTAGAGGTGCACTCAAGGATCTCCAGAGCAGCATCCAAGCGTGTTTGACCGCTCTAGCACTAGACAAGGTCAAAACTGATAGCTGGGATTGTTTTTTGGCCTTACTATGGTTTTCAAAACACCCAAAACTCACTCTATCCTTATGGGAGCAATCCTTACACAACAACTCAGAAATTCTGACATGGCGTGCACTTAAGTCGTTTCTCTAGGAGCGATACCGTACTTTAGTACCAGCACGCATGTCCAACAAAGACCTAATAATAAGATCTACTCTTTCGAAAACAACGTCAACATCAGGACCCAATCGTGCAGGTTAAGTTCCCATTTGCTTATGTCCACAATTGCTTTAAAGGCATTGTAAAGAACCGAGATTCAAATTGAGATTTCGGCTTTTATTTTTCCACATTTGGCAGGCAACCTACCATCGTACTTTTTTCCGGAAAATACGTTGAAGGACCTGCCAAACTTCCAGTTGGCTAATTCCACTTTTTACAGGAGCTCGCAGATTGACGTGATATTAGGCGTAGATATTCTCCCATCCATATTGCTCGGCGGCTCCAATTCGCATATCTGTTGTACGCTATTAGGGCAAGAATCAGTATTTGGCTGGATTCGCACAGACCCATCCACTTCGTCCTTCGACCACTACCTCATAGTGCTGTTTTCAAACCAGGCAGCACCACTACAAAAGTTCGCGTGGTATTCAACGCCACCTGTCCGTCCTCAAACGTTAATAGATTAAATAAGATCCTTTATCCGGGACCTGTCCTACAATCCGATCTGACAGTTCAGATCCTGATTCAGAAGGGGGCGATTCTTTCGGTATGTTTTCGACGCCGACATTACTAAAGTGAGTAGACAAATACTTGTCTGTCCAAAGAACACTTTATTCCACAGTATTCTATTTCGTAATAAGAAGCAAGAGTTGGAACGTTCGGAGTGAACTATGCTCCGTTCCTCGCTATACGGATTCCGAAACAACTTGCTCAGGATGTAACTCTAACTTCCTCCTCGCTAGTAACGTTATATCCAATTATATTATACGTTTTTTGTTAGCACATCTGCTATCATTACATTTGAAGGAACATATTCCAAAACAATTTGACCATCATTTACCGCTTGCCGAATAAAATGATATCTTATATCTATGTGCTTAGTTCTACCATGATTCGCTAATTGTTGTGCACTCAAGTTGTCTCCGTTCAACACCGTCTGGGTAGTTTCAGTGCCACAACCGATTTCGATAATCAGTCTGCGCATGACAATAGCTTCCTTGCACGCCGTCGACAAAGCCATATACTCAGCTTCTGTACTGCCGAGTGCTACGCTACGTTGTTTCTCCGATTTCCATGATATCGGTCCGCCAGTATAAGATTTACGATCAACCTGATCGCCAGCCCAATCAGCATCAGCATAGCCTTCGAACGCCCTTCCACACTTTCTGTAGTGTATCTTCAGCTCCACTGTGGACGCTGAGTACCGCAGGACATGCCTTACACATGCAAGATGTTCGCTATGCGAATCCATGTTCCGTTGTGCCAACTTTGCAACCGAGTGCAAAATACCCGGTCTTGTAGTGAGAGCCAGCCACATTAGCTCACCCACTTGTGCGTGGCAGGATGTCATATCCACCTTTTGACATTGGCTGCCGTTGCAAGCTGTCTGGTACCCAGCATCCAATGGCGTAGCTGATGGTCTGCAACTTTCCATACCGTACTTGCGAACAAATTTCTTTAAGGTGTGCGTATTGCCCAGAGTGATCTTTCCAAGTTCACCCTCACATTGAATTTCAATGCCAAGAAACAGTTCGAGTGGCCCCTTGTAAATGCACTTAAACGACTCCATAATACCAGCCTTAATGCTGACTAAGTCCGATTTCGATTGACAAGCTATAAGGAGATCATCAACGTAAACTAGGATTAGTGACAAATTACCTTCCTTTCGCTTATAAAGGCATATGGGGGTTCTATGGGAAGCTTATAGGGACTCTTTGACAAATCTACGTGTTCAATAAAATACACATTTTAAAAACTCTGTACACTATTATACAAAATAGAAGTTTGCCTTAATTCAAGGCCTGTTAGCCCGACCCGCGGCGTCATCAAAAGACCAGTTAATAAACTGGTTCTTACCCTCAACAAAGCCATAGGCGAAGTACAAAATTCTAAAATTTCGACTAGTTTAAACAGCATGAAGCTGATCAGTTGAAAATAAATAGTGAAACTAAAAGAAGTGTTTTCTTCACACCCAAACCAAGGAAATTCCTCGCCGCAACAGCAAATTCAGGAGGAAAGGAATTCATCCCCCATTACAACAGACTTGGTGCGTTTAAATCGCGTGGACAAAATCTATCAAACTGCATTGAGTTTTTATGTTGTTAAATACATTTTTACATTTATAAATAACGCACCTTTTTATTTTTATTATTTTTTTATTTTTATTAAATACATTTCGATCTTTTTGTTGTTGTATGTCATTAAATTTGTATGCATTTGTTGCTGTTCATTGTTTTCATCTCTCATTATTTTATATTACATAATTGTTTTGTTTTGTTTTACAGTGTTGCAGGATTTATTAAGAGTTAATACATACATATGCTTATATTTATATATATATTTATAGACATATGTATGTATGTATGCAAGTAATAAAATGTCTCGGAGAGAGTTGCAATAGAATCAAGGATTAGAAGTTCAAGTTCTACATACTAGATACATATTAGTAGTTTAGTAAATCTTCCGATTCTGCTAAAATCACTTACGACGATGCCGTGTTCACACCATCTGTATGTGTGTGTGTCTGTATGTATATACACTCAAATTCTTACAGCTCTGCTCCTAGATACTTATATTACTGCCTTGTTGCTGGAAGCCTCAAAAAATTGCTCCTATACTAAAGATTTGCTGACTGCTACTAAAGGTTTTCTTGCGTATCTCATCTATTTGCCGATATTTTATGTGAAATGGAAATCTTATGCTTAGAATTGTTTTGCAGATAAAACCATATTGGATCGTATAATTGGAATAATTTTGGTTTTATTTTCTTTTTGTAATTAAGTATAAGTATTCGTATATATATTTACAAAAGCCGTTTTCAACCTGCAGCTGGAACAAGCTAAGCTGTGTTCACACTTAGACATGGGTGTGAACATCGCATAGCTCGGTATCAACATATGCATATATATATATATATTGTATGTATGCGTGCACTCAATGTGCATCTCCCTCTTTATATATATTAATATATATATATGTATATATATATTAATATATATATATGTATATATATATATCGTTTAAATCTAGACAGTGTTGCATAACATAAACCTAAATGGGGGAAACAGAAAACTTGAAAGAACACAATAAAATAAAAAGGTCTGCTTATTACATAGCGTTGCCAGACTTAAAACATATATTAAAATTAGAAATTATTTAACAAACAACATAAATTTCTAGATAAGAATAATAATAATTACAATAATAATAATACTTATATACTTTGGCACAGATAAAACATAATTGCATTTACAAATCATAGATGCTAAATGATAACATATACACATATGTATATGTAAAGTCGTATATTGCACACAGATAATGCTGTCGGATCTCACCTTCAACTGATCAAAATACTTGTTTTTATCTTGTTTTCTATTCTTGTTGTTTTTCTTCTTTTTTGCTCTGGAACCAAAAAACCATTGACTGCTTAATATTGTGTATAATGTATAATGTATAATGCAATATATATAAATATATATAAATACAAATATATATATATATATAATTTAAGTTAGCCGGCACTTTTTTTCGCATTGTACACATTAGAAGCTAACACTTAAAACCGACATTTTTTCATATGCGTTGCTATATCCTTGCCATACGATATCGAGATCGACATCAATATCCGATCGAAATCCACTCATATTTATTAAAAAGCGCTTTGAGCGTTCTACTTTCTGCATGCCTGGCCTTAAACTAGAAAAAAAATATATCTAGTTATCGATAACTCTGATCGATATATGTATAATAAATATATATATATGTATAAATTTGAAACATAAAATTAAATAACAAATTTTTTTTAGAGTTTGCTGCCCCGATAGAAAAACAGACTATATATAGCGCAAATGTAAACATATGTTTCTCTTTTATCGAGCAGTATGAACGGGGCCTAAGGAGTATCTGTATGATTCTGTTTTTTGCTACGTAGTATTTTTGGACTTTGTAAGTATTTAATATACGCGTGATATCGTTAGATACGAATAGAGAAGTGTGTGTGCTTCAGTTGCATTTAGTTTTTATGTTTTGTGTTAAATCGTAAATTACGTGTCGTTTAAACATGTTTACAATAAAAAAAAGTACATGTTGTGAACAACTACATCTAGCAACTGTGTCAAGTGCATATTCTATCTGGAATAGAGTGTAGATCTATATATATATATGTTATGTATATCGAGTATAAATATTCCATTTGGGTTTATGCGGTTTGCTTTTTGTTCTCGTATTGTCTGAAAGTGCTACATACTTTTTCTTCTTTTTAACTCTAAACTTCATAGTTAGTGTCCTTAATACCAATTTTTTATCGAACAATTTTGGAATTTCACTCTGTTTGTGAAAGAAATGAAAATGTTACGAGTTTAACTAAAGTTTTTAATGGTGGGTAGAAACAATTGAATAGTTAAGATAAGAGAATATAACTAGTGCATACATTGACCATATATAATATATAAAATATACTATATATAATATATAATATTTAATATATAATATATAATAAATAATATATAATATATAATATATAATATATAATATATAATATATAATATATAATATATAATATATAATATATAATATATAATATATAATATATAATATATAATATATAATATATAATATATAATATATAATATATAATATATAATATATAATATATAATATATAATATATAATATATAATATATAATATATAATATATAATATATAATATATAATATATAATATATAATATATAATATATAATATATAATATATAATATATAATATATAATATATAATATATAATATATATATAATATATATAATATAATGTATATAATATAATATATAAGATATAATATATAATATATATAGTATATAGTATATATAAACTTAGAGAATTACTCATAATTGCTTCAATATGCTATCAATATGTATGTGGAATTCTGTACTGTAACAGTTAACAGCTAACGGCTCTGGTAGCTAACAAGGCTCACTTTACAGCAGCTGTGCGATAACCGGCTCGATTAGGCACATGTGCTCCGCTCCACGAACAGGCAATCGGTTTAGGCAGAAGTGTCGTATCATATCGGGCACCGTCTCGAAGGGTCTGCTAAATTGACCTAATATATATTGGCCGGCCTCGTTGCGTTGTATCCTCATGTGCATAAATCCCTTTGCACCCCTGAATAAGAAAGGGAGTATTAGAAGACTATAAGAGGACTATAAAAAATGGAAGCCTACTTCAGCGACAGGGAGAAATCCTGTTTGGTGGACTCGCAATTGCGCACTAGAAATGATCCCTCCGACAGAGGACGCAGTGTTGTTTCCGCCTCAATGCGTGTGATGGCTCCGTGGTACCAACTAAAGAATAATAAAATTAAAACATGTTAGTTTTCTATAATAAGAGAGAAAACAAAACGGGTATCCGAATATGGATTACTCACCCCTGTCTCTCGAGAGGAATGGTCACATCAATGAGATCGACCGCCGTGACATAACCCTGGCCCAGATTCATATTAAGCTCCCTGTGGTTGGTCAAGCCACGCAAATCGAGGCTCCCAAACTGTTTGCTCACCTGACGAGGCTCGTTGAGATTTAGTGTAAGATTTTGACGGAAAAGAGCAGTGTCTGCAATAAAAAAAACAGTTATTAATAATTATATATGCTGTAGAAAAGGATATGTCAAAACAAGAGAGAACGTTGCATTTGATGCTATACGTTATACCAGCTAACATATATAAGCAAGTTACCTTCTATTGAAGTTCGGTAACTGTACCTATTAAATTGCGAGAGATATATAGATTTCATCGATTTTGAAAGCATGAGTAGGCGTCGACCAAAATTGAAGGGTGCTATTAGCAATATACCTTTCAAATTTGGTAACTCCATTGATATTATGTGAGATAGTCTTATCATGAACAGGGTTATTTGTTTAGGAATTCGGAGTGGGCGTGGCCCTTCAAATCTTTATCGATTTCTTTGTGGAGTTACTAATAACCTACTTTAAAAATTTGGTGACCCTAGCTGAAAAGTTTTGGATTTTCTTCGGACGAAGTTCATTGGCGTGGTTTATATGGTTTATATCTTTAAAATTGTGTATTAGACATAAAAAGTTTTGCCTTAAAGTAATGTAATTACTGCGAATAGGTATTTTATTTAAATTGGATTTTAGTTAGAAAACAACTTACCCAGTTTGCTGGCCAGTTTTTGCTCGTCGCGCATGGAGTGACTAGAGGATGCTTGCGAAATACCGCTAGATTCGGTGCTGTGCATCATTAGATTGCTAATCTCCGCCTGATTAGCGCGCAAGCGCCGCCGTAACTTGGGCATATCGAAGGGCAAATCGCCTAGATCAACGGAGGTGGCACTACCCGATGTACAGGCGGACGCCTCCTGCTGAAGCGTCTTGCGGCGTCGTAACTTTGGCATATCAAATGGCAAGTCGCGCAATTCCTGTGGCAGAGCCGACGAAGAGGACGCCGCACCTGCTGTCCCGGCTGCTGCACCCGATGACGATGTATCCGCGGTACTACCGCCACCATGCAGCTGCAACTTGGGCAGCGTTAAACGTTGCAACGCCAAATGCGGCACTTTTCCATCCTCGCGTGAGTGCAACGAAATACCGCTATCCGAGCCAAGCAGCTCGTCAGCCAAATGAAGCAGTGCTTTGTTGGGTGCGGCTGCAATTCGTTGACTGCCGCGTGACTTGACCAGCAGCTGCACGGGAGAAGCCGTAACAGTGGATGCATCCGCTACCTGCTCCTGTGAGCCTGGCGCAGGTTTTGCTGTTAAAGCTAAATTGACTGCCGGTTGCTGCGACTGCTCGGAACTGGCGCTGGCTGAGGCTGGCTCCTGGGAGGACTTGTCCGATATAGGGCTTAGGATGTGCAACTTTGAGTGCAGCAAAACGGGTGCACGTAGCGGATAGGCAACACTAGAGCTGACACTGCCACTGCCGCTGCCACTGTTGTTGCTGTTACTCTCGGAGCTGTGGGAGCTCAGTGAGCTGGAGTGACGCGATTCGGAGCTGGAGGTGCTGCGATTCCCCTCACTGGTGCTGGATCGCAGCGATTCCATGCTGCCGCCACTCGACGAAGTCGCAATGCTCTCTGTGGAGCTGTAATTGTGTCGCCTTGCGCCCGGTTGCTGATGTTGCTGTTGTTGTTGCTGTTTATGGTGCGAGTGCGTGTGACGGCTGCTGTGATGGTGATGTCGCTGCTGATTCTGATGAGGTTGAGCGCTGCGACGCAGCTCCAAAACTCGACCCGATTCCAAAACAAAGCTGCGCGGTCGACGTGCAACTACAACACTAGCTGCTCCTACTGCTGCTGATCCGGATGCCGAGGCTGAAGCCGAGACAGAAGCTGAAACAGACGCTGCTGCTGAATTGGAATTGGTTGAGGGTGGATTAACGTAAGCGCTGTCGGTGAGGCTGTTGTCATTGCTGCTAGCGCACAGCTGCAACTGTTGCTGGTGCCGTAGCGACGATTGCTGCAGCGGCAAACGCAAATCGCGCAAACGCGGATGCGATGGTTGTGCAGCCGGTAAATTAGGTGCACTCTTAATGCTGTTCATGTAACGTTCATGTTTACCCGGAAACTTTATCGGTAGCGGTGCGGTGGAGGGTGGTGAAGGGGTGTAACCGCGTGCAGGCAACTGTTGCTGTTGCTGTAGTTGTTGCTGCTGCTGCTGCTGTGGCTGTTGAGTTGAATTCTGGTTCTGATTCTGCTCATCGGTTTGACTGATTTGCAGCTGACAAAGCTCCGCTTCAACATGCAGCACAACCTGACCAGGACCATCAGGTGATTGTTGCTCTTGCTGCTGCGGTTGGTGCAACAGTTGCTCCTGCAGTGCTTGATTCTTGCTATTCTTGGTGCGCTTGCATTCAAGTCGCGATTTACTGGACGGCGGCGGTGGCGGCGGAGGTGGCAACAATAGACCGTTGCCATTGCTGCTCAGTTGCAGCAACACGCAATGATTGGTTATGCGATCGACCTCATCAAGGTCATCATCCGATTTGGCAATCTTGCAATCGAAGGCCGTCTCATAGATCTGACGTCGTCGACTGGCCATGTTGTCGGAGTCCGAGTCCCCCAGTTGGTCCTCCTCTTCCACCTGCTGCTCCTGCTGCACAACCTCGTTTTTCTGCTGATGCTCCTGCTGCTCAACGTCTTCTCCGTTCTCCGTCTCTAGCAACTTTGTCTTTGTCTTTGTTTGGTTAGGTGGCGCACATTCGACGCACTCGTGGACGCCATGCGGATGCACATAGAAAATGCTGCGTGGCCGAAAATATTCCTCAATCTCGTCGAGCTCATTGACATCATGGCCCAGATTCAATTGACTGCTGGGCGCTGCTGGTATGCAGGCTCCGCACACGGCTGCTGGGCCCAGCAGTCGGTGCGGCGGCATCGACACGCTAAAATCGCAGGCGCCGAATTCGTTTCCAGTACCCGAATCTAATGGAGGTGGACAGCACTTGAGCAGTTCACCTTCACCGGCGTCACAGTGTTGCAGTTGCAGCAGCAATTCCCCACTGCTATTGGGCAAGTGTTGTCTTGGCTGTACGTTGCACGTTTTGCGGACTAAAGCCAGGGCACGAGCATGCCACTCGCGTCGCTTTAGGCACTCGCTGCAATCGGACTCCTCGGAGGTGCTCGTGCTCGGTGTCTCGCACCGAATTATACGCACACCCTCCTCGGTGAAGCTATAACGTTTTGGGGTGGACTGTTCGGTTAGACAGGCCTCCTCTAAGTTATCCAGTGGCTCGCCGCTAAGTGGATCGCCCTCGTTGAGTGGGAGTGCAATAAGTCCCAATTCATCGACGTTGTTATCGTCCTCCTGATCTCGCTGTGGAACATCCAAGCTGCTGCTCTTGCGATACCCCCCTCCCAGATAAGGTTGGGTCTGTTGGGGTGGCTCACTGGCCGTTGATTGGCGGCACTTTTCTTTCGATTCACGATCGAGCGTTTGTTTGTCCTTGTCCTTGTCCGTGTCCTTATCTTGCTCCTTATCCTTGTCGACTGGCTTGTCGCGACTCTTGAGTAGATCCGAGTAATAGTACGGCGATGGTTGCCTCTTGCTGTACTCCGATGGTGCAACGGTTAATTTGCGTGGACTACGCTGCAGTTGTGGGGGGAGCGGTCGCACCAGATCATCTGTTATGCTATCCGGTGAGTTGAGTAAACCTCCAGGGGCCGCTCCACCTCCAGCTCCGGCTGCAGATCCAGCCCCAGTTCCAGTGCCAGCTATTGCTACTGTTAAGTGTAATGGTGCTGGTGGCGCACGCTCTACTTCCTCGTCAATATCTGCCTCCTCGTCAGAGGATTTGGGAGCCGAGGAATCTGTAATTGCAGGTTTATATATATTTAGCGACCCTTTAATCATTAAATAACTATTACTATTAACAGTGGCCTTAAGAGAAGAAGAATGAATTTAGTTTTAAGTTTTAAGGATAATATATTACTGAATTATATTTGGTGTTAAGTTTTGGTGTTTTGAATGATAAATAGTATTAAGTATATACATATATATATTTTATTCATCAGACTTTAAGTCGTGGCTATCATATATTTGTAGTTACTGTTGAACCTTCGCTTTATAGGCAGCAAACGTTAAAGTAATTAGATAAGTTAGATACAACGCTCTCCAAGATCTCAGACTAGGGGGTGTATAATGTCAAAAGTGCTGTCCAAACTGTCTAAAACTATTTAACTTCATAGAAGACTCTTACTTTTTGCTTATAGGAAGTGGATGAAAGTGCTTGATACTAAGTATTCCGCAAGGGAATGCAACTGATGTCAGTAGTTGACAGTAACTTAACGTTGCAGAAGCAGAAGTTAATTAAATAGTGAGTTTCGAGCTCCAAGTTGGCGAATGCGGGATTGGGGATTGGATCGAAGGACAGACAGTCCGTTTGTTAGTTAGAAGGCATCGCAGCTGCTGTGCTTTGGGATATATTGTGGCGAGTTTCTGTCGCAGTCAATTAGGCGCTTGGCTGCCCGGCAGAAGCGCCTATAACTCTCCCCCCTCTATCTATCTCTCTCTCTCTCTCTCTCTCTCTCTGCTTGTCTGTCTCTGTCTCTCTATATATAGTTGCTACTCAGTCCAATGGCTGCCAGTTGCCATTTAACGCCTGACTGATTCCTGTAGCTGCAATTGGACTCAGAGTTGGAGTTGTGTGCCAAGTGCGTCTAATTTCCACTGATTTGCAATGTTTATGCACAATCCTACTCCGAATCACAATCTCAAACACAATCCACCTACCACCCCACTCATACTGGACAGTCTACAACGTGTTCGCACTCTGATTGAAAAGATGAGCGAAGTTGCTGCGAAAGTAGAGATAATAGAGATAGGCCGGACATACATTTAGTCTTTCCTTTATTTATAACTTTTACCAATCAAAGTTACAGCAAGTTATTGTATTGTTATTATTTTATACTTTTTAAGTGGCTTTAAGCTTAATTACGTGAACTACGTATAAGTATACAATGCTTTTAAGCTTTATAATTTTTACATTAATAATTCTAGTTTATTGGCAGTTGTCTGGCTAGTTTGGCTGGATTCAGTCTTAGCAGAGTGAGGAGTGTGCGAAAATCTCCTAAAGAAAAGCAGCTCCTTCCCCCAAAATCAGGCAACATGTGACCAACTGTTATTGTTGTTATTGTTGTTAGTCTCACCTGAATTGTAATGGCTGCTGTTGTGCTTGTCTCTTTTGTGGTTAACGTTATTGTTATTATAAGTTGAATGGCGATGTTGCAACTGATGCTGCTGTTGCTGTTGTTGCTGCAGTAGCTGTTGGTGTCCGCGTGGTGTTGGCAACGTTTGCAACTGTTGATGTTGCCGCGGTTGCTGCTGTCGTTGTTTGTGTGTGAGCGCTGAGCGTCTCTTGACCTTCTTGTGATAGACCTTCTTGGCGTGATGACGCGTATCCTTTGGATCAGAGTAACCTTCTATGAGCTTGACGGACGCCTGCTTGATGTTGCTATTGGGCAATGGTGGATGTTGCAATGTGGCACGATACTGTTGTTGCGACTGTTGCTGCGGTCCCGATGGCAATGTGTTGTTGTTGTGCGCGAGCAGCTGCTGCTGTTGATGTTGGTAATTGTTGCAGTTGTTGTTGTTACCGTTGCCGTTATTGTTGTTATTATTGTTGCTGCCCAAAATAGCAGCAGTTGCTGCTGCTACTGCTGCACTTGCTGGTTGACTGGGCAATGCCGAAAAAGGGGCGGGTGGCTGCGGCGCTGCTGCTGTCGATAGCTGCTGCTGTTGTTGTTGTTGTTGTTGTTGTTGTGATAGCTGTTGCTGTGACGCTTGTGGGGCTTCGTTAAATGGCAGCTGTAAATGGCGAAAAAAAAAATGGAAAAGCCAAACGAATGAAATATTAAGTTTGTATTACACTTTTAGCGGGAAATATATATATATATATATATATATACAATTTGATTCCTTTCTTGTCTATATTAATGTATGAAGATATTTTACAGGATTTACATATATATATATATATATATATATATATTTCCCGCTTTTCTTGTATTTAGATTCGTATATTAAGTTAATTCTCCAAATATCAAACGAGCTAGTTTTGAGTTCCAACTGATTTTAGCCGATCTCAAGAGTTATTAAAGCTATTATCTGCGAGGGCATTTTAATATTCGGTGTGCAGCAATTGGCAATGCATTTGGGTGGCATTTTGTTGTTGCCGCAATCGTGCAATGTTTCTCCGACTAATTCGATTTGCACTGCAATTTCCATTTGCCTTGACGTTTAATTGAAAATTGTGCGTGCGTCATGTGGTGAAAAAATGCTGACGGCCACTGTGGAAAATAACTATATATTTATGTACTTGTGTGAGTGACGGTGCCAACACATTAGGCGCTTTTAGGTTTTCCTTAACCACTAACCAAAAATAAAACATGCACACACTGGAAAATACTATGCAAAGATCCATTAATTAGTTTTACAAACATACAAAAACCTCAGCTTTTTAATGTTTTTTAATATATTATATTATTAATATATTTCCTATATTATGCTAAAAATATGAATTATTGATATAAATTTGTAATATATATGAAAAGGCTGCGAACAAGTTGTTAACCAATTAATCATAAGATTATCAAGCAGATAGACCAAATTACTTCTAATCACTTCTAGTGTGAACTAATTAACTAATTCTTTAACCTGTGGTGAAAGTAAGTCTATCCGGAATATCTTACTTATTATCTGTTTGTCAGAAGTCGTCATTGGTTGTAGACATTTTAATTTTATTTTGCTTTCTACACACACCCAGACACATTCACACACACACTGCGACAGAAATAATGTAAATACCCCATCAATATTCACTAACTATCAGTTTTTCTGTTCATCTATCAATCACAAAGCACAGAAAACATGTTTCATCCTTGAGTTGTGCTCAACCCTCTGCCTCCCATCTCTCAGCTTAGCACAGTGCAGCTAAGCTGTCCGTCTTCAGGTTGAGTGTTCTTTTAGATAGGACAGCGTCCGGCAAATGATGACAAATAGCTGCACAAAACAACACTGCAACAGCAGGTCGCACAACACAGTAACATCAACAACAACAACGATCACAAATGACATTAAAATGTCCCTAATGTCCACACATTGGAAGCAACCAGCCTGTTTAAATGGAAGTGTGGGTAGAGGAGTACTGAAAAGGGAAAGGGGGACAAGTATTATTGTTAAACATAAATTTGCGTTACATGTTACGAGTGGAATGAGAAAGGAGGGGTGACTTTAAAAGGGGAAAATTGTATGCGCAATTCAATGCCAAAGCAACAACAACAATAAGAACAGCAGAAACAAGAGTCAGCCAAGAGGAAGGGGGGGGGGGGGTGTGTGTGTGTGTGTGTTTGGGGAATGCTAAGCAATGCTCGCCATTATTTGCCGGACTTCCAATAGAAAGGAATTTTTAATTGAAACTCATAAATTAAACGTCGACTGCTGCTTATCGATGAATAGAAATTCACACAGACACTGAGAGAAAAAAGCATAAGTTTACCTCAGTACAAAATTCATGTTGATCAAAATAAAAATTTCTCTTTCTCAGCTACGATGTTTTTGGCCATGATTTTGCCGACATTAGCAGTGTACTCAAAATGAACTGAAATTGCAATCCAATGCAATAATAGTAGTAGTACATATTAAAGTTAAGCCAATCTTAACAGCAGTGGCAGGGTTCGAATGTATGCAGGTATTTCATGCATCCTGATTTTCCCGGGTTGCTGGAAACTCAACACTCATAAATTCGAGATAAAAGACCATATATAAATTATAAATTATAAATGCATGCCAATACAAGATACACCCAAACACACCCATTAATAAAGGGGTGTGTTAAACAAATCAGAAAATTGTGGTTCATTTTTGATGACTGCATAACCAATATTTAATTGCTTATATTAAATATTATTGTTTATATTGAAACCATAAGTTGAAATTGGCTTTTATGAAAGCTGATTTTTTAAAAAAAGGCTAAATCTGCAAAGTCTAAATGTATAAGCTATTCTAGCACCAAATAAATATCATTTTTATTTATACCAATTTGTTTATTCTCACTTTTAAATATTATCTGCATAAATAGGTATATTATTTGGCTGAAGTAAATGGTTTACGTTTACTTCTATAGTGATACATTCAGCACGCTGTCATCTCTAGTTTGTTCTTGGTATCTGGGGGTCCTATCGTCCTATGAATTGAAATCTTATTCAGATGTTGTGCACACACACACACACACACATATTGTTCTTTAAATATTTGCCCTTGATTATCGGCATACGGGGATTTCATACACGACTGGATTGGGACCCCCGCCTCCACCACAAAATGTGTCTTCCAATCAATGTGGGTAAAGAGAAAATCTGTGTGGAGTGTGGGGTTTGGAATGTGGAGAAATGGGTGGCTCTGGCAGACAGACTTGCTACACTGGTTCGACGAATGTCTATCGTTCAATGTACTCTACGTATTGTTGTTAGCAGAGCAACGTGATTTTTATGTGCACGTTAATGAAAACGTTTCCAGATGATGATAATATTGAATGATGTTAATGATGGTAGCGATGATGATGTTGGTTGTGGAAATGAGTCGTTAGCAACATGGAAAACTAACGAGTTCCCTGGCTTTGCAGTTTTTTCAATCTTATTTATTCCAAGCGAGGTTATCGTAAAACAGATATTCTAACAATCCTATCCTTGCTTTTTTTCTCTCACTCTCTCTCCTTTTCTCTATCTCTGTCAGTCTCTTTCCATTTCTCTGGTACTTCATGACTGCCAAATGCGTATGATGAGTGTTTTAATATGCTTGACGTCGGGTAGCATATCTTTAGTGTTGCAAAAGAACATAAAATAAACAAACTGAATCCGCATAGTCCCATAGTTCCGCCACTATTCAATATTTGTGTGAAATCTGAACCCTGGCCAGTGAGACCAATGAGTGTAGAATGAAGCTGTGCAAATGTATGAAGATAATTTTTTTGAATTCCCTCAACACAAAACAGATAGCGCCACACAATGCACTGATATCAGAAATATAAATATATAACGATCTTACTATCTAAAAAATGGAATGGTTTTCTTTTATTTGTATTACAAATTATTTGATTTGAATATCGACTTATTACCATAATTGCTTTTACATATACAACTTGTTTATAGAATCATAGAAATTAATTAGTAGAAGAAATATCGTATTTTTCTGAATTGACAAATTGAAATGTTAATCATGTAATCAACTCTAGATAGCAAATGTTTCAAAATTGTGATTTAAATCAAGAAGAGTGTTCTCAATTCGATTCCTTTTTCTTTTTTTTTTTGTCATTTCGCTATTTTTCTAAACTACACAAAGCGGCGTATGAGTAATATGTGATTGTTCTGTTAGTTGCCGAGCTGTGAATGAGAACAGCAACAAAAATAGCGTAAAAAGCCGCCAGTTATTCAAATAAACAAAAAGGCAAGCACAACGCACATACATGTGGCTTTTGTACTGATGCTGTTGAGTTATCGCCGATATTACTCCGCAGAGGGTAATACACAACAACGGGTGCAAAGCAGCAGCAGCGTCGCTAAACAGGGGCCGGCGACAACACAACTCTTTCCAAGTGCACTTTACCAAGAGCAGCCCCAAACGAGTGAGGAGGTGGCGTTCCGAGTGGCGGGTGTAGAGTGTGTTGTTCGTTTTCATATCAAAAAATTTCGCGCGCGTTTGCCACTAAAACGGGATTCTTCGCCAAAAAATGGAAAAAACACAACAACAGCACAGACAGCATTTATATGGAAACACTCGCACACACACACACACGCATGAAAAGCCTGCAGATTTTATATGTGGACACACGTAGCGACTGTTTAAGCAAAACAAAAGTCATAAGATAAAATTACATTAATAACCGTGAAGCTTAAAAAAATTCCCAGCGCACGGAGCGAGATGAAAAGATGCAGGCAGGGGAACAGGACATGTCGAACTGAAGAAGAGCTAAACGTTGATGCTTTAGGCTATTGGCAGTGCAAAGAAAGAAAGGAGAAAGAAGAAGGGAAGAAGAAGAACGGAATCAAGCCTACTAAAATCGGAAGCGCTTACAGTGGGAGAGGTTGGCAAAATCAAGACCCTTAGCTGAGATTTGTGCCCCCAGAAAGTGTTATTAAGAAGTACAAAGCTGATTGCCTATTGTCCGAATATAGCCAAAACTGGCTATTATAGTATTTAATGATAAATTATACAAATTAATATAATTTCGAAAGAGAAATTATGGTAAATATACAACAAGATATAAGTGAGAAGAAGAATATTACATTTAATATCTAAAACAGTTACAATGTTAACATTCTGCTTGGATCAATTATAAAACTAAAATCGATGCATTCATTTTTAAAGATGAATTTCTGTCAAAAATGTGAATGCCAGTGCATCTTTTATTGTCAATTTCTTGGTTCGGAAATCTGCTCACACCAATGAAAACATTTTCAGCGCAATTTAGAGCAACATTCACAACACACAAGCACATTCACAAGCACTCACATTCACACACACACACTAACACACAGGGTATATTCATTGGAGCCGCTTGCGCTTAAACAAATTTCAATATAAAAAAAATGCAAGTGGCAAATAGACATTTATGTGCTTCCATGTGGCGCTTTCGCTTTCGCTTAAACTTTACGACCAATATGCAAAAGGACAACAATAACAATGCGAACACAAAACAATACACGAAATCACATATATATATTTTTCATATGAGCTATAATATCTGAAATTCCGAACTCCGTCCCAAAATAGAACTACGGACTTTTGAGATAACGCGCCCAGATTTTCGTCGAAGGCATAGTGAGCGAAAGCAGCGGCGAGGAAGGTAGTTGAAGAGAAGGGATGAAGCTTCACCATTTGATTTGTGGCAACATTTGCTGCAGGCTCCGCACTTACTGTTCTCGTGTATACTTTTCAATTTTTCCTTCTCCAGAATGCTTAGTATCTGTGGCCCTTTCAAGCTTTTTTATAGCTGACCACCCGCTGGGCAACTGAGTTTGCCGAGGGGTTGTGGGATTTGAACTTATGTTCTTTTTGCAATATTTAGCCAATAGAGTTTTGCATTGTTTGATCGGCGCTTTGTTTCGCCCCAGTTAAATAATCAAAAGGCTGGCAATAATAGGGGGGAAATGCTATTCAATGGTTTTCATTAAGCGCATTGCTGATGCGACTGACGTTGTATGTCGTCCTCGTCATCGTTGTTTGTTATTATTGTTGTTATTGTTGTTGTTGCCGGTGCGTGCAGTTCATCAATTAGCTGCCCAAGGGCAATTAATTGCTTTTTACCAATACAAAATCCAAGCACAATACCACAACCCGGTCCCCTTTAACACAGATCCACCTAAAGCTCGATTCGACTGTCTGATTAGGATATTTGGTTAATATTCACAGTGTATGCACTTCAGGCCTTAATCGTGCAGTTGCCAGCATGCAAAAAGTTAAGAGACAGATTTATTTAAAATACAAAAAGGGCTTAGTTTTATGTTTTTAAGGGTTATACGGATAATGATTTTGTTGAACGCTGTCTGATGGCGCTCTACAAACTTAAATTCTTAAATAATATGCTTTGAAAACGCTTTGCGAACCGGTTTACGATGTGATTTAAAGTTAAGAGTTAAAGTTTAAGATTAAAGATGGTGACTTGCTAAGACCCGTGCTATAACAGAGCACATAAAGTTTAGTTAATAGTAACGTTAAGTTGTACTTACAAATTCAGTTTGTGGACTGGGCGCTATCCAATGCTCCGGATTTGTTGGTATTGCCTCGGCCAGGCAGGGATCGAAACTGGACGGTCGTTTTTTAACAAAGTCTACAGGCAGGCTGTAATCATCACAGATGGCAACCTGAAATTAAAAAAAAAACCCAGAGGCAGAGTGTGTGGGTATGTGTGTGTGTTAGAAATAGAGTAAAACAGAGATATGTAAATACAACATAAAATAAGACTATGTGAGGCTCTTCACGCAATTTGTGTGCTAAAAATAAACATTTTCAAGTTGTGCAAGAGGCAACAAGAAACAAGAAGTGGAATATGAAGAATGAATACGACGCATGCAAATAAGTCAAGACCACAGCTGTGCCCCTTTCGCTACCCCTCATTATCCAGTGAGAGAGGAAAGAATGAAAAAGCATTGCATACATTCAGGCGCTGACTGCTGGCTGCGTCATCAAAAATTGTTGAGAAGAACACAATGGCTAAACTACAGTTACAATTAAAAATGGCGACGGCGTCTTTGGAAATGCCTCGAGAATCGTTTCTCGTCAAGTGCAACAGTTAAGTTAAATCCAACGGAGGAAGTTAAAAGAGTTGAAAATGAGGCATGAAGAGAAGCCCTGAAAACAATGATAATCTGCTTATCAGTTACAAAAATGCAAGCAAATTCTACCCTTAACATCAATATATCTCAACATTGATATAGCCTTGCGTGTATTTTTATCAATATTATGAGGGGACGAGTGATGAAGGAAATGTCAAGCTTTCAATAGTTTGACTTCCAACTGGCTACCACAAAGTAAAATTGCAGGCGATAAAGTTGACGACAATTGTGGCAATACCATTCCACGCCGGAACGAGAATCGGTGCCTGAGCCAGAAACCAAGGCGGGGCTTAACTTAAAGTTGCTGCGATTCGTGGTTTTTGTTGGCCGTAACTCACGAGCCAGTTCCCACGGGAATGCGGCACAGGTGGCGGCACAGGCCAGGCACAAGGACCTGAGCACACCACGCAATCCTCACCAGCGGTAAAATCAATCCAGCAGCGACGACAGAACATGCTGCTAATAATATTTTTTCTTTTTTTTCGAGACAACGCAAAAGAACGCGTCTCGCAGGGTGAACAAACACTTAAGAAAATTACAAAAATATACGCGAAAGGAGTAAAGAACTGGAGTAAAAACTGGAGATCAGGTGTTGACAGGTGGACGGGCAGCACGGCACTGACTCAAATAAAAAACACAAGACACTGAGTGGTTTACAACTATCGAGAAACTTTTCTACACTTTTGCATCTGCTGCAGCTGTGGCAAAGGGGGAGGGGGCTGCTGCAATGCCTTGGGACATTGCATTTAAAATTAAAAGGCCAACTTAAAGTGAATGAAGACAGTTGGTTGGTGTGCATAATGTTTGTCCTGGCAGTGGTAGCTTGTCCACAATCGCTGAACACCACATTAACAATGCAACAGATCCTGAGGAAACAGATAACAGAGAGGAAGAGAGAGAGAGACACAAAGAGAGAGAGAGAAAGAAGGAAGATTTGTATGCTGAGTTGAGCTGGGTAAGATATATATATATATAGAAGTCAGAACATGATAGAGAAATGAAATACCTTATCTAAGTATAGTCTCATATTGTACCTATTTTATCTATTCTAATCAATACTTCTTTAATTCAGTAAAACTCACAAATTTCACATTAATTCATAAATCTTATTTAGCTAAAATTTAATATTAGAAAATTAATTGTCACCACTTATTTTCTGTGCATATTTTTCTTTATGAAGAGAGGAAACGGGCGTGTATTGCAAAAGGAACATTTACCCTAAGCTGAAGACATTTTACAAACTTATTAATAATAAAATAAGCTCAATATTGGTACACTTTTAATGATATTTGAAAAGTTATCTTCATAAGATTAAGTGAATAAATTCATGTGTAAATAATTATTACTATAACGTCATTTTATTAATGGCTTCTATTTATTTAATATCTATATACATGCAACATTAGCACAAGATTTTCATTTCCTATTCTGAAAATACACTGTACGAAATGGTTCAAATTTTAGAGTAGAGAGTAAAAAAAAACACTTAGAGCCGTTTCTCCAATCATGGCTATACCAATACCTACTTATTGGCCAAGCTAATAATAAGCAGCTGGTGCTGGTGCTGCTGCTGTGATTGCCAAGTTGGTGGCTTTGGTGTGGGGCCATAAAAAATGCATAACCAAAGCAGGTAGCCTTGGAGGTGCAGACTCGCAAACAACAACCAGCCCCCACATGTTACACACTTATACACCACCTGTACCACCCACATGGCCACTGTAGATGCACCTGCAGCTGAATAAAATGCCAAACTCGTTGGCCTCTCACTGCCTGCTCGAGTAAATATCATACATTTTAAAGACGGCGCTAATGCGAGCCGCATTTAGTTGCATGTTGAAAGTAGCCACCATTCCCCTTTAACACCCACAAGCCATCCTTTAGTTAGTTGCAGCCTTGATGGCAAAGCCAAAACAACACTGACGAATAACCGCAGGCTCTTTGGCAACGCGCCCAAGACAGGATCTCCGGCATCAGACAAAAGACACACAAAGGGCAAACGTGACAACACCTCTTCTTTATCTCTCACTGACCCTCACTCTCTCTCTCTCTCTCTCTGTCCCCCTCTTTCTCACTACAAAGTGTGGCTCTGTGGATACATACATGTTGCCACATGGTATAGCGTTTTGACACAGTTTGTTTTTGGCCAGGAAATAAAAACTGGCTACGCCAACCGCACAGTTTTTATTTTGCCTATTTCCCAGCCCTTCTCTCTCTCTTTCTCTCTCTCTCTCTCTCTCTATCTCTCTCTCTCTCTCTATCTCATTCTCTCTCTATCTCTTTCTCCCACTCTCTCTCTCTCTCGCACTCTCTCACTTTCTCTCTCTCTCTATCTCTCTCTCTCTCACTCTCTCTGTCTCTTCATTTACTTGTTTTTTATTTCTTTATTAAATGTTTACTCAACTTATCCACCTGCAAATGGAAACACACTCTCTCTCTCTCTCTTACACTCTCTCAGTCATCTCCACTTTTTTTCGCCAGTTTTGTTGGTTACAAAACGTTAAACTTTTTAATGCCTCGCATGTGCATTAGGCTTACAATATGCAGAATATTTTTGGTACACTTTAGAATAACACTTTATAAATATGCGCCAGTGCATAAAAACTATAATAAACATATCTAAAGAACGTTGAGATTTATGTGTTGAATATATACCACATAGAGTAATTAAATCTTGTTATGAAAATCTAAAAAACTGGAAACTTAAAAACAATACATGCGATCTTTAACTTATATATTCCGATTTGATCTCAAGTGTACCAGAACTGTTGGTGGTTATAGTTCGCAAATAAATTAAATTTGAGATCATAAGTAACTGGTGATAGCATTTCTCTTATAAGGTTCTCAAAAGATCATTGAGACTCTACAGGGTATGTAGCAGTTGCGTAAGCGACGCCATTTATGGTTGTTTTCCATTTGATCTTTGTTTTTATTATTAATTTGTTGTTGTACTTCAAGTGCAGGCCATTAAAAATGGCCGTCAATGAGACATTTGGGCGCACAAACTTTCAAGTGGTACCTGGCGTGGCATTGGGGGCGGCAACGAGGGTGTGTGAAGGATAAAGTATAAGCGGTGGGCACAAAAGTCATCGTAACGGTTTAACGGTTCGAGTCCAGGGAGTTTGGGAGTTGGCTCGCAATGTTGAAGGGTGTCATCGTTTGGCATTTGGCTGACTGCTGACGGCTGTTGCCTCTCGCGATGTTGGTCTGACGGTGTGCCAGGTGGGTCGGCTTTTTGGGTGGCTGCACCCAGGGGTTGCTCCATAAATTTTAATTAAATATTTTTGGCATTGAGTGTGCGTGTTGCTTTTTTCTTTTTTAAAGCAGACTGTGCAAATTGGCGTAAATCCTGTGCGCTAGGAAAATTCAGAGTCAGAGTGAGATTCAGAGATCAGGAGAAGGATGAGGATCGGCATATCAAGTGTGACTACATTTTGTGGGGGTTGCGCTACCAGACAGACTGAAGGACAAAAACACAGAAGATACATGTCGACGCATTTTCAGAACGAGTCGCATTTTTTATTGAGTGCGGGTGACAGCCCTGGCATGCCACATAAATTGTTTGTATTTCGGCAACCAAATGAAAATTACAAAATAAAAAACACTCAAATGTTGCAGTTGCAACTTCAACGACGGTACCATACACTGTTCCAAGTTGCAAGTGTTAATAGATTTAAAAAATTGTGACTAACTGCTGAAGTGAAAACTCCCTCTTCGACATGAATTCATCAGATATTTAATTTATAGGCGAACTGCAATTAACTGATTTTAAGGCAGAGTACAACATATTTGGAAGCGATGTCTTGTTTTACTAGGCTGATGAAGGGGAAAGCGGATCATTTGGGTCAAACTATAAAAGAAATAAATTGATCTGTGAGCTGACCGAGGCTAGCGCTCAGTTTTAAATACTTGCATTTGGAAACATGTTGCCAAATGCTTTGTGTGTGTGTGTAAGCACTTCCTGTTTGACTAAACTATACTCGAGACTCAGCGCCTACCAATGCACATCTCCCTTCCACACCCCTTTGTTTGCCACTACAGTTGAGCGCACATTGGAACTTGTTCTGCTTGCGGGAGCAGAAATTGAGCGGGCACAAAAACGGGGGAAGGCGGCATAGAGTCCGCGACAGAGGTTATGAGAGAAAGGGTGGGGGTGGAGGTAAGTTGTTCTAGTTGTTGTGAACTTTGCAGAAATGCATTGACCGGAAAGTTGTAATATTCAATCGTTACTTTATTTGCGATGCCTGGGTCTCCAGTTGTTGCCACTGATTGCTGGCCAAGCAGATGAGGTGAAGGATGAAGGAAGTGGGAAAAGGGAAAAGCGAAAAGGGGCAAGGGTAACTGCTGTGCAGTCACTTAAGTGGGCATTGCGTGGCTAAGCCAAAAATGTATTACTACCAGCCGATGGTCAACAATTGAGACCCGATTCCAAGGAATCACATCACATAAAGTAAATCGTCATTTCCCATTAGTAATTTTGCAATTTGCATTTTTTGTTTGCTATTTGGTGTGGCTCATAAATGAATATGAATATAATTTCCTTGATTTACTCAACCAATCAAAAATGGGTACAATTTTCGATAGCCGCACTAACACAACTATATAAACTTATTTACTGTGCTTGTTCCGTGTATATAGGTAAAAGGTTTTGTCGGAATGAATCTCATTTATATTTCATTTAAATTATTCGATGCTCCCTCCAACAAGTCTGCATTTTTGCTGAATAGCTCATCTCAGTTTAATAATTTAAAAATAATATGCTTAAAAGTAAGATGAAATCTGACTTTTAAAATTGTTTTTCTATTAATTGAAGTTCACTTCCGGGAACTCAGGATATACTTTTCAAAAATTAAATTGCCGAAAGTAGTTTTAAAATGTTGATTATATTATTTAAATAAACCCTCTGCTAGTATGCAATTTTACTAACTAAGTAGTTATAACCTCAGTTTTACACAGGAGTACATTTAACTTCACAAAACAAATTTAAATTGGTTTTCTTAGCGAAACCCATTTTTTTTATTTTGCTCAAAATTTTGTTAGCCTATATGGGACACAGGTGTCCGCACTACCATATAGAGTATGCAAGTGACTTAACTTGTGGTATATATATATAAATATATATAAGTGTATTTGTGTATTTCGCCACAAAACCGCAACCATCAAAACCAACAAGCAGAACTACCTACATACGCAGACACACACATACCACAATGTTGAAATGAGATGGGATTGGAGGGTTGAGCATATGGGTTCAATTACTCAGCATATCCTGCACTTCCTTAGCCATTAACATATCAGTAGTCCGACAGTCGCCCTCATCATCGTACGAAGAGGGCATCAACAAACACTTCACGCCTGACATTCGACAATACGTTCGAAAGGAGGCGGATCAAGGGGGAAAATGACGTCTACAAAAATCCAAATGCGAAAGAAGGCAATAATATTTTTATGGGCATAAATAATACAGCAAGCAAGCAAGAGAGCAGAGGGCGAGGAGAAAATGGCTAACCACACACATTTAATTTTGGCAAAGTCGATTTAATGTCTATCTATTTGGCGGTTTTCTTGGCTTGCAAAAAGAAGCAGCACTAAACACGCGAAGCCAGAGGAGAGAAGAAGTACACTAAATACCAAATATCCGACAAGGCACGGCCAAAAATCATGAGTAGTACCAAGCTACACAAACACTAAAACGACGACTTTTTGATTTGAAAAAAATCCTTACCCTCAATGCTCATACTCACATTGAAACCACTTGCACCCCTTGCACTCCTTACACCCCTTACACCATTAGTGTCTTAGCCTTGTGACCAATCAAAGTGCATTGTTATAAGTAAAACGGTAATTATCTTTTTATTGGATTGTAAACAGCAATTCAAAATCGGACTAAACTTACTAATTCACATGAGAACATTTTATTTAGTAATTCTCACAGCCTATGTGAATGAAATAGACAAAATTTGATTGGCATAGAGCTTCGTGCTTCGCGATGTTAAAGTCAGAAATGGAGAAAATGGCCCACGGCATAATTTGCTGTCTAGAAATCAGCCAAGAAAAGTATTTACGGAATTTCATTTATGAATTTTCACTCGAGGGGTTAAAATTATGGGGCCACCCCTCTCTCTCTCTCTCTTGGATTTTGATTATTGGGTTTGAGAAACAAAACCCAAATGCATAATGCTAAAAAAATAAAAATGGAGAAATGGAGAGTCCCGGGGTTACAAAGCGTCAACGAAGCATTGCATTAAGGCAAATAATCGCGTCGCACTTTGCAGATGTTGATATGAGACACTTTGAGGGAGGTTTGGTTGCAATGGGAGAGGGAGCGGGTCTGTAGGGTTGGTGTAAAGTGTGGCAGCGACGACGCCGCGTTATCTTCATCGCTGACAGGTGGTTTGACAAATGATTTTGATGCCATGATTTTGATGCCTGACGCGATAAAGGAACCAGCACCACAGACACTGACAGCTATACACATTAAAAAAAAAACATTAACTAGAAACAAAAGTAAGTCATTATTTCAGAATCAACCGACAACGTTACGTGAATATAAAATAAGCTTGTTGGGCAACATAAAACAAGCATTTTTTCTTCTTAAATGCGCGGATAACTTTTTCAATACTATAAGAAGAACTTCGATTTTTGAGTTGGTTCTATTTTAGAATGATTGTTAAATTGAATAAAGAACTTGAGTATTTAATATACAAGGTTCATATAAACCAGATTTTATTTAAAAACAGACGTGTGTCAATGTAGAATTTTATATAATAAAAACACGCTATTAAAATCATAATTTAGTTTTCTATCTTTCGTTCTGGGTAAGACTTTAATCATTTGGCTAGTTGATATACGGATGAAATTGTATAAATTTTTTTTCAGTGCAAAAATCTCCAGACACACAAATCGGCACTTGAGTCGCCCTAGACCTAGACCCACAACCCAGTACCAAGGCCATATCCAAAGCAACCCGAAAGCCAGGCTGAGGCCCAGGCAGACCAATGCAAAGCCGCCTCACACAGAGTAAATGTACATATTTTACCTGCTGACTCAAAGGTCTGCGTGAATCTGTGGATGTGTGTGCGTCTGTGTATTTGTGTGTGTGTGTGTATATATATGCACCACATATATAGCTCATTAAATACAAAACAGCTTAGCAGCAACTTCAGCAACAGCAGCAGCATGCAGCAGTAAACACAAGCATCAGATGGCAAGCATCATCTTCAAAACGAGACCACTCCAAAACGCCCAAACATTTTCTAAGAACGAACTCTTAATATCCTAAATTGCGTAATTGTAGAGCTATGCAGAAATGTGATTAGAAATTTCAGTTGCAGATATGCTCCACACAAATAGCTTACGATTGTAATTGTCTTTTAAATTAAAACAAATCTTGAAATTTGCTGTACTCTTGAGATCTGATAACTCTTTTTTAAATATTTCCATTTCGGTAATTTGACATATCTCAATTTCTATATAATATTTAAGGCGTTTTCTATATACATTTACTTACTCTTGTTGAAATTCACTTGCTCCTATCCTAATCTCCTGAACATTTTTGTATACCCACAAAGTTTGGCACTAAAGTCATAATACTCACGCACCGTCAAATGGCATAACGGAACAGAATCTGCAATTAAAGGGACATGCGTCCCATACTATGCCAAAGCACCCACCCTCAAAAATGCCGAATAACATCAACGAGAATTTCACTTAAGCTACAGGTAACAAAACATGAATGCTTATTAGTGATATAGGCAGGCAGGACCACAGGACAGACGGGGATAGACAGAGAGGTTACAGAGATTGAGAGTGGGTTGTGTGTGGGGGATGCGATGGGGCAAACAGTCAGACAGCATTGCAGAGACAACTCAATTTGTGGGCGGCTAAAGTCAATTTAAAAAGCAAATATAGCGTAAGTGTGAGGAGTGTTTGTGTGTTGTGTGTGCGCTTTAGCAATAGATAACAGCCAACACACACATACACGACATAAAAATAGATTAAGATTAAATCAGTTTTTTGGTCATTATGTTCAATTTGTTTAACAAATTCTAATTTATGCCCTAATACAAAATAGATCAAACCAACTTACATATAGGACAGGCTAAAACTAACAATTAGACTGCTCTCAAGGAGATTCAAGTTTTCCATACTTCAGTTGTCGTACTTTCTGATTTGTTTCATCGTGTCGCACACACACGCGCACACTTACTCACACACAGCTCCGCACAGGCCATAAGAGCAGCAAAAATAACGTCGACGTCAAACGTCCACGCACTAATTAGTAATCCTTAACACGAGCTTCACTGTCATTAAATATGCCACATGTGGCATGGAACAGAAAACTCACCTCCCCACACTGCTGTTGCTGTAAATATTTATCTACAGGTATTAAGCTACGCATTACTCTAGCCGCATATCAAATTATGACATTCTCACCCTCTCTTCCTCTATCTCTCTCTATCCATCTCTCTTTCTCTATGTGTATCTCAATCTGTCTCTATCTCTAAGTCTCTCCCTCTGGTTTTTACTGGCGTACATGAGTCATAAGCGCAACAGCAACAACGCAACAACATCATCATTTGCTGTCCGAGTAATTCGGATTTAGCTTCTGTTCAATAAAATTTGTCCTCAGCTGTTGGGTAAAGCAATTTCCATAATCTGCCAATTCGTAATACCCGCACCAAGGCAACAAATTTTATGAGATTAGCTTTTTCAAGTTGTTGTAGTTGTTGCCGACACCAAAATTTAAGTTTAACTTATTCCCCTCCTCTTTCTCTTTTGTGATCACTTGTAGCGCAGCAAACGCATAAATCAGATTTACAGATTTATTTTCTTTGTTTCAATCGATGCATACTTTTTGGGCTGCATGCGAGCCAACAGCACAGTGGTTAAAGTTCATAGATAAACAAAGAACTATGAGCATAATATAATACTTTCAAGTAAATAACTTGTTCTGGGAATATTCAAGTGCCAAGTGTTTTTTTTTATTTTTAATGAACTGCAATATATATCGAATACTGTCTGAACTCGACTTTATTTTAGTGTCTTTCGGGAGATCTAAAAAAAATTCAACTGATGCCACTATGCTCTTTTCACACCAGGCGGCAGTCTTTGTCGTTGCTTCTTTCCGGATTTTTCGCTGTTATTATCCGCTATTTGAAATGCTGTGAACGTTTCGCCTCACCCCTTCCGACAACAATCTTTTCGCCACGACATCATAATCATCATCATTATCATCATGGTAATCATCATGGCATCGATGCCTGGCGGTGCAACAGAAATCTAACCGCAAATTTCAAAGCGGCAGACGCAATTTGTTGTGTACATATGTGACGACTTGGCATATGAGTATATACATGATTATGTGTGTGTGTATACATGCACACGGCAGATGGTGACGCATAGCACACAAGAGTGTATGAGTGTTCGTCTGTATGGGGGCCACGATGCCGTTGGGGACTGTCAACTGATGCCCCAAGAACAACACCAACAATAAGAATTACTTTTTGTAATACAACACGCAGCAAATCGACGTGGCGAGGGTTTTAATAGGCAGGGATGGTGTATAGTACTTGCAACAAAAGTTCGTTGTTGACATGTCACATATGCAAGAGTAAGGCAGGCAGAGAGAAGAGGAAGAGTGACAAGCGTGGATGGATCTTTTAAAATTAACTTAATACACAAATTTAACACGCTGGCGGTCAGTTTGTGGCATCACAGCGCCATCTGCTGGAGTGCAAATGGCCTTATTAGGAATGCGAACATTTTTGGGACATTGTCGCACAACCAGAAAAGCGAACTTTATATAAGTAACAAGGTTGTTCTTTCGGTTCTTGTTACTGGGCATGTGGCATTTGCCACAAATAAGCAATTTGCGGGCTAAAACCGTTTTCAACATTTTAGAACTTACGTCGCTTGTAATTATTGCTGCCTGATTTACTAATGTGCAGTTTTTGGCTGCCCTTTTTAATGTTAATGTATAGAAAGTGTATACATTTGAAATATGGTTTACAATTTTGAAATTATGTGGCCACTGCCTAGACGATTGCCTTGAAAAGGCAGGTCGAAGGTTGTTTCAATGTCACATATAATTCAGATGAACATTATCAATAAATAAAATTGTAATGGATGTGTCTATATTTAGAGGCGAATGGATCAAGCTGTCTGACAACCCACTGTTAAGCTGTCAATTAGCCCGTCAAAAAATTGTGGTTGCTGTCTTTCATTACTTTTAACAAGCAGTTTATCTTAAATTACAGAGTTGAGCAGCAACACCATATGACGATTGACAGTTGGTCAATTTAAAAACTCTGTAGCTTTTTAAGTTTAACTAGAATTTAACTAAGTGCATAAATTAAAGAATTTCAAAACACTTTAATCGGTTTAAGAACTGCACTTAATTATTCCAATGCTGCCCCAAATATTATGAGTAAATTGAAAACGCATAATAAAAGCCACTCACAAAAGTCACCTTCTGGGAAATCAAATTTGAACGAACGGGAAGGGTGGCGGTCAACAGTTTTTGACATCAACTTCAAGGCCATTCAAATACTTGACTTTACGTCGAATAGTTAGAGTTGAGTTCTTGTTGCACTTGGTTTGGTCGTTGTTGCTGTTGCTGTTGTTATTTTTTACTCACTCTCCCTCAGTGTTACATATATATATTATATATATATATATATATATAATATATATATACCTATGAATTTCTGTAACAGTCTTGCCAAAAAAGAAAAACAGTAAGAAAAACAAGAACAGCAAAAAAGTTGTTTAATTTTTGCGTGAAAATTTGTAAGCATCAGCGAATAAACGAAACTTGTATGTTCATCTTGTTGGTAAGTTGGTGAGAATAAGTTTTGACATATCTGGGCAGAGGCGGACATAGCATGTACACGTAAAGCCCACAAGAGCAGGCAATATCAAAAAGGTGAATATTTAATTGTAGAGCGGGTCAGGTGAGCAGCTTAACCAAAAATACAATACTAAAAAAACACAAAAACTACCCCAAACTTGATTTTATTAAATTTGGCAAATGACAAATTGTGTTGGGCATAAAGTAGTGGAGTGCCCGGGGATCTTTGACTTTTTGTTTCACGTGTATGCAACAATTCATGTCGGCTGCTTTCCATACGGGTATATGAAGAACGAAGAAAGTCCAATATTCCACTCGACCTATCAACACAATTTACCATGAAGTTTTCACATGGGAGGCATCAGCTACGGAAAAGCTGACGATTGAGAGAGGGATTTGTAGATTCAAGTTACTGACAAGGGGTATGTGCGGAAAGGGTGAGAGGAGAGGTCTTTCACTTTAGAGTGGCCTTAAGTTAAGTTTTAATTTAAACAGCATTTTGACATTTATAAGGGCCATTCTCAAAGCAATTTACGCTGAATAGAAAGAAAAACTAAATTGTTCTGTCTGAATACTGTTGTGTTAAATAGATTCAAATGTAGATTATAATAAAATAAAAGAGCATTAATCGATAATCAAGTCCCATTCAACCAACTTTTAACATTCTGTTTTCCAAACACACATATCCTTCACTTTAATGCAACGTCAAGTTTTAATCAATTTATTGAATTTGTTATCTCAAAATCTAGCCTCCTTTTTTGTTGTTGTCATCATTACATAACCAAAATAAAAGGAAAAATAATTTATAACAACAGAAAAGTAAAAAAACCAATCATGTTCCAAATTCCGTAAACGATTTACCGGCAAAAAATATAAAAAAAGGCAATCCTCACTCGCCCGTATTTTTTATAGAACGCACTACGTTTTTCCATTTTCAGAACTTAACCAAAACTTGATTTTCTTTCGCTACCATTTCCTGTCGGGTTTTGTCATCGAACCTTAATATATGTGGTGCTATATGTAGATGCCTAGTACCACTTACACAGTGTTAAACAATGTGGCCAAAAAGCGTAGAACATTTATTTCTTTCACTTTCTTTTGACAGGACAAAATCCAATTGCTTATGAATATAATAAATGAGTTGAGGACTGGTTCTCGAAATACTTTTATCTTTCCTTTCCGCATCCGTTTTTCCATCCCATTTTCGATTTAATTTGCATGCTTGAGATTACGTTCCTGGTGAACGGGCTTGTGCCAATGGCAGGCGATAAACGGCTGAATTCTAAGTGCATTTATCAACACATTGCCGTACTGTGTGGTGACGTAGACTGTATGAAATTTGCAACAGCTGCTATAGAAGCGACTGGCGAAGAGGATCTAAAGTCCTTCAATAAACAACAAAAGCGAAAAAGGGTTTCAGCGGCTTTGCCTCCGAAGGCGCTTTGAAACTTATGCGCCACAGATTATACTAAAACCAGACATGTAGATAGATTGACGACAGCCCCTGTACATAAGTACATGACGAGAAGAGAACAGGAGAACAGGACGACAGCTTTAATCATTAGCGCAAAAATTACGACTGTCCATGGATGAGGGGAAGCAACCACCAGCTGACGACAATGGCAACAACAGAAGCATCAACAACAAAAACAACAACAACTGCGCAGCAGCAATAGCCAGCACAGGATGTTGGGCGGGCAGTGTTGGACAGCGTGCGAAAAATAATTGGATTACCCGACAAAGAATTTCCTTTTACAATAAGCAACTTTTCAAGAAGAGACCAACATCTTTGCATAATATTTCCCAACTTGGAAGCAGAATTTCACTAAAGCTCGTTTAAATCTTTAGAAAATATAAGTTCAGTTTCAATTCCAATTTTCTTGACTAGGGTAATATTATGTCGACAACACTTTATGGGATCACAAATATTGGAATATAAAGCACACAGCATGACTATACAACAGTTGTGTGGCCATTGTAAGAGGACTACATTTTGCAGACGTCTTTGGAAAATGTACAAACCTGAAACCCCTACCACCACATCCCCTTCCCAAAAAAACATCCCCTGCTAATTTTCTTACACGCATCTTTTTTTAACAAGAACGGTAAATGCTAAAAGGTACTGAAAAATTGTGAAAAATCACTTTATGACATTCAGACTTTTGATTCAACAAAGCATACCTATTCACACACACCACTCGACTCTCTATATATCATAATTATGATTATTTTCTTTTCTCTTCCCTTTCAATGGACATTATAATTTACTCCCAATTTTTATCATGAAGTATGTTAAAAGAAAAAAAAACTTAATTTACTTCAACTAATCAAATTAAACATTTAAAATTTCAAATTATATATTTGAAGCATATAGTAGATCTAATATTTTTGCTAAAAATGCATTTAAGAAAATAATTATACAATAATATTTAAGATTATTAGGCAGCCGCCTGTAGCCTAAAGGGTATTTAATATTCGTCATACTTAAAATCACATCAAACTGTTCAGGGTTTCATTTTATTTATTGTATTTAGTAATTTTCTTATTTCATTATTCTTTTTTTGCATGAGTGTTTTCAAAAGGCTTTTGGTAAGTGACTTATATAAGTTGACAGTGTTGGCAAGAAGTAAAGGGCCAGAAGGGCGGTTAAATAATATGCAATTGATGGCCAGCCATTTGTTTATATTACACAGACACACACTGAAGGAGGAAACTTGACTGCCCTTTGATTATATTTTAGTCTTGTCAACTCTATTCAATTGGAGCTGTGTGCTACGCCTACAGGCAGGCTGTTTGATACACGTACTTATTACGTGGTATACCACCGCAACCGTTACTTTTGCCTGTGCCCGACCTCTTTGGCAAAAGTTTGATTTATATTTTTTACTTTTTTCCATAGCTATTGTTGTAATTTGCGTGAGCGCTTTTCATTTGCATTTTTAACAGTTCTTTCATTAACTTTGTCCTTGTTATGTATAGGCAGAAGACTGCAGCTTTCAACTCTCATTAGAAATACTTATTCCCTCTGCATTAAAAAGGCTTACAAGTGGCTAACGCGAAACTCTTGACGCAATTTAACTGATATTTTTCAGAGAAATGCAAATTTTGGCCCGTCAGCAACCGCAAATGATGCACAGAAATTAAACGGAATTATACTGTTCAAAAGCAGCAAAAAAAACTACAGCTAAAAGTTGAATGTATTAAAATTGGTCCGTTTGTGAAATAGTAATGCATGAAAAGTGGGGAAGGGAATAAAAATGGATACTTTGGATTGTATTCTAATGAAAAAGTATATCACAATTTCGAACTAAGCATTTTAGATTTGGAAATGGGACAAAAAATAAACTTCTTTATATATATTTTATTTTAACAATAAATACTTGATCTCCTGATATGCAATGGGTTCAACTGCAAATTTAAATCAAGAATTGTACATCTCTCGAAGCTGTGTTTGAATGCTTGAACATCAGATTAAATATAAATTTAAATTTAAAATAAACTAAAATATTCCAATTGCTTTGGTACGTAATTTATAAGATTCAAATATAGTATCTAAATTATGTAATTTATTTATTTTATTTATTTTTTGTATGGCTTTTCTGTAATTCATATTATTCTTATGTACATATAAGTATATATTATTATAAGAATGCTATGATATAGTTTAGGAAGTAGTAATTGTATGAAATATGTGAAACATTATTGTAATAGTCATATAGACAATTATGCCCCCAGAAGGCCGCTCCCAGTTATACGTTTAATGAGATTTAATTACCTGCCAATGTTGGTTGTTTTGGCAAACAACTAACATCAGATAATTTCGCCAAAATGGAAATTGTGTTTTGTGTGCGCATTTTTTGGAAAAGCCTTTAAGCAGGTGCGGCCTAGTTGCCAGGCGGAGTAGGGAAGGTAAAATTTAATTGGATGGCTAAATGTGACCAAAATTAATAAACAGAATGGGCCAACTATGAAATAGCCACGCTCCAATTTATGCATCAAAAATAACAATATCAACAACACATTAACAATGCTAAAGCGACTAAATGTAAGGACAATTTATTAATTAAATGCGCGCGCAAAAAAAAAAAAGAAACCCCGCAAAACCAAGAGGCAGAGGCAAAGGCAGAGCAAGAGTGCTGCGAAAAGGCGGGACACGCGCCCCAACTCACTCATGCACACACGGCATACAGCCAGCGCAAACGATGAGTCATGAAGGTCATGACGAAAGCAATGCAAGCAGGCAGGCAGGCAGCGCGCAGTTGGTAGTGACAGCGACAGGGCAAAACGTCGCTAGGCAAAACGAGAGCCACTTTGATTAGTTGCTCTAACAGCAACAACAAACTGAACTGGCCGTGCCAGTCGCTGTAGTTGTTGTTGTGACAGGTTGACGTCGCGCCTGCCAGACAGTTTGGCAGCGCACGCTCTCCCAAATAGAAAGAGAAAGGCAAAGGGAGCGGGAGCATAAGAAAGTAGAGAAAAGAGGAGCGCAAGAGAGAGCCGCCGCTATGAAAAATCAATTTCGCAATGTTACGACGTCGGCGTTAACGTTGACAGCGCTGTCCTCGCTGCTTCGTTTGTTTACTCATATTTGGGTATTTTTGTTTTTGTAGCTGATTTTGCTCCTGAGTGTTTCTCATTAGTCACTCTCTTTTAGCACTTCGCACGCAATGTTTTTCATTGTAAATTAATTGCACAATAATTTTAAAGTGCATATAAATAAATATAACACTATTAAAATAAATAGATTTCATAGCAGCGAGCCTCTTGTCATCTATACTCACCTCTTTTCGTGGTTCTTTAGCCCACTTTCCATTTGATATGTGTGTGTGTGTGTTCCTTTTTGTTTTGTTATTGGCGTTCCTTTTTTAATTTGGTGTTATTTTGCCAAAACAAATAACAATTGTGCAAATGTGATTTGCTGTCGCTTCACACACGTCCAACAACAACAAACAAACTAAACAAAATGTATAACAAACATGAACAACAACAACAAACAGTTACAATAATTTTGTCACTCTATTTTGGAAGTTGTGCTTAGTACATTTTTTGCGCGCGTTATGTATTCCGCTGCTTCTGTTTTACTCCATGCATAGTCTCTACCACTGATTCGGTTTATTACTTCAGTTTATATATTATGGCTGTGTGATAGCTGTGATTTGATTGTTATGCCGTCGTGTTATCGTTATTCAGTGTTTTCATGTGGCCGGCGACAACATTTGACGACGACAACGCCGCGGACTTAGCATTGGAGTTGCGTACCCTGCAAAGGCTGCTGCTGAACTGAGCTGACAACCTAGCATGCGGTTGCTAAGTTAGCTCAGCAGCAGCTGCAGGCTTTGTCGCTCTCACTCTCTCTTTTGATCTCTCTCTCTCTCTCTCTCTCTCTCTTTCTCTCTCTCTAAGGCATCGTCAATCGCAACCCTCAAAAGAAGTGCGACACGTGCGACACCAACCACAAGGCACCCACGATAACAAAAGCAGCAGCAGCAACAACAACAGATAAAACACAACCCCGCTTGGCTATGCGGCGTTGCCGGCCTGACATTCAGCGCATGCGCACACAGTGCGCATCACAGCCGCATACAGGCGCTGCCATCAGATATGTAACAAAGCGATTGCCAAAAACATTAAAAACACTCAACACGAAAGGCAATACAAATATTGTTAATTCGACAATTCAAAATAATGAATTGTTAATAAAACTTTAATAATATGTATTTTATTGAAAAAGTTGCATAACTTAAATGTTTAAAACACTTTTATTCAATGCATACAAATACGATATGCGACCCATTGTATTAATCGTTCAAGATTCATTAGCTAAAACCTGCCTTGTAAATATTTCTTAACATGGCTGTTGATCTGAGAGTTTTAATTACTAGTCTACTACTAGTTTAATTACAGAAAATAAGTTAATTATCTAAAAGTCACTCTATACATATTTGAACTCTAAAATTAGGTATTCTACAGTTTTGCATATTACAAAAAATCATATACAGAATATATATTAAATTCATATTAAATAAAAAGATATATTAAAGAATCTATAAGAATATAATTAATTATACATTTTTACACATTACATATTCCAAAAAGATGTAAGACGCCTTTACAGCGTTTGCTTACTTAACAATTGCACTATATTTCAAGCAAAACACAGAAAGGAAGACGAAGAGAGAGGGAGAGAGAGAGAGATAGAGCGGCAGAGTGTCGTAGGGCGAGAGCTAAAGATAGGGAAAAGAGAACAGAGAGTAGCACGCTTTAATGCGCTTTGGCTTGCCACTTGTGTAATATTGGCAATTAACTAACATAAAATAGGGTTGATTTTTGAATGGATGCGAATGGGTCTTCCACAACGATAATGATGAGTATGGGAACGGGCATAACCAGAAGCATGAGTCGAGGAGCGAGTAGGAGTAGGAGTATAATGCTTTCCGTTTTTGGATAGTTGTTTTACCGGCTCTGCTGATTCATATTTTTCTTTTTTTTTTAAGCCAAGAGAGGTGTCTTTAGAGTTGTAGTCATATTTGCATTTAGCCATTTGGCCAGTTCATTTGACTAACCGGATCTTGCGTTATGCCTCAAGTTATGGTTCAAATTAATGAAATTACTAATTAAAAATTAATGATTTGAAAATTAATTTTCAAATTTCTCATTTATGTTAAATTCGGATCGAAGAATACTAAGAATAGAATTTGATTTGAAAGCAAAAACTAAAAATCACATTAATTTAATGACTTTTTATGCAAATGGTTTTATTTTATAGGATTACTTAAAATACTAAGATTTGTTCTCGATTACTAAATTATGTGGCAAAGGTATTCATCATGCCACAGCTCTATCCAACCACTTAACAAAAACATAAAGCTACGTGTGTCAATTAGCAGCTGGTAAAAGTTGTAAGCAAACTGTGAGTAACTTGGAATAGGATTTACGAAACTCGTTAGTTAGTTCCAGGTTTGCTTCAACCCCCTACCCCCCGCGTCCATCAACCCTCTTAACACAACTGCCAGGCAGCCCACACCTGTTGTACCTACACTCCGCTTGGAGAGTTGCCTGTACATTTCAATTATTTGTAGCATGTTTTAATTATTTGTGTACTGACCAAAGGGGATTAAATCATTTAACTTGTACACTTGTATGTGCAGAACAAGACCTACAGCGAGATAGAGAAACAGGGGAAGAGAGAAAGTAGTGCAGCTTGAAATTCGCCTTCGGTAAAGTCCTGTGGTAAAGTTTGGCCGATATGAAAGCGATGTGTGCGTGCCTTCCAGCTCTAAATCAAGGCAAGCGATTTCAAATTGTCTAACCTTGCCTTCCCTTGCCAAATAGATGCTCGCTCACCTCCTCGGGGCTTAAGACATCTTTCGCCCGTAGGCTGGTGGACTGTACAGCGACAACTTCGTTTACAAATCCCGAGCCACAGTCCCTGTCTCCTATACCAGCCACCCGGAACTGTAGTTAATATTTATGGCGATCTAATCTTCTCACTTGAGCGCTGTTCAGTTAAGTTTGATAGACACCATAGCCCAACAGACGTCCTAGCTATATACAGACTCACCTATATGCTGTTTCCTTTTGCTCCCTTTGCCAAGCCACAGTTCGAGTAACCTTTTTTTTATTTTTGCTTGTACCTCCCCGTGCTGGGCTCTCGTAGTTTGCTTGTGTGTCCATTTAATTTCCGCATGGAAATGCTTAATCAAACATATATATACACATACATTTATATTTATAAATATATATAATAAATATATATGTATACACAACGCTATCAAAACAAATCGCTTGAGTTACACAGCAGAAAAAATTAAGTAAAAGTTCCCTTTAAGAGTAGTTTATGATGATATGGCTTAGCCATTTGGATTGCTACCTGCAGTGCGTAATTCCGTGGCCCTGTTTGCAATCAGAGAAAAAAGTTTACACACAATTTAAAAAGTTATTCAGACAACTTCAAATATTATTTGGGGGTTTTCTTTTCATACACTAATTTTGAAAAGAATTTGCCTAAAGGTAAACTCTTGTGTTTCTGTTTTTAATTTTACAAATCTACTTTGTTTTTTAAATTTATAAAATCAACACTCTTTATACACTTTCTAGGTGCAATTTAAAGTCAATAATATTTCACAATGTACTGTTTGTCCTTGAATTTGGGACTCGTGGATTGTATCTAATTTTCAGAAATATTTTTTACGTCAACACATAAGACGACTTGAAATGCAGAAATATTATATCTTGTTGCTAATTTATCTTGATATTAGGTATTTGATTATGCCCTTTAAGAAATTAAGCTTTTGAATCAATTATTTGTCTAAGTGTTTGTGTAAGACCCGACACAGTTCAAAGAAAAAGTGCATTAGCAACAAATTGTTATTGTTGCCCTAGCTGACTTTTCCGACCCGGCAATGAGCGAATGGCTAAAAATAAGGGTGAGCGTGTGTGTGTGTGTACGCGGTCAGGAGACAAGCGATCTAAGAGCTTAAATAAAAATCACACAACCCCAAATACAAAATACAACGAGTGGATAATACGTTCACCCAATTGTAATCATGCTCAACCTGTACAAAGAAAACTATTAATCCTAAACAATTAAAACTTTTTGTGAAGAGCCCAACAGATATATTAACTTAGATATATTGACATATTAGCTTAGAAAGTTGTCTAAGTATAGAACTCGTTTCAAGCAAGTTCTTCAGAATTATATTCAGCAATAAAATCTCATAAAAATGTGTTAACTTCTTTAAAATGAAAACAAGTAATTCAGAAATTTAACGTAAGTGTTAGTTAACTAAAAGAAAGCTTTCAACTGATAGATAATAAGGGATTTGGACAAAGTATTAAACTAGAACGACATGATATGTACTGTAATTCCCAATTTGAGCAACGAATAGATAAATAAATCTACTAACTTAAACGGTAATCAGAAAATATGTTATCCTTCAATAAAAATGATTAGAATCAGACTAAGAGTTTCCTTAAGCAAATCAGTTGAATAATAACAGTGTTGTCAAGAATCTCTGCAAAGTCTCAAATGCAAATCCAGTGCTTAAATTAAAAAACGAAGGTGGAGGTGGAGTCGAAAGAGAACTTTGGCTAAGAAGTGCATATCGCATGTATTTTCATACGAATCACATTCGTATGTATAAATGGAGAATAGAATTGAATGGAAATGAGAAATGAGTGCGAGATAAGAACGCAAAAAAAAAAACAAAAAACAAAAAAGCTCCCCATGTTTATACTTACAGCCATATATCGATGGGGCGGGGGAGACTCTCATTTAAATTAATGGCACATAACAATTTGATGCGCTGGCACATGACTCAACCAATTGAGGGAGTTGGAGTTGGAGGAGTTGGCTATGGTTAGACCCCCCCCCCCCTATTTAATTGGACAAGAAGTAGAAGAAAAGCAAGAAAAAATTGGGCACGTAGGGTGTCTCTTCTTCTTGTACTTTATCCCCTTCTTTTTTTCAATTAAACAAATAGCTGAATTTGACATTTTTCGCTGAAAAAGGAAGAAGAAATAGATGCAAAATTCAAAGGGAAATCATAAGAAGAAGTAACGAGCGAAGGAAACGATTGCCAAAACAGGAAGGTATCAAGCACAACGTGTGTGGAGTACAGTATGAACTGGGCATAAGGGGCAGGAGGGCGACACCAGACAGCGTGTACCCCACTTTCAGCTGTTAACTGTTGTCTTGTTCTCCCTTGTTATTCTCCACCTCCACAAAACTCAACCCCTATATCATAATTTCTTTACTCATTACTTTATGTTGTTTCTGTTACCAGTGCATCAGTGGCATTGACAGTAACAGATGCAACTTCCCTCTGCTACCTAGAAAATTGTTTGTTTGCCCACCCAATTCCAGTTCCACGCCCACTCGCAAACCCTCACTCACTTCTACTCTGCACGCCCACTTTTAAAACATAAAAACATTTTTGCAATTCCTTCAGAGCATCTTCTGATTCAATTATCCACAGGCCAATGCATTCAACTGCGACCTAACATCCTCTCTATATCTTTCTTTATCCCCATTCTTCTTTCCCTCCCTAACCTGGTCACTACCCAGTTCAAATTGGAAGACATTTTATCTGCATATTCGCCTTAGTCAAAAAAATGTAAGACAATTTGCTTACACATATATGTAAATTTTATGAGTTCGGAGAATGCTTCTCCAAGCAAGGTAAATCCCTCTCCCCGTTTTATTTTTTGTATTAATCACTCAAAGATTACCAAAGTAAGTGTATTTTAGCATGTTCGAGAACAGATTCAAGAAGAATCCAAAAATATCACTTCACAGTGAATTATATATTCAAAGTGTTTCACTTCTAGTAAAAAGTTGCGCAACTTTTTCTTCTTCGTTTTTCATTTTTTTTCACCTTTTTTTCTTGTTGCTTGTCATAGGTACAGTCAATGCCAAGTACCGAGTACTTAGTGCCGTTTAGCGGCTGCCAGTTGCCAGTCGCCAGGTGCCAGTTTAAAGTTGCCAGTTGTAACTTGCCAGCTGTCAGTGTCAAAAACAATGTGAATTACAAGTTCATTTACGGCTGATGGCATTACATCCGTTAAAGTGCTTAAGACAAAAATAAACTTTAGCTGCATAACTTACAGATACACAGTATAACGTAAAACGTATACCGCATACCGTCTTCTATTAACCATTAACCGTTAACCGTCTAAAAGGGCAGGTCAAACAACTGGACAGGTGCCAGAGAGAACTTCGAGAGAACAATTCTAGCAGCAGTCGGTTAGTTAGTTAGTTATGAAACTTAATGATGCCCTCTTAGCGAATATTGCTGTCCAGCTATCAAAGTGCACTTCACTCTCCTCCACTCCACTCTACTGTGAAATGCATTTTGTGGCGCTATCGAAGCGCGAAGTTCAACGTTGCAGTTAATGTACAACATCGGTGGTAAGAGTGGACTTAGTTTAATGTTGCCTTTGTTTTTAAGTGCTAACAAAAAATATATATGCATAAATTAAGTGTTAAATTATTCATGGAAAATAAAAACATATATATATATATATATATATATGTGTATATATATATATATATATATATGAAGAAATATAAACAAATAGATAAATTGTTACCAGTTAGATAAATTGATATCATTAAAGCTTTCCTCTGCCTTTTACAAATATTTGAGCAAATTCATTATGCCCTTCATCCATTTAAACGCAGAATAAATGCTCAACCCGCATTTCTATATAGATGCTCTAGGGTCTAAAACAACATTCAGTAGATCCATTGTAATAATAATGGTAATCATAAAAATGATCATGAAATTGATAGGGATAATGTTGATGATTTATGATAATAGCGCGCAGTGAGGTAAGCTTCAGTTTTCACGCTTTAATTTGATAAGTTGCTCATCATCATTAATTATGAGTATTAATTAATGAAGTTTCTTTTCGCTCATCGACGGCTATTTTTAATACCAAGCAACAACAACATTATTATAATAATTGCGGATATGCGCGCGATATTCTTAAATTTTTTATTGTTCAACGCAGAATTCAAAAATTTACTGAGGGTGTAGCACAGAGCAGGAGGAGAAGCCCGAGGTGTACGGAGTAGAGTTCTATTTATGGTTTCGGGCTATGATGTGACTTTTGGAAAATATAGAGATTCGAATCGGTCCATCATGCAACTCAATCGAAATGATTGAGCAATTTTCATTCACATAAAGTTCAATGTGTTACTTTTTATGAGGTAGATGGAAGATTCGTCAGCTTTTTACGAGAACTGTAATAATAGGTGTGATACATATATTTTTGGTATGATATAATGATTAAATAGTAATTAGCAATAAATGATTTTTTTATGACATAAGTTAATTTCAAGCTTTAGTTAAGTTAACATTTAATTAAATAACGGCATATATAATTGAACTGATTTTTGTGAATTTATTCAGTATTAAGACATTGTCTTATGATCAGTTTAGTTACTCTGAATAGTATGTTGACAGATTTTGAGACGAAAGCAAAAATTATTTAAAGCACATATAGCCCGAAGCCTTTGGAATATTTCTTTTTAATTCAAGATTTGATTTGATCTGTGAAAAAAAGGGAAGAGAAGAGAGAAGCAAGAGAAGAAGTTGGATCTATCGTTTACGACAGGTTGCTATATGTGTTGTGGTTGTTGTTATTGTTACTGTTGCTGCTGCTGCTGATCGTCTCAGCTTTGGTGTTGCCATATATTCCAATACATGGCCCTCAAGTGAGGGCACATTTTGATGTAGTTGTTATTGTTGCTGTTGTTGCTGCCACTCGAACAATGCGAGAGGCGAGCCGGAACTCGAAAGCTCTCCGGGTTTTCCTAATGATGGCACATGCTATAATTAGTTAAGCCATTGCTTTTGTGTTTTGGCCAAGTGCCCAAAAAACAAATAAAAAAAAAATGAACCCACACACACCCTAGTCTTTGTTTTTTTTTTTTTGGCTTAAAACGAAGTAAAGCTTAAAATTATTTGAAAAAAAAAAATAAAAAAAAGCTAATTTCAAAATTTGAAGAAAAAAAAAACTGCACTAAAAATTTAAAAAAACGTTTTTGGTGCATGTAGCAGCCGCCTCGACAGCATTTGGATAATTAAAACACCAAGAAAATGAATAAAAAAAAAAATAAAAAAAAAAAGAAAAAATAAATAAAAAAACTCTAAAATAGCTGCTTAAAGAATGAAGCTACAACAGCTGGGCTAAAAACACAATTAAAAAAAATTAAAAAACTAAGCATGAAATGTGGCTAACAGCCGCTAACAGTGAGACTATAAAAAGCAAAGAGCCACAGCAGAATCTCAAGCAGTCAGCGCTGAAGCGTTTCAGTCGAGAGTCGAGAGGCAGTACAAATAAGATACAAAAAGATACAGATACGGAAAGCAGCAAAAAAAAACTATCTACAGCTGCTCAAGTGCGTCCTTTTTTCTTGAGTGCTTTTTTTTCGTTATTTAGTGCTCTGTGAGGTGTGTATATGTGTTGCAAGTGCTTCAAGATGTTGCTGCATCCCATTGTTTTGCTTGTGACCTGTACGGTTTTGACCAACGCCGTCGCTGCTGGTCGCCCACCCCAACGCTATTTGCCCTCCAACCAATATCTGGCACCTGGGACTAGTCAAATGCACTATCGTGGAGCAACTGGACAGCACTCCCATTCTCGAGTTGGTGGTGGAGCTGGGTTCGGGGGACATACTGGTCATGGTGGACTTGCTGGAAATGCTGGTGGAACGCATCGTCAGCAACAGCCACAGATACCCATCGTACGCAGCGATTATCAGAGCGATGCCAGCGGCAATTATAACTTTGGGTAATTCACACATAACTAATCTGACCCTTTTGTGCACCCAATCTATTTTAACTTTTGCTTTCAAATAATTTTTGTCATTGTTGATTGTTTGAATAATCCACTTTTTCTGGATTTAAATCTCGCAGTTGTAAATTGTTTGTATATTTCTGTTTTTATCTTGTTCCTTGTTTTGGAAATCACTAACTAATATTTTAATAATGTTTACATTACCTTTAATTCAAAAGAAATGCTAAGGAAACTTTAAACACTAATCCTGATCAAGAATATTCCTGATAAATAAAACTATTGTAAAATAGATAAGATTCCACTTAATGGTAAAAAGGTAGACGTCTCACTCACTTCCAGGAATATAGAAATATCAAATGTTACACTGAATAGTTGATTAGGCACAACTAGAACCTCGAGCTCTAATCTTTGGAAAACCACTTTCAGCTTTGAAACTGGCAATGGCATTCATCGCGATGAGACAGGCGAGTTCAATGGTGGCTGGCCACATGGTTCATTAGGTGTGAGTGGCTCCTACTCATATACGGGCGATGATGGAAAGCAGTATACCGTTAATTACAAGGCGGACAAGAACGGTTTCCATGCCGAGGGCGCACATTTGCCCACATCACCATCGCTGGCTTCGATCGAGTAAGTGCTCTCGGATCCAATCCATCAATAAAAGTAGTCATGCAAATATACCCTATTTACTGTTGCAGTCATCATCATTATCGCAGTGGCTCATCATCGGGTGGCGGTGCCGCTTATCGTGGCTCTTCCATTGGCTCTGGTGCTCATGCGCCCTCGTCCCGTTATTTACCACCCAGTTATCACCAGCGCAGACACTACTAGAACACTCCCAATTTGGTAAACGAGTTGAACAATCGCAATTTAGTTAATTTTATTTGCCTAAAAAGATGTATTCTCGTTTTGTACGCCAACCAAATATATTCGATTTCGTTGATAGCTTTGATATGAGAATAAAATTAGATATTATATATGTGTCTATGTAATAAATTCTATGCGTATTAATTGAACTTACTGTCAGTATTATTGTAGTATTGTCAGTATTTTCATCGGTTTTTGCAACGTCAGCAACAAAAAGCCGCTCAAATCATCTAGCCACGCCCCTTTGCTTTTCGATTGTCTTGAGTTTGGCAACATTGGTTCCAATGGAAAAACGTAAAATTATTATGCAGTTAAGCTGTTAAAACAAACTCGAAAGTTCACAAAATTGGCATACAACTTTTCCCCACTTTTCTCCTCAAATCAAAAAGAGCTAAAAAATTTTCGCACTTTTTGGCAACATGTGTGGCCGTTTTCTGAGGCTTTTACCAAAAACTAAATCCATTTATAACCACTTCATTGTATTCCCTACACCAATAAATACAACGGATTTGGTAAGCATTAAAGGGGGGAAAAATTTAAAGATGTTGGCAAGCAATGCATCAACAGCTAAATAGGAAAGTGGATAAAATTAAAGCGCGTGAGCCACAAATGTTGGACAAATGGACATGAGGATGCCCTACATCTATATATATATATTCCTATAGAGTATCATAGCATTTCCGGAATAACTGGATACATTAGCTTTTAATATAACCGACCCTACTAACTTAAGCTCCAAAAAATTCATGAGATAGAAGAGCTTAGATTTGTGAGACGGAGATACTCTTGATTATTGTAACTGTTTGGCAAGTAATACAATCTAGGGTCTAAAAGATAGTGCCTGCCTGATGCTACCCTTTATGTTCTATAAATTCCATAAATAAAAGAACTGAATAGTAAAGGGAGAGACTGTCAAGCTTTTTTTTAGCATTGTCTTAGAGAAAGTCTGTCTTCGTTTATGTTAAACAACGGTCGCATTAATTAAAATTGCACAGAAGTGCTTGGGTGCGCAAATTAGGGGGCAGGGGCTCGCAATTCGTGGGAGGTATGGAGGAGTGTGGAGTTTCATAAATTAAAAGGGCGCTTATAAATTTTTTTAATTATATTTGCCCATTAGAAGTGCAGACATTGGTTCCAAGCAATGACCCCAATTCCCAAACAACTTCCAAAGCTGACTGGGCGCCTTGTAGTAGGCAACGTTTCTTATTGAATTCAGTTTGCATTGCACAATCATAATTTCACATGCATGTTGAACTACACAAGTTACACACATACACAACCCAACCACCCCACAAACCCCCTCCATCACCTTCCGAAACGAGATTCTCCTCTATCTGTTTGCTGTCGCTGCACTCACTTAATTTTATGCCAAAACAATGACACGCCATAAATTTAAACGGATTTGCGTATCGCCTCGAGCAAAACACGTTTACCAACCCTCAAAACGTTTTGTGGTGAGGGAGGTGGGCAGAGCAGTACAGTGCTGCCTGCTGGGTTTACACAGTCGAAGCACCATTAACACACACACTCACACTAAACACACAAAATTTTAAACTTATTGTTGTTCGCAACACGAATTTTAAAGTTTTTCATGTCAAGTGTTTGGCAACACTCAACAAAAATTCAGCGTTTTTATACAATGCTCTCAAATGTATGTAAGAAGAATGTGCATTTAACGTGAATAAAAACTCCTCGTTAATACAAATAATCCGCCATTTTCTAATTATTTCATGGTGTTTAAAGATTAAAGACTATATTTATTTGAGGCTGTCATATTTACTTTTGATATCTTATGGAGTTTGCATGGCTTTTTAATATATATAAACATGCATACATTGTACATAAACATATATATCTTTTAAGGCATGAAACTACAGTAAAATATATTAAAAACTTTTGAGATGCCTGAGATGGGGCTGCCTATTCAGAGGCCATGGATAGCAGATGCGGAAATGGAGCATTTTGCACGCCATTGTGTGCCTTTTAACTTTCGGCGTCTAAGCCGAGTTAACCTGAATATTTATATACACGCACATACAAGTACCTGCCTGCGTGTGTGTGTTATATATGGACAATAGTTTAATTTGTTATTGATATGCCATTTGCACGCACAAAGCTTCGTTTGCCTGCCAAATGCTGACCAACCTACACCACACAAACCCCCTAAACCTGAAGCAACACACATCTAACTCACTTACAATGTCTTCCTTTCTCTCTCTCTCTCTCTCTCTCTCTCTCTCTTACTTCGTTATTGTTATGTGTGAGTCATAGTTGAGGCTGTTGCTGTCCCGCTGGCCATCATTAAAATTTTATTAGTATTGTTACTAAATTTGTGAGCTTTGAGTTTTTGCTCGCTCTTCAACAAGATACTATTTCTTGCTTATTTCTCTGTCTGTCTATTTATCTGTCTATCTGTCTGTCTGCCTATCTGTGTGTCTGTGGGGCGAACACGTAATATCCATAACATTTGCATGATAGGATCTCTTTTCTCCATTTACTGCATACAAAAAATACATTGACGATCGACTGTATTTAATATTTCCTTTCTTAATTTGACTATGCTAATATTTATGAATACAAGGCAAGATGGAATGCAATGAAAATGGAAGAGCAGGCGCAGTTGGAATCTTAATCAAGAGATAATGTATATATCGGTGAAAATAATTCGTTTCAAGTACTTTTCAATTAAAGACGTAATACACCAAATTATTAAAGGACGAACAAATATTTAATTAAAATTCGGATTAAGTAAAGCTAGAGCAATCTAGCCATAATTTATCCCATTTAATGTTCAAGTCAAATGTAGATCTAAGACAGCTCTGTACTTAAGTCCTAATCATAATTAAAGTTATGACTAAGTTGTCCAAGGATCCAATAATCTTATATTGGAAGTTCAGGAATACCAGTATAAGCATTTACTTTTCTACTTGAGTAGAACTTCGTTAAGCTTTCTTCTTAAGTCTGATCGCCTTGTTAACACTACTTGAAAGTTTACGACATCAAATCCAATACTCTAAGCGGATTGCTCGCTCAGCTGCAGCGCATATGCTATAAAAACCAGAGTGTAACCAAGTGATGAGGCGATATCGAAAAAGCACACAGGCATCTCCGGTGAGACGGGGATAAAACACAAACAAGAAATTCCAATAAACTAATTTGCTCACGAAGACGAGAAACAGCCAAGGTAGACAGCATAAATGCAGACTATGCGAACGGAGGGGGGATGAGTATAAATAAGGGAATGAGAAATTGGATGCACAGGACTATGCGATACGGCGAAGGGGAGTCATTTTGGAATGTGTGAACTTTAAGCAGCTGTAAAAAATGCAAAGCCAATAAATCAGATAAAAACAGCGCCAACAGGACGCAAAAGACACAATCGCAGAAATGGGAGGTGCAGCCGGGCATAGGATGGGTTTGGGTTGCTGAAATTGTAACTCCTCTCTTGAAATATTGACATACTGCTCGCCTCGCATTTGGTATAATAAATAAGCGTAGTATTATTGACTGGATTTTGAATAATAACACACAAAAGACTCAAAAGCACAACTCCCTTGGGCCCTCCACTCTTTCCTTCTGTCCTTTATTATATCTATACTGGAAGGTGCCAGCGGTTTGAAATTCACAACTGCAAATCGAGATGGTAACCGCAGAGCCATGTGACAAGTGCCAAAGAAAGAAAGAGAAAACTCGCACTAGAGAAAAAGGGTGTGATTGTGTGGATGTGTGGGTGCGTGCATGTGGGGATGTTTCATACCACTCAGCCCAATTACGGACATAAATTTAGTGCGCCAAATAATACGCAAGACAAGTAAAACGCATATTAAAGTTGACTACAAATCTCTCTCAAAGCTTGCCTATCTCTCTACATCCCTCCCGCCCAATGGTTAAGGGAGAAATTAAAGCGTAATGCGTACAGTTCTAGTAAAATATGGCGCAGTCAAATACATTACAAATTTGACCTAATGAGTTTTAACAGTTGACCAATTATATAAATGTCTTAAAATATTCAATATTCATTTGAGGGCTTTATCATAAAAAGTGTGTCTCATATCACTATCGGAAATCAATGTGTATCGATATACGCGAAAGGTAAAAGCTATAAATAAAATTAAATAAACTGGATGTGCAAAAAATATGCGATAAGTTATAAGTCGAATGATATCGACTTGTTTATACAGATGGGCAAACGAACTTTGCTAAATCAATTTGGCTTTTGATTCGAACCGAGAATATACTTACATTTTGAAGTCGGGGTAACTTTCTTCTGTCCAGAGTTTTAAGGCAAAAAATGTAAATGAAATCAATCAATTTAACTGAAGCTTCAAAATGTGCTTACCTCTAAGAATATGGTTAACGCATATTTTGCAAGAATCATCGTCAGTCAGAAGTTTTTCGCTTCAATCCCTGAGTAACGCTCTGGTGCCACTGTGCAGCTAAAAATATTGCAACAACTTGCAAACTTTGCATTTGGCGCCCTTGTGTTTTATATGTGTGTGTGTACTACACATATATATATATATATATTTTTTTTTTTAACAACTTGAGATTTACATAAATAATATAGCCACACACAAACACACGGCTGCAAACACTCATTTGAATGTATTACAACAAGTTGGACGTACAAAATTCCAACACAAAAGGACGTAGAACGAACGATGTTGCCGACATAAATTATTTAGAACTCCAAGCGAAATAACTGTGAATGAGGGATGGCAAGGGGGGTGAGGTGTGTGTGTGGCGAAGATGAGGGGACGCGTTGGTTCGACTGCACACATCGAGGTGTGTGTGAGAGAGTCAACTGTTTGATTAAATTTGTAGCCACTTGCAGCGAGGGTATTCAGAGGCAGGTAGCGGTTTGGGGGGAGTCAAGGAAAGAACTCCAGCCGGGGCAACGACAACTTTTTTGTCATGGCGTCGTCAAATTACTTCATTTGATTATAGTTAACTAGGTCTAAGCCAAGGAGTAAAAAGCGCCTTACAAGTGGGTGGCTGATGGGGGAGGGTTGCGATTGTGTTAACTAATTTCTCACAATGCAGTGGGTCAAATAAAGGCATCATATCTCAACGATCGTCTCCAGCACTGACAGCGCAATTCTCGCTATGAGCCCCCGCAATAAATCACAAGCACACACCCACAAGCGGATGAATGGGTGTTAAGATGAGTTTCTCAGTGTGTGGGTTAGAGGTAGGTGTGTTGCGTTGTACCGTCACGCAACTCAACGCAGCGTAATGCTGCGCAAACAACAATTGTTGCATGAATAAGCAGGCAGCGAATTTGGGCTGATTGTTTTGGGGCTAATTGCCTGCACCCAGATCACTGAGCAATTTATGTTTATCGTGAGGCAAAAAGTACTCGGCAATTTACACAGGTCGAGTATGGTTCAACATCATCGGGACATCATTCTAAATTATGCCATCAAAGTAATGGCTGAGAGGACCCTTCTACTGGTTAGTTGGTTGGTTTTTGTGGTGCTTAAAACACATTCAATGATGATGGAAATTACAAGCGGACAATGAGTCGATGTCGACAATTGGGTTACCAATAAATTCAAATATAGCAAGCGAGAAATCTCCATTTAGTCTACTTATCTATTACTCTCTACAAGGGAATAAGTACAAATCCAGTTTTAAAACCAAATACAATTTGAAAACTTATAATATCCACCTATAAACCAATGACCAGGCACAGACTTTTCAGTAGCCCCCCACAAAAAAAAACTAATTTGCTATAAATTATTTTAATAATATAAAATTATTAAAACTTTGTATTCTTGTTGTTGAATGACAAGTTTGCTTATGATGTGATTGCAATGCAATTTGCGAGATTTGTTGAATAATTTTTTTCGTTAGATGTATGCCAAATATTTTTTATAATTTATGGCCTTTTGCAATGACAGAATAATTTAACTCAATTGTATGTATGCGGACTAAATAATAATTGTTCATTTATTTATCTAAAAGAAAGATGTGGAATATTATATATATATAGCTATACAAAATATATACAATATATAAAAATATATATATATTATCAAATATTTCAGGAAATCTTTACAATAATAGGTATAAAAAAATATGCACTTATAAAAAATCACAGCTTGATGAAGGCGATCGTAGGTCCCTAGCAACAATAAAGTAAATTTATGAATTTAGTTTTAAACAATGTTTACAGCTAGTATTTAACGATACTCTAATGAAAACTGCTTGAGCTCCTCACAATCACAAGACGTATTAGAAAAAGAGGGATTAAAATTTAATCATTGCATACTTTTTAGGGGTGTTGGAATGTGACTTTCCCTTATGACACACTACTTAAACTGCCAACAAAAATTCCGATCTGATTTATCTATGGCTCCCATTATTGAGTGTTTTTTGGCTAGCTGGCTGGCAAATCAAATGGACAAGGACAGGCCACAAGTGGCTATGAGATGGGCAGGCTAAGAGGTGAAAACTTTTGCAGACACGTCTGCCATGATTAGTCGGTGGCAGGTTGAAAAAGACAGGTGCGACTCCAGTTAAGGCATGTCATGTCACTGCATAGCGCCGAGAACATAAATCTAAGCGAACAGCAAAAAAATCGACTTTGGCAGTTGGGAATCGAAAGCAACGGCACAACGGAAAACATAGTTATTATTTTAAGTACAAGCCGGATAGAAATTCTAATGAAGGAAATAATCATTCTTGCATCATATAAAAAGTAAGGGCTTAATCTTAAGACAATATTGCCATAAGAACTTTCTGCAAGTAGTAAAATTATGAATATTAGATATATATATAGAACAATCGGAAGTGTTTAAAAATGGGAACGATCGTACTAAACATATGCCAAATCATTTTAACATCTATAACTGTGCGACTGCCACGAAACTTTCTTAAAATCTTAGTTTTCGGCTTTTGGTTTCTTCGAGTGTGACAACATACACCCATCAAAATCTAAGAACATTGTCAGGTTGTGTGCAATTGAAGAGGAAAGCAACAATTTTATTTATTTATGAGGCGAAACCCTTGCAAAAGGTGCAAATGTTGCAAATAATGCGCTAACAAAGGAGGCATGGAAAATACCATCACAAAGAGATTGGTGTTGAGGGGTTGGTGGTAGCGGTATGAGAGTTTTTGCCATGCAGCTTATCGAGCCGGACAGCTGACAGTCGTAGTTGTAGGTTGCCACGAGACCACATTTTCAAGTGTTTTTCTGACTGCAGTACACTTGAGAAACATTCCTCTGATAAATGGTGCCCTGTCATTCCACTGGCTTACGGAGGGAGGAGGGGAGGGTGAGTTGAGGCGTAGGCACGCAACTGTATATGACGCGAGAAGGCAGGGCGGGTGGGGTACCTTCAACGTCAGCTGTAGCGTTAAAAATTGAATTACATTAGCGTAAAACATGCCACGCTACATTCTATTTCTCATGGCTCAGGCTAATTGAGAGTATCAACTTAGTAATTTTTCTTTCGACGTTTGCATTTATAGCTCAATCGAAATTGACTGGCTTTTTGCTCAGTGGTAAACCTTGGCAAAATTACTCAAAAATAACAATTTTTGACGTTGTTGCCACATTGTAACTTTCGATCGGTTCGTTTGTTAACTTTAGTTTGTAGTTCAAATCTAAATACCCATTCAAAATTACGTACATATTTTTTGTGTCTTTTTTTGTAAGATTCTCTTTGGCTGAACAACATATAAAATTATCAAAATTTTGTGAGCAATCGCGAAGACGCGATTTTCAGTCAATTAATTGTTGAAAATCGTTGCATAATTTTTTTTTCCTAATCAACGTTTAAGTCAGATAATTGCCAGCTTGCTTTTTTAATGCCCAAACTTGTTCCTTATCCCTTGTCCTTAACTTCCAAGTTCTTAAACGCCTTTCCATTTACCATACTCCTCCATGCTGCATTGGCAGACTCCTCAGAGTGGCTGCCAGGACCACTTGAGGGGCTAAACCAAATTCGATGCTCAATTAAAATTCAATTTGTTGCGCACCATTAATTAGATTTCTCCATTCCCGAAAGCACCTGCATTCCTCCCCAGACCCCCGAAATAAACTTCGGCCAAACAAGTCTCAGACAGACGCCACCTGCCGCACAATCCCAAAGACCTAAACGACAACCCCCCGTCGAATTCAACTTAATGCAATTTCTCTCAGTAACGCAGTCTAATAAAGAGAAGAGGCGAGTGTGGAGGACCTTTTTAATTATGTGGGTGAGCTGGGCGGATGGGTTTGAGGTTTTCAGGTTCTTCGACACTTTAATTAGGTGTAATCTATGCGCATAAATTGCCTTTGCTTAGATGGATTGCCGTGGCATGCAACATGTGGCAGTCGTGTCCAACTTTGGTTCCAGAACGCATCAATTATGCATCCCTGGGGCGCTTTATTGATTATCACCCCACCAAACACATTCTAATCCAAACTCAAACAGTCAATGCTTTCGGCTTTCTTCTATTTTAATTTATATATTTTTTTACTGAACTCACCTGCTTCTGCAACGTGTTGGAGAGCTCCTCGAGGCACTCCTTGCGCTCAAAACGCTCGAACTTAAAGCTATTCGAACGATAGAGCTCATTGTCCTCCCTACGACGATTGCGGCAAAGGCGTCGCGTAATAATATTACCGCTGCCACTCAACCGAGGGCTGTTCAGATAGGTAAGAGGAAAGGGTGTATTTTCCATTTAGTTATTGTGATGATAGAGTAGAGGTTAATGAAATTACAAGTGTTTCTTTTTTCGTTTCGTGTGCACTTCCCGTTTGTCTTAGTGAGTCTAGCAAAATAACTTGGAGTTTGGTCCTGTTAACTTCAACTTATCCCATACTAACAAAAAATGATCATATGGATTTAACAATAAACTACTTTAAAATATATCTAACATTTTAAAACCTGCGTTCAAAACTAATCGCATAATTCTTAATTTTTGATGTTGAGACCAGGTCTTACTTTTAATAGTAAAATAAACCAGTGTTCCGAATATAATCAAACTTCAAGAAAGAAAAATGCTATATTTAAAAATATGATTTTTACTAAGGCAAAGGAAAAACTTAAATTTAAGAAATACATTAATACCATTCTCAATTTGATGTTCAGGAAACCAATATCTCGTTTCCTTGATGTTCTACCTAATGGCCACAAAACTGTAACCTTAATCTATATATACAATATCAGTCAATATCATACCCAGGGTTTCACGCCCTATTATTACGATCATTGCCCAAAGTTTACAGTTTTATTATTATTATTTATTTTAAGTTAGCCCAATGTGGCACATCATTAACTTTGCCTTTGGCTGCTTGTTGTCAGCTATTGCCTCTTGCCCGAGAAACCCCCTTGTCATTGACACCCACCTGGCAAGAAGCTCGTTAGCTGGCGCTTCATTAAAATTTGACACATTTAGGGATAAACAAGAACGACACATCTGCTAGGTGTTGGGTGCACGGTGCTCGGTGCTTCATGCTGAGTTGGGTTAAAGCTGCATAAACATTTAAAGTAGAAATTAAAATGTCGTTGACCCAATTTTGCATTTGGGTTCGGGTTCGGGTTAGGCGTGTGGTTTGTGGTCATTCAACGTGGGCTAACGTGAAGCCAACGTGAACTCCAGACAAACGATAAACAACAAAAAAAAAAGAAAATCAAATGAAGGGATAACAAATATCCCAAGTGTAATTAATAAGAATAAAAAGTGCCGTTGATTATCTACTTTGAAGAAACGGTGCCTCTAAGATCTAATCCACTCAAAGTCTGTTTTATATTTATTCTACTTTCTATATTTATTGTGTCTCTTTTTTATTAATTTATGTCCTCTAACTCTAGTTTCTTTACTTTGACATTTTCAATTCATCTGCCCCAATATTTTTCTTACTTCTTTCAACTAAAACTGACAATCGATATTTATCACTTTAAGAAATTTATAAAAGTTCAGTATGTTCTTGTTCTGTGTTTTTTTTAGATCTAACGAGCTCCCTAGGCTTTTTGGTACTAATGCAAAATTTCAAATGCTTACAGGGTATATATTATATAAAAAAGAGAAACAACAAAATACTCGACACCCAACAAAAGTCACAAGCCTCTGGAAGCAGCTCAAGTGGCGTCCCGCACTTGGCTACTTGGCCACTTGCAGCACCCACTCCAACTTGGAATATGCAGCCCACCTTTTGGGAGGTGGCACACTCACCCGCAGGGCTTGCAGTGCGTCATATGCAGATCCCAGTTGAGGTGAAAGTTGAACATGCGCAACTTGGCGACCGCTCGCTGCCTCAACGAGATGTCCGGCTGCGTTGGCAATGCTACAGCAGGACCTACAGCAGCACCCGCTCCACCTCTTCCTCCTCCTTCTGCTGCAGCTCCAGCTCCAGCAGTTGAGCTTGTTGCACGACGTGCATTTGGATACATCATAACGGTGCCGCTGGGCGCCGAGCTGGCAAAGAGGCGATGCGATGTCGAAACGATGCCACTGCTATGATGGTTATGGTTATGGTTATGTCGGTAGTGCTGATGGTGCTCCTTCAGCGTGTAGAAACCTCCAGAGGAACTGCAGAAAATTGTTTTTGAAAAGCAAACAAACGTTAAAGCTCAACAAATTTCATAATAATATTATTTTAAGAATACGACAGGGGATCTACACTTTCGCATCATTCCAGATAAACTTGACCCATGATGCTGGTTAAGAATGTTTAAATGCACTTAAAGGACGGAGAATTTTAAATATGCCTACTTTATTATACAATTTTTCAGCTTTGATACCGAAGGTGCTACGTCCACAAGGGGGCTTGGTAATCGCTAAAATCGATATTACAAAAACAAGCTCTTACAATTTTAATGCTACAGTCATCAAACTTGGTAGGTTGTTGGCGACGTCCTTCAAAAATCGCCCACTTCCATGGTCGCAGGCCCCACGCCCCTGGATGCCTTTAAGATGCGATAAAAAAATATAATGCATACCTTCCACAATTTTAAAGATAGATTCACCAAACATAGATGGAGACTTGCTGGTAACAACATTCAAAGATCGGCATATACTTTGGACTAGGTCTACACCCATTACCCCCAAGAGTTCGGCCCTAGAAATCAAAAATGCGCATAAAATCCATAATTTGTAAACTAGAGTCACTTCATTTTAAAATTCTGTTAATGGTAACTCCCCTAAGACATCGATAAAAATTGAATGGCCAGGCCCACTTTAACTCCCTTACCCAACACACCTGTTAGGGGAAATGATAAGACCATACATATATCACGCACAATTTGAAAGACAGTCTCACAGTAACACCCTTCAAAACTCCGGAATAAAGATTTCTGACCACGCCCTCTCACTTCAAAAACGATAAAAGCCTATATCTACAGTTAGCAAACTTGAAAAAAAGATTATGAGGAACCTTTTCTAAAAATTTGTTCAGCCACACCCAATCTCGCCCTTTAAATTCCCAAAAGCACAAATCGAAGGAAAGTTACTAACTTATATCTATTAGCTGGTATCAATGTATTTTGCAGTCGGTTATATCCGGCTGCACAGTTAAAGAAAAGAGTATAACATCTAGAGAATATAAGTTAAAAAAGTTGAAGAAAAGAATAAAGTTTAAAAAAACGGAATCAGTATAATTAAAATTGCATTGTAAAAATAAATTAATGATTCTAGTAGAACATGTTAACTAATCCTGCTAAAGTTGTTTTTATTAAATTATTTTCCGGCTTTATATTTAAATTGAAATTTGACATAATATATAGAAGCAGACAGACGACAGATTAATGAGGAATGACGTTGGTAAAGTGTGTTTTTACTTACGACATATTATCACCGCCCCCATCGCCAACGCAGCTGGTCACACTGGCCATACCGCCGCTGCGTCGCGCTCGACTCTTGCGCCGACGCCGCCGTTGACGTTCCGAAGAAGCTGTACGCGTTTGCAGCACATGCTGACTAAGCGATTTGTGGCAATTAGAAGGCGGCATTCCACTGCTGGCCAAACGGCGACCGGTCGCATTGCTGGCACCTACTGCTGCTGCTGCTGATGCGTTTGTTGCGGTCGCTGCGACGACAAGCTGCGCATCCCCAAACCCGCCCGCCGAGCTAATGGTGTCGCTCGATTGTGGCGTCGCGGTGCCAGCAGAGCCAGTTGTAGCGCCAACGCCAGCGGTTGAGCTGCCCGGCTGTTGTGACTGCGACTGTGATTTGTTGTTGCGCAGGCTGTGATTCACTTTGCGCCACATGCGTTCCATTTTGTATGAGACAGTGTATGTGCGTGTTTTACTTTTCTTTTTTGCAAAAGATTGATTTTTGTTTATTATAATAACAATATTTTTAGATAGATACAGGGTTGGGGGTTAAGGTGCTAGGAGGCTGTTATGTTTGGAGGCTGTCGTTGTTGGATTTATTTTATAGTTTTGAGGTGCTCAGTTGCGGGCTTCTCAACTGTGGCGTTGTGCGGCAACAAACGCTCAGTAATGAAAAAAAGATACTCAGCAGGAACTATGCATTGTTCTTGTTTTGATATTCTCCTTAGTTGTCTGTAAGAAGCGGAAGCAGAAAACAAAGAGCATGAATTGAGTTGTACGAAAAACACACACACAAGCACAAATAAAACTAAGCTATTGTCATTTGTTTTTAGGTTAAGCACGCGCTTTCACTCAATTCATTAAGCCGTGCCATTGTTATTGTTGTTCTTCTTGTTCTTGTTCTTGTTATTTTACTTCCTCTTGTTGGTGTTGTCTGCCATTGCAGTTCTGAATGAATATGAATTGTAAATTGCCGGAGGGCAATTGAACGAGGCACAACCACACTCGCAGACACTCGCACAAACAAAATAACAAACAAACACTATAAAAAAAAGAACTATCGCCATGGGAATACCTATTTTTTTCCTGCTATTTTGTGTAAAACTTGAGAATTTTTTTTACATTACTCACGGCAAAAAAAAAAATGAATTAATACTATGTAAACAGGAGCAATCAACAGCAGCGTCAAGCAACAGCGAGAACTGGAGCTGCAAAGATGACAACGACAACGAGAACGATGACGACAACGACACCGACACACATTTCACGTTTTGTCTAATTTTGCGTTAGTAATGAGCGAAGAGCACACACATACACACACACAGGAAAGTAAAAAAAAACAGGAGAGTATAACGGTAACAGCGCGATGTCAGCCTTAGCGCCACGTTTGTTTTCGTCAGGATGCCGTTAGCTAACAGTTCTATGTTAAAGTTCTCAGTGCGCGTACAGTGGACGAAGCTAAAATTGAAAACAGTGAAAGTTTAAGAAAGCCTTGCTCTTTTGCATAACAAAATTAATTTAATTGAACCCCGATTATCCGAACTTCTTTTAAACGGGTACATCCCTTAATCGACATGCTGATTTTAAAAATAATTATTTACTAAAATTAAATAGCCTTAATTATGGGCCAAGATTCACAAGAAATAAATTCAAAATGATCAGTTATCCCAAATGAGCCGAACATAATAGACACTCGAGGTTTAACTGCACTTATTTTGAAACGAAATATTTTTAAAATTATGTCTTTTAAGATATTTTTAAAATATCTTTAAAAAAAATACTTAAATTTCGTTTTTTTGCCAACTCTTTAAAATTTAAGTGTATTGCCGTTATTATTGGATGTTCGCCAAAATATTAAAAAGGCGTGAATTCAATTAAATTGAGCTGCACATGACGATTTGGACCACGGTGCCTAAACAGACAGAACAAGTAAGCGTTCTGTCGGGCGCGCTCTCTTTGGGCACTCTGTTCTTAGTTTACATTTGCTCTCGCTGTAGCTATTTCCTTTTTTATGCGGGGGAGCAAGCTGGTGTGGGCATTCTCCTGACACGTCCTGTGTATAACACAAACAATTTGCTCTTGACGCTGCAAGGGAATTCCTGGCTGACTAATGCACGAGAGCGACAGTAACATGAGAGAAAGAGAGAGACAGAGTGAGAATGATAAAGAGAGTGCCGTTGCAACAACAATTCGTTGGGAAATGTGTTTTAATATCCTTAACACTTTTTGTTATTGCATACTTTTAGGAACAATTACACACGTAAATTTTACTTTTGCCTTAATTTAAATTAGTTTATTTTGTTTTAGGTTTTGTTATCCCAATTAGCGAGATTCGCTGCGCCACTTGGTCAGGAGCAGAGTATGCTCTGCCCTTTTATTGGCAACGCGCACGCACAAATAAAGCAGCGAAAGCGAATAAAAAAAACGCTCAATGCTAGCAGCGACAGCATCGCACCATTCCGTTACTCTTACTGCTTGCTGCTAAACCCACTCACTTGCTCTGCTCACCTGCGCTCTGTGTTAGTTGCAGCTGCTGCTGCTGCTCAATCTTTTTGCAAATGTAAACATTCAAAACGGGGCAACTAATTTATGACTGCTCTTGGAGCTAATAAAGCTAAACGTCTATCTGATTTTGTTAATCTTTCGAATTTACACTTTTATAGCTTGCATGTTTTCTGCTTTATCGATAGCAGCTCTGTTACCAACTAGAAAAGTATCGAATTTATTAAGAGCCACTTTTGTAGCGCCGAGAAGCCAAAAAAAGGATATTTTGGGACATTTTTTTGAGAGGATTGCCTTATTAAAATGTCGCCATCTGTTGACAGGTAGTGGGAAGAATTCGGTTCTATGCACATGCCCGAAAGATGGCGCCAGTAACAAAATTTAGCGTATGAAATTAAATATTGGTTTCTATAGTAGTGGGTCTTTTATACTAATAAAAATTCAAAGTAGATTTTGTTTGTTTTATAGAATAGTTTTGGCATATAACAAATACGCCGTAGCGATATGTATGAACCAAATTAAATTACAATTTCAGATAACCGGAAAAGGATCCAATTGTTAAAAAGCTTTTTCACTCACTTTCCTATCAAATTTATGACAATTAATGAATCAAATTTGTATGTTCGAAATTTGGGACTATTTAGGATATGTACCTTACCTCGTTTCAACCTGCTTAAAAACTACAAAGATTTACCTTTAAGGGACCCGAAAAAAAGACGGCATTTAATTTTTCATTTGTATTTAAGTTTGTTTTCGTTTTGCTATAGTATTTTAATTGTGTTTTGCCTGTGGTTGGCTGCCATATTCATCATCTGTATCTGTATCTGTATAGTTATTTTTATTTTTATCTCATTATCAATTATCATATTTTATCGCTGTTTGCCTTAGCAAAATACACGTGGACGATCACTTGTCGATATACTTGGTATATACGTCTCGTCTCTTTTCAATTGATCATGATCGTGATCGTGTTATCGTGTACCGGTGTTTGCTTATCGTTTAGTGTAACGATAGACTGATTTGCATGCTTAAAAAGTTTCGGTACATCCATACATATGTATGTATGTATGTATGTATATATATATATATATATATATATGTATATATATATGAATATATATATGAATATATATATGTATATATATATGAATATATATATATACCTATATGGTATATGCATACTTTATATTTAATTATCTTAATTCTTGTTAGGTTTCAACATACTCACACACACTTATAAAAAAAATGACTATACTTTTAGTTTTATAATTTTAGTTTTTTCTTATTTTTTTTTGATAATTTTGCTTTTGTATCTGATATTTTTCCCATAGAGCACTACATTTCACACACACGTACCAACTTTTACAATGGAAATTGTGTTTAGTATTTTTCATACCTTTTCTTTGATTTTCGTTTCAATGATTTGTTTGCTTGCTTGGTTTTTCTTTTTTGTCATTTAACATTACCCAAACGTTGGTATTGGCCTATTACGCAATTTTATTACAATTACAAAAATTTCGACACTGTGAGATCTTATAGAATTTAAACACTACTCATTTATGGAGTTGTCGCCATGTTTCATTATTTTTATATAACTACATTGTTTTCTATATTTTGTTTTTGTTGTTGTGCGCTGATTGCTTGATTGTTAAAATGTATCTTAAATTTGCAGGATTGCCCCATAGTTTTTTAAAACGAGAGCAGCCAGATCAGCATGCAAACATGGATAGAGATTTTATGTGCGGATTCGCCTCGTTTGCTGTTGTTTCTCGTAATCTGCACATTGCTTGCTTGGACTTTATCACAAAAAGTGTTTAGGAAAGAAAAGATAAGGCTAAACTCAAAACAGACGACACCAAAAAATTAAATGAGAAAAAATCAGGAGAGCACAATGTGGCTGAATTACAATGGATTTCTGTTGTGTATTTGGAGATTTGTATAGATATATACATATATATGTATATATATATATACATATGTATATATACATATGTATATATATATATATATACAAATATATATAATATATATATTATATGTGTTATACATAATTTTGTATTCTTTAATTGCATTTAGTATTTGATTTTATTAACGATAATCGCTTATCGTTTAATATAGTGAAAAATGTTTTCTACAGCAAACATGTCTATGTTTGCTTCATTCGAGAAAATTTGCTGAATAATTATTATTTTTTGTACAGTGATCGCTCGCAAATTACTAGTTTCAATATGTTAGTGTTTTACAATTTTATTTTTTTAATTACAATTTTTTAATAAAAATTTTTGGAATATTTTATTTTACATAATTTTATTTTTTTCAATAGAAAAATAGGATTTAATGAATATGTTTTAATTTCCGAGCGTCCACTGTAATTGCTTTTGTTCAAGTGCATTTTTTTGCACATATATATTATATGTTAGTTAAAACGTTGTTCAACACATTGTTGGTCCAGTGTTCGCAGTGTTCCTAACCACAGTATATATTTACTTCTTTTAAAACTACAAAAAATGTCTGGATTTATGTTCATTCACAATTTTACTATGCAATAAGTAAGTTTGCTGCAAGTTCTTACACATGAATTAAAAAGAAATATCAAGTTTTTTTGTTTTACGCAGTTGCCGTTTTTCGATCCATCAGCAAAAATTTGACAGCGATGCGCGGGCCAAATGTAGTATCAGTTTAAATATTGCGTTCTAAATGCTGCTCCCACCCCATATTTTACTCCTAAATAGATTCACTCTTGCCCCTACTCCCCCAACAATCTAGTCACAATTTTTCTCTTTTTTTCATTTTTACGTATTAGCCACAATGTTGGTTACTAATTTCGACTTCGACTATTTAACATAAAATATATTTATTTCTTGAATATATATATATATATATATATATATATAAATATTTATTTATATAAATGTA